>WNWU01000359.1:1501758-1521857 GCA_012654045.1 Ptyas mucosa | reverse complement strand
CTCTTCTCTTCTCTTCTCTTCTCTTCTCTTCTCTTCTCTTCTCTTCTAAATTTTATTATTCTATTTTCTATTCTATTCTATTCTATTCTATTCTATTCTATTCTATTCTATTCCACTGCTATCATGTCACCCCTAAACTTCCTCTTTGTTCGGCATGGAGCCCACCCACAACTTCATACAATAACAGAGTTGGAAGGGACCTTGGAGGTCTTCTAGTCCAACCCGCTGCTCAAGCAGCAGACCCTATATACCATGCTTGACAAATGGCTGTCCAAACTCTTCCTGAAAACCTCCAGTAATGGAGCACCTACAATTTCTAGAGGCAAATTGTTCCACTGATGAATTGTTCTCACTGTCAGGAAATTCCTCCTTAGTTCTAAGTTGCTTCTCTCCTTGATTGGTTTCCACCTATTCCTTCTTGTCCTGCTCTCACGTGCTTTGGAGAATAGGTGGACTCCCTCTTCTTTGGGGCAGCCCCTGAGATATTGGAAGACTGCTATCATGTCCCCCCTAGTCCTTTCTTTTCATTAAACTAGACACCCCCAATCCCAGCAACCGTTCTTCATATGTTTGAGTCTCCAGAGTGCAGGCCGTGGCTCAGTTCCCCATGGTTTCTTCTACCGTGCTCCACATCAGGGGGTCAGCAAAAGCTGGCATCCCTGGAACATTTGCCCTGTTGGATACCATGTCCCATCCTCCCTTTTAACCTGCTGTACCTTCATGAGGCCTTTTGAACTCTGGTGCTGGAGAAGACTCCTGTAAGTCCCTTGGACTGCAAGGCGATCCAACCGGTCAGTCCTAGAGGAGATCAACCCTGGATGATCTTTGGAAGGCCGGATCCTGAAGATGAAACTCAAATCCTTTGGCCACCTAATGAGAAGGAAGGACTCCCTGGAGAAGAGCCTGATGGTAGGAACGATGGAGGGCAAAAGAAGAAGAAGGGGACAACAGAGAAGGAAGTGGCTGGCTGGATGGAGTCACTGAAGCAGTCGGTCTGAGCTTCAATGGACTCCAGAGGATGGTAGAGGACAGGAAGGCCTGGAGGAATGTGGTCCATGGGGTCAGACACGACTTCACAACTCACAACAACCTTCATGTTCAAGGTGCAGTTTACGAGACGAGTCAACCAAGACATCACCGCAACTCATCGCCACGTCAATCTCAACTTTTCGTTCGGGAGGCAAGACAAGAGACCCGGCCGGGATGGCTGTTTAATTCCCTGCTCATCGTCCTCTTTTTTGGCACGGGCAACCTGAAACGCAACAGGGCATCTTCCCTCATCCATCTCCAAGCGCCAGCCCATGCCATATCGCTCGGATGACTTGCGTCAAGCTTCCCCAGCTCCATAAATCAGCCGTTTCAATACTCGGGCCATTCCCGAATGACGTCCGATGTTTTCATTAGCTCGTGATTTATCACTCCGAAGGTACTCTCTGATTTTTTTTTTTATGCCCGATTTATAAAGTTGTTTTCTTTTTCTCGATTCTCTCTCTCTTCCCCCACCCTCCCCACCCTCCTCCTCCCTTCCTCCATCGCTTTCTCTTTGCCCATCAGACAGTTGGATTTATGGTCTAACGAAGCGACTTGGAAGGATGACCTCAGTACCCAAATGGACGATACGTTCGTTGGAGAATTTCGGGTGGGGCGGAGGAGGCCATGAGCGTGATGAGGTCACAGGTGGGCTGCAGCATATAAGCTCAAGGTGGAGAAACCTCTGGAGATAGACAACAGCCAGCAGGGGAACTCCACACCAGAGTTAAAGTGTGAAGAATGGGGAAACTGGGCTGGTTCTGCCTTTTGCTCTTCACCCTCTTTGGACGGCTGTGGTGCATGCCCAGGATCAGCGAGGAGCTATCCGCTTGGTCCCCAGGTAAGATGAGATTTATTCTTTGGATTCCTCCGGTAGTTAAGGACATTGGCATCATAGTAGGAAAGGATGCATTTCATAGGAGCTGAGTCCGTTCCGGAAAGCCAGAAAGTCCCAAAGGAAATTCTTTGGCAAACTGGCAAAAGCAGTCAAAGACGAGGGGAACACCTCCTGTTAAAATCCAGTTGCAGAAGTGGAGGAGACTACAAGTGGGCAGAAAATGGCAAACTATTGGGCGAACCAGGACTGGTGGGGGGCTGAGTAAAAAGTGCAGAGAAGAGCAACTAAAATAATTAAAGGCCTGGAGATTAAAACCTACGAAGAACGGTTGCAGGAACTGGGTATGTCTAGTTTAATGAAAAGAAGGACTAGGGGAGACAGGATAGCACCTTCCAGTATTTGAGGGGCTGCCCCAAAGAAGAGGAGGGGGGGTCAACTTATTTTCCAAAGCACCTGAAGGCAGGACAAGAAAAAAATGGATGGCATTTGATCAAGGAGAGAAGCAACCCAGAATTAAGGAGAAACTTCCTAACAGTGAGGACAATTAACCAGTGGAACAGCTTGCCACCAGAAGTTGTGGGTGCTCCATCACTGGAGGTTTTTAAGAAGAGACTGGACAGCTACTTGTCTGAAATGGTCTCCTGCTCGAGCACGGGGTTAGACTAGAAGACCTCTAAGGTCCCTTCCGGCTCTTTTCTGATTGATTGAACTGGATTAGGGTCTCTTGGTTGAGCAGGGGGTTGGACTAGAAGACCTCCAGGGTCCCTTCCGGCTCTATTTTGATTAATCCAGATTTGGTTTCACGAATTAAGCTAAATCTATTCTAACAGAAAGGACTCCCTCAGGAGGACCAAGTTTGCAATTGCAACTCAACTCGGTTGGGGGGGGGGGGAACACCCAAAGCAGATATTACGAAGCAAAATGTCAGGCAGCTTCAGCTAAAATGTCATTATAGTCAGGGCTTGTCTCACTTCAGTTAACGGCAGACATTTTGGGCTCAATTGTGGTCGTACGTCGAGGAGGAGGAGTCCCTCCTCCGTATGTAAAAGTGGTAGGAAACCAGCTGTGAATAGATGTCCCCTCCTTAGTTTAGGATCCGTAAGGTTCAAAATGAAACAACCAAGCTGTAAAGTCGAAAGAGCCTCGATTGTATCTGACATGAGTTATGGGGTCAGTTGAAGACATTTGGGGGTGCCCACTTGAAGCCTGCAAGGATTTTTGACCTTGAAAAAGAAAAAAAAGTTGGTGGTTCTATCTCAACCGACTTTTGGGGTGTTACTAGACTGATCTGGGAAGGAGGGGAATATAGGAGAAATAAAAATCATCTGAAATATGATTAAGAGAAGAAACTGGTGGAGAACTCAGGCGAAACCGTCTCTCTGGTTTATGTCCATTAAAATGGAACTCAAGTTGTCCACAAGGATCAAGATAAGAATCTGTCACCCAACATGCAATTCTTCTTTTTTTTTTTATAAAAAGTTTTTTATTTTTTAGACAAACATTTAATACATCAATTATCTCTTCCCTGCGACATCTCGGTGTTGTCTTCCGTAATTCTTTCTTCTTCTGAATAGTTATTATTTCCTCTATCTTGATCCTTATCCAATCCATAATATCAAGTCGTCACTAATATAATATTCTACTCGTCACATATTTATATGTACTTATATACTTAACCATTTATATCTCTTCTCCAACCAACGATAGAAATAACATGCAATTCTGTCGGTGGGATTTTACAGTCAGAACGGGGCCCAAAGAGATCCCATATTTTATTTTGAGGGCAGAATACAGAATAATGCATTGGGGAAGGGACCTTGGAGGTCTTCTAGTCCAACCCCTTGCTCAAGCAGGAAACCCTATATATATCAGTCCAGACAAACGTCCAATCTTCTTAAAAACATCCACTGATGGAGCACCCACAATGTCTGGAGGGAAGCCATTCATTGTTCTTACCGTCAGGAAACTTCTTCTTCGTTTTAGTTTGAAGTGAGCTTCCACCTGTTACTGCTTGTCCTATCCTAAGGAGCTTTGGAGGAAAGAGGTCTAGTGGTTAGAAAAGAGCTTTACCGTTGGCACCTAGCCCCAGCAAATGTACTCGAATTTAAGCCCAAAATGTTGGAAGGTACCTTCTTACACACTTGGTGGCTATGTCCTAAAGCGAAAAAAGTACTGGACTAAGATACAAGGATGGCTACAAGAGATAATAAAACGTCAAATAGAACTAAACCCAGAAACATTTCTCTTGGGAATACTTAAAACAAAATTTGATAGAAAGATAAGATATTTGATTCTACACACATTAACAGCGGCAAGAATGGCGTTCGCCCAATACTGGAAAGAACGCAATACACCACCAGAGGGATTGATCATTCAGAAGATATATGAATGTGCCGAAATAGATAAACTGACCCTAGAACGAAAAGAAAAAGATGATTTGGAATTTTACGCGGTTTGGGAAAAATGGTACACCTGGATCGATAATAGAAATAAACATTGGAAATATACATAAGGCTATTGAGGATTAGATATTGAGTGTATATCATGTATCTATTGTATGGAATGTTGATCCGAAGTATACAAAAATGACACAGTCTGTTGATTATGTACTAGAGGTGTGTAAAGGAAAATTGTAATAAAAATAATTTCAGAGAGAGAGAGAGAGAGAGAGATAGATAGATAGATAGAGATAGAGATAGAGATAGAGAGAGAGATAGAGAGAGAGAGAGAGAGAGAGAGAGAGAGGGAGGGAGGAGAGCATCTCTTCGGATTAGCAAGAACGGGGCAGCAACCAGGAGTAGCTGCAGAGCAAAAAATGATTCAGGCCAAGGGAATAAGGCAATGATGAAATTCAATTTTTTTTACTACCGGTTCTGTGGGTGTGGCTTGGTGGGTGTGGTTTGCCTTGATGGGCGTGGCAGGGGAAGGTGACTGCAAAATCCCCCAACTCCAGGGGAAGGATCTTGCAAAATCCCCATTCCCACCCCACTCCTGGGGGAAGGATACTGCAAAATCCCCATTCCCACCCCACTCCAGGGGAAGGACCTTGCAAAATCTCCATTCCCACCCCACTCTGGGGCCAGCCAGAGGTGGCATTTGCCGGTTCTCCGAACTGCTCAAAATTTCCGCTACCGGTTCTCCAGAACCTGTCAGAACCTGCTGGATTTCACCCCTGGAATAAGGCCATTCCTCATTTTCAAGGAAAATGAAGAGGGAAGGAAGGGGAGGCCCGTCTGTAAATATCATTCTCGTTTCTTCCTAATCTTATTCTCCATCAACAGTCAACAATGAAGAGGCTGAGCTAAATTTGGAGCCTTTGACTAACAGAATACCCTTCCAGCAAACCTTAAACAGGAGACTTGGAGCACCGATAGACAATCCAAGCAAAGCAGGTAAGACAGGAAAAAAAACCCTGCATATATATATATATTTTTCCTTGAATAATCATGCTATCTCACCGCCCAAAAACCCTACTTGTCTTTCCTCCATGCCCAAAAAAGCTTAAAGCGCCGTCCTCTTTTCTTGAAGATTGTTTCAAAGAGAGAAACAACCAATGAAGGAAAAACTTCCCGACAAGGAAACCCCCCCCCCCCCCCAAAAAAATCTGTATTTCCTGCAACCTTACAGGTTCTGTATTTTTTTTCCCCCAATAGAAATCGATCAAAATAGACTAGAATAATGGATAATAAAAATAGGGGTGAAATTAGAAAACGGAAAGAATGAATATGACCATGTATAGAACGTCAGATGGATTTTATCTAGACATAAAAATCCCTATGGATTTTATCCCGATATATAAAATCAAGATGACCGTTAAGCAGTACAATGTAATTAAAAGAGAAAGGGACAAGAAGAAAATGGAATCGAATAAAGGGAAACGGGGGAAGAAGGTAAATACGAGAAGATATTAGACCATCACGAAATAGCTGATAAAAGAGTGTATATATATATTTATATGGTGTATGTTTTGTATTTGTCATATTGTGTTATAATAAAAATTAAAATTAAAAAAAAGAAAGAAAAAGAAACCAATCAAAATAGAACCACAACTGAAGCAACCACAGCTTCTGGTGGCCAGCTGTTCCACGGGTTAATTTTCCTCACTGTTAGGAAGTTTCTCCTTAAATTCCAGGTTGCTTCTTTCCTTGGTGAGTTTCCTTCTGTTGTTTCTTGTCCTGCCTTCTTGTGCTTTGGAAAAATAAATTGACCCCCTCTTCTTCTTTGGGGCAGCCCCTCAAATACTGGAAGACTGCTATCATGTCCCCCCTCGTCCTTCTCTCCATTAAACTGAACATCCCCAATTCCTGCAACTGTTCTTCCGATGTTTTAATCTCCAGGTTTTTAATCATCTTCGTTGCTCTTCTCTGCACTTTTTCCAAAGTCTCAACCTCTTTTTTTTTTTTGTAACGGGGTAACCAAAACTTGCATGCAGCATTCCTTCCAGGTGTGGCCTTACTAAGGCTTTGTAAAGCGGTACTAATACTTTATGTGATTTTGGTGCTATGCCTCTGTTTATAGAACCGAGGATTGCATTGGCATTTTCGGCTGCCGCCGCACACGACTGGCTCATATTTATCCAGTAGGACTCCAAATATTCTGAAGTTTTAAGTTTTTCATTGCAGGTCTTGGTCCCTCCAGTTTCAGTGCCAGGGAATATGTTAAAGAGGTAAGAAGAGTATGCGTGTGAATGGAGAGAAATTAGATCTGAGATGGTGTTTTGGGTTTTTTTGTCCTTTTCTTGCCTCTGAAGATTTCCAATTCTTTTTCTTTTTTTTTTGTTTTCTTTTGGTAAATTTTCGTTCGTAAACATTTTCGAAAAACAGTGCGTTGTCAGAGCATCATTTACAAACAGAACAAAACCAAGGGGTAGCAAACCTTAGCACACAAACAATAGTAATAAGATACTAGCAGTAATAATAATAATAATAATATAACCAAAAAGTTTAAAAACTGGGTTTCTTCTTATATTATCTTATTTTACATTTTTATCAATTAGTATGTTTATAGTTAAGGGACGCGGTGGCTCAGACGCTGAGCTTGTCGATCGAAAAGTCGGCAGTTCGGCGGTTCGAATCCCGAGTGCCGCGGAACGGGGTGAGCTCCCGTGACTTGTCCCGGCTTCTGCCAAACTAGCAGTTCGAAAGCACGTAAAAAGAATGCTAAGTAGAAAAATAGGGACCACCTTTGGTGGGAAGGTAACAGCGTTCCGTGCGCCTTTGGCGTTGAGTCATGCCGGCCACATGACCACGGAGACGTTTTCGGACAACGCTGGCTCTTCGGCTTTGAAACAGAGATGAAGACCGCCCCCTAGAGTTGGGAACGACTAGCACATATCTGTGAGGGAAACTTTTACCTTTACCTATGTTTATAGTTATATACCTCTTTACTTTCAATACTTATAATATTGACATTTATAATCTTACTTTCTCTCGTTTCTACCTCTTTTCTTTATCCATTCGTAAAATTTATCCGATGTCTGATGGTATTCTGAATCTTCTTTATCTTTAATTTTTAAAGTTAGTCCGTCCATTTCAGCACTATCAGATTTTTTTTCTAATTACAAACTCGTCCGGTGGGATGTTTATATTTTTCCAGTATTGAGCATATGTGATCCTTGCTGCCGTCAGTATTTGTAACACTAAAAATATATGGTCGCTTTATCATAATCCTCTGATGGTATACCTAAAAGGCATGTTTCTGGTTTAAACTCAATATTTTGTTCAGTTATCGTTTCCAACTGTTTATGTATCATTCTCCCAATATTTTCAATTTCAACTCAATTTCAACCCGAGATTTCCAATTCTTAGTGTTAGGTACAATAGACTGTTTTGCTTTTGGAAAAAGACTTATTCAAGAGAAGTGAAGAAAAAACTTCAGCTGTGTAAAATTAACATTTCAATGGCTTGAAACTCACAGATAGTCCTTGAGATACGACAGGTCCCTTAATGAACGTCCTCGACTTACGACAATTTCCCTTAGTGACCGAACTAACAACAGTACTGGAAAAAAAGTGACTGACAACATTTTTTACCAGACTTATGAACGTCTCGGCATCCCCCGTGGATTCAGAGGCTTGACAATCAACTCGTATTTATGATGGTCGCAGCATCCCGGTGTGGGGGTGGGGTGTCACGCGATCCACTTTTTGAGACCTTTGGATTAGCAAAGTCAATGGGCAAGCCAGATTCGCTTAACAACGGGGGTTACTCATTTAATGATGGCAGGGATTCCCTTAACCGACGTGGCAAGAAAAGTCACGAAATGGGCTGAACCCCGCCATGAACAAATGTCTCACGTAGCGATGTAAATTTTGGGCTCCATTGCGGTCGTAAGTCGAAAAATATCTGTTTTTTCCCTCCCACTTTCAGGCACCGATTGGAAACTTCTCCCGGAACATGCTGTTAAGACGCTTATGGGAATCTGCCAGGAAGCAATACAAGAAACGTAGGAACCTCTCCCAATGCTTCTGGAAATATTGTGTGTGACCGGCTGGGAACCCACTTGCTTCCAATCCCTTGCCCTATAATTTATGATGTGATCAAGCAATAGACTAGATTCCTGCATATCATTTCTGGAAACGCACACGTGATGAAAATAAAGTCATACCGAAGATGGCAAAAACTCCTATGTTACTTGCGTGGGATTTAATAAATCTGTATATTAGAAATTCTGTATATATCCCTACAGAACAGACAGTGCACAGTCGACATGTGCTTTACTGCTTAACTGCGGCTAGGAAGCAGCAATCTTTTATTCGGAGAAAAGACAAACATATAACCACTGCCATCTACTGGCTGAAGAATATATATCTTTCTTTACTGAATATTGCTGTAGGTGTTGTGGAAAATACATGAACGCTGCATTCCAACAAAATCATCTCTAGATTTGTTCATATTATTGGAAGCAGATAATTACTCTCCTTCTCTCTCCCCCCTCCCCCCACCTGCCCCCTGTGGATCCTGTTCATGTTTAGAGAACTAGAAAGGCACAAGTTGCAAAAATCAATTTATATAACTGCCCTTCTCTCAGACATCATTCTGAGTGGCTGACGAAGATTAAAAAATACGATGTAAAATTTGTATTGCGCACCCCAAAATGCTTTTCAGAATTAGGGGATTAGCTGTATTCCTTCCTCCTATTTTCCTGCAAAAACAACCCTGTGAGGTGGATGGGATTGAAAGTGACTGGCCTAAAGTCACCCAGCCATCTTTCATGCCTAAGGCGAGACTACAACTCACCATCTCCTGGTGATTGGCCCAAAATCACCCAGCCGGCTTCCATGCCTAAGTCTGGACTAGAACTCCCAGTCTCCTGGCCATTGGCTCAAAGTCACCCAGCTGACTTTCATGCCTAAGTCTGGACTAGAACTCCCCGTCTCCTGGTGATTGTCCCAAAGTCACCCAGCCGGCTTTCATGCCTAAGGCGGGACTAGAACTCCCCATCTCCTGGCGATCAGCCCAAAATCACTCAGCCGGCTTTCATGCCTAAATCTGGACTAGAACTCCACATCTCCTGGCGATTGGCTCGAAGTCACCTGGCAGGCTTTCACGGCTAAGGGAGGAACTAGAACTCACCTGGTTTCTAGTCTGGTGTCTTAACTACTAGAACTTCCGTTCTTGAGATGAAAACCCCGTAAGCAGCAGTGACGCCCAGCAAGCACACTTGATGCCAAGGGGTGGGCCATGTCCCTTCCAGAGGGCCCCATACAGAGACTCCCTATCCCATCTTGAGGGGCCGCTACACCCTTCGAGAACCTTCCTGACAATCGGTCGGCCAGCCGATCCGTCATCGTCCGGCCGGAGGAAGAGAGAGAAGCGATGCCATCTCTGCCCTCCACTAGAACGAGTGAGTCATTGTTTTAATGGCTTCGTCTCGTTTCATCTAATTCCTTGTGGCTGCTTTTACGAACAAGCCGCCCACGACGGATGTTATCTCAAGAACGCTGAATAAAAGGGCCGTTGTGTTAACAGGTCCAAAATGACCATTGGAAGGGTGTGTTATGGGTGCGAAAAAGAGCGCCGGTAGGATGGTCAGCTTGGAAAGTAGGATGCTGCTGCCACACTTCCTCAATTTGAGTGGGGTGGGGTGGGGGGGTCTCCAGAGAGCAGCTGGGGGCCGACATTGGAGACCACCGTCCATCCGTCCACCCTCTTTGGTTGGGCTGCGTTTCCCCGTAGAAGACAGAAAGGTCTGTGAAGATTTCAGGATAGAATTAAGCAGCTGGAGGGGACCTCGGAGGTCTTCTAGTCCAACCCTCTGGCTCAAGCAAGAGACCTTCGACCATTTCAGACAAAACGTTGTCCGATCTCTTCTTAAACGTCCCTTCCAGTTTTATTCTGATTGATTGAAATGGTCTAGGGCAGTGACGGCTAACCTTTTGGCCATCGCTTGCCAAAAACTGGGGGACTGTCGGGTGGTCGCACCGGTGCGTGCCCACACCCATAATTTTCAACCCTCCCATGCTCCACCCGCTTTTGGCATGTGATGGCCTGGTGGGCCGAGTAGTCCCGGGTTTTTTTGCCCTCCCCAGGCACCAGAGGCTTTCTAGGAGCCTGGGGAGGGCAAAAACAGCCTTCCCCATCACTCCGGAGGCTGGAAATACTTCTGGTGGTCCCAGAAGACCCAAAGCGCATGCGTGCTGGAGCTAAGGCAACGCTCGCGTGCCCGCCAATATGGCTGAGTGCCCGCTGTGGCACGCGTGTTATAGGTTCGCCATCACGCCATCCTGATTGACAGATTGATTGAAATGACCTAGGGGTCTCCTGCCTGAGCAGGGGGTTGGACTAGAAGACCTCCAAGGTCCCTTCCAGCTCTATTCTGATTGATTGAGGATTAGGACTCCATAGTTTTTTTTCCCCCTCCCACCAGCTCTTGCTAGTTTGCGCTATGTTTTCTAGCTCTTTTTTTCTTTCTTTCTATTTATGACTCCGGACTCCCCAAGAATTGCAAAACACCAAACGGGATTGACAATCACTCTTTTTATTAAATAGCTACAATAAAAAGTTCAGCCGTTTTGACCCACTATTGGGTCTGTTGAAAACTTTTGCTGCCTGGCTGATAACAAACCAAGATTGCTCGTTAGTAGTAGACAAACACCGCTATTCAAGTCTGGTTAAGGATTGGGTAGGAAAAATTACAGCTAACAAGTACAA
Organism: Ptyas mucosa; assembly: GCA_012654045.1. NCBI lineage: Eukaryota > Metazoa > Chordata > Lepidosauria > Squamata > Colubridae > Ptyas > Ptyas mucosa. Next base: position 1,510,838 of record WNWU01000359.1, on the reverse strand, counting down.
TTTCCCAGGCAGGAAAACCTAATTTTCAGGCGTTTCCAAACCGTGACGTTTTTCGAGCTATACAAAAGCATTGAAATATTATTTCAATATTAATAATATTTCAAATAACCCCCCCCCCCCCTTAAGAAATATAACCATATTTTCGCAGGCAAGTAGAAAAACAATCCATTGAGACAGCTCGAATAATTTATGTTATTTGTGGCTATTTGGGGTGGGGTGCTAAACCGACAGGACCAATATGAAAATGAAAGAGTGAGTGAATCACAAAGAGGATTTGATCGATAGAAAAACAAGCCTCGTTCACAGAACTACTAAATCGGCAATGCAGAACGACGTTTGCAAAAAAAGAGTCAAAATTCTTCCGAAGAGCCATTGTGATGATGATGATGATAATTATGATTATTTTGGCTTGCAATTGTGTTGTAAACCCCCCCCCCCCCAACCGTTGCATCTACACCCAACTAGATTTGCATCCAAAATACTTAAAAAGGTTTCGGGTGGTTATTTTAATTGCCCCAAACGTGCAAATCTTTACAAGAGGCTTAAAGGGAAAAAAAAAAAGAGTAGTATTTGCACAAGATAGTCCCCTCAATAAATTGCGGTGATTGTTATCTATGTCGCAATTGTGGTTTTATAAAAAAAAAAGGGGGGGGATTAATTTTAGGAAAGCAGAAGTATCAACCGATTCTCCGTTTCTGACCGTCTAAGCGCGAGAGGAATAAGATGGATTTGTCCGAGAAATAGCAATTTTAACACAGGCGCGAAGTTGTTTCCTCCTGCAGCTTTTGCATGTTTCTTCTGGAACTGTCCGTCACTCAAAACTATAAAGAGTTATAAACACAGCAGTCCAGGATAAAATGATTCGTGCATCCTTTACGAAAGCTTGGCAACAAAGCAGGTGAAAATGGAAGAATTTGGGAGGTTTTGAAGAGGATTTTAATCTTCGGCTGGGTCACCCAGACACACTCCAAACTGCAAAGAAAGAAAGAAAGATGAGCAAAAAAAAAAAAAAGCGTACGATTGCTTTTAAACATGATTTCTTAAAAAAAAATTAAACTTTAATGTAGCTATATGTGCCATTGGTTTACTTTTTCAATAATGGCGAGAGTAGAGCTGCAGCCATTCTGCAAATGTATACAAGGACAGAAGAGAGATTTTCAAACAAAATGTTTTTTTGCAAATAAGATTCCAGTGGAGGACAATTTTTTTTACAAAAAAACAAAACAAAACACGTTTTGCTTCCTGAAAGACTTTTGATGATTATGGTATCAGGTTCCAAGATTTAAGGAATCCAATAGATTCCTTAAAGCCGTTTTCTCTGGCCTGGCTAACAGATCCTTGAACCGCTTGTCACGATGGAACTGATCTGTGAACCGGTGGTGAAATCCAATTTTTTTTTTACTTACCGGTTCAGTGGGTGTGGCTTAGTGGGCGTGACAGGGGAAGGATACTGCAAAATCTCCATTCCCACCCCACTCCAGGGGGAAGGATATTGCAAAATCTCCATTCCCTCGCCACTCCTGGGGGAAGGACATTGCAAAATCTCCATTCCCACCCCACTCTGGGACCAGCCAGAGGTGGTATTTGCCGGTTCTCCGAACTGCTCAAAATTTCCGCTACCGGTTCTCCAGAACCTCTCAGAACCTGCTGGATTTCACCCCTGCTGTGAACCCATCAAAATGCCTCCTTTAATCTTGGCATCAGTTATCCTTGGGGGGAAAAAAACCCTGCCTCAAATAATGAAAAATTTCAGCTTTCCTTGTTCATCGCTTTCCCATAAATTTTCACCAGTCTGTCTTTTTTTATTTATTTATTTATTATTTATTTATTATTAAAATTTATATGCTGCCCTTCTCCCGAAGGACTCGGGGCGGCTCACATAAATAGAAAACAATAACAATAAAATCTAAAACCAATCCAAAATTAAAATCCCCAAATTTAAAACCTCGTAGAATGATCAGATGATCGTTTAGATGAGGTGGAAGCGAAAATTCCCCGTTGCACATTTTTCTTTGTCCTTATTTGTTTATAATATAAAAATACAACAATTCAAAAGTAAAAAAAAAAACAAGAGAAATAGGGGAGGGAAAAGGGAAGGGGGAAATGTAGAACAAAGGAGGAAAAGAAAGAAAAAGGCATTGACGTCCGACTCTGTTTGGTGTAGCAGAATCAGGTAATAAGATCAAACCTCAATTTTTAAAACTTTTAATTAAGAGTATAAACTACAGGCCATTTCTATATGCGTTCTGTTTTTTTGCTTCAAGACATGTGGACTTCAACTCCCAGAATTCCCAGGACAGCAGGCAGGCTGGGGAATTATGGGAGACTGACGTTATCTTGGAAGTTGCCGAGGTTTGTGATTCTGAGCAACTCACAATATACACAATACACAAATGTATAAAACCCACAGCAGGGGGAAAAAAAGGGGGGAAGTAAAACAGCCTCAATCATCACTCAACGTAAGGATGGCATCCATAATAAATAATAATAATAAATATATGAGACAGCTGCAAATTATTTTTCAGCGACAGCCTAGTAAAAAGCAGTCCCCATTCGGCAGTCCTCGTTTAGTGACCAAATTTAGGGACGAGCCACTCGGTCATTAAGTGAATCGGTTTACGATCTTATCACAGCTGCCCATTGCTAACTGGAACAGCGAAGGACATACATGTGAGGATTGGTTCACCAAGGTCCTTTTCCACCACTATTGTGGACGGTTGCTAAACAAGGCAGTCGCTAAATGAGGACCACCGGTACTTCTGGTCAGGGGGCTTTAAGATACTTACCAATGATAATGATGAGAAGGACTACCACCACGGTAATCAGTATAGCCCACATCTGCAAAAAAAGAAAAGAATAATATGATGAATAGAACAAAATTCAGAATAGAATAGAATAAAATAGAATTCAGAATAGAATAAAATATAGAATTCAGAATAGAATAGAATACAGAATAGAATAGACTAGAATAAAATTCAGAATAGAATAGAATAAAATAGAATTCAGAATAGAATAAAATATAGAATTCAGAATAGAATAAAATATAGAATAGAATACAGAATAGAATAGAATAGAATTCAGAATAGAATAGAAATAAAATAGAATAGAATTCAGAATAGAATACAAAATAGAATAGAATAGAATAAAATATAGAATAGAATACAGAATAGAATAGAATAGAATAGAATTCAGAATAGAATAGAATAGAAATAGAATAGAATTCGGAATAGAATAAAAATAGAATAAAATAGAATTCAGAATAGAATAAAATATATAGAATTCAGAATAGAATAGAATAGAATACAGAATAGAATAATTACAGAGGAACAGAAGAGAAGAATGAATAGAAGAATGCAGAAAAATGCAGAATAGAATAGAATAAAATAGAATAGAATACAGAATAGAATAATTACAGAGGAACAGAACAGAAGAATGAAGAATAGAAGAATGCAGAAAAATGCAGAATAGAATAGAATGCAGAAAAATAGATTAGAAATAATATAGAATAGAGCAGAGGTTCCCAATCGTTTTGGGTTCGCGGCTCCCATAGCAATCCGACTTGCAACTGCGCGGCTCCCATAAGCAATCCGACTTGCAACTGCGCATGCGCATTAGACGTTAGACCCAGCGGGCGGAATATTTCGCGGCGCCCTTATGACGATAGCGCGGCTCCCCAGGGAGCCGCGGCGCACAGTTTGGGAACCGCTGGAATAGAGAAAAGAATAATTAGAGTAGAATATAACAGAACAGAATAACAAAGGAATGAAGAACAGAACAGAATAGCAAAAAAACAAAAAAAAACCCACCGCAGAATAGAATAGAATGCAGAATAGAATACAGCAAAAAATAGATTGGATTAGAAATAACAGAATACAAATTAGAAGTAGAAGTAGAAGTAGAATAACAGAGTTGGAAGGGACCTTTGAAAGTCTTCTAATCCAGCCCCAAAAGCTCCCTTACTTTGCAGTTCTTCCACCAATATTTCCTCTTCAGCTTGGCCGCGTTGGTCTCGAATTGAGCAGCTCCGGCTTGCAAGGCGTCAGCCCGATCGTCCAGTTCAGACAGCTTCTGATCCCTCTCCAAAACCTTGTCAACGTTGACCCTCATGATATCTACCACCTAGGAGTAAAGGTTTAGAACACAGGATCGTAAGGTTGGAAGGGACCGCGGAGGTCCTCCAGACCAACCCCCTGACTCAAGTAGGAGATGCCGTTAGCTCTTCATAATCTGCTGTACTTTGTCCTACGGAAAAGAACCAAAGACAAGGCTTGCTACTATTATTATGTGTGTGATTAAATACGTATCTTCTTTACTATATCTCTCCGGTAAAACACCCAATAGAAAAATCTCTGGTTTTAATTCTATTAAAATTGGAATCGCACAAAATTGGAAAGCAGGAAAAAATCCCGTCAGAAGGTGAAGTAGCAAAGAAGGTTTTAGATTGTGCAGAAATGAACAGACTAACATTAAGAATAAAAGATAAAGAGGAATCGGTGTATTTCAAGACACGGGGACGATTTTATTTATGCATGGTTAGAAAAGAAATATGAATAAAAGATGACAGATTATTAAATTAAGACAGTGTAAAAGTAAATCTCCCTCCCTCTCCCTCTCCCTCTCCCTCTCCCTCTCCCTCTCCCTCCCTCTCCCTCTCCCTCTCTCTCTTTCTTTCTTAGATTTATATACCGCCCTACTCCCGAAGGACTCAGGGCGGTGAACAGGCACAGAATAAAATACATAGATACAAAAGTTAGAAGCATAAATAAAACCAGATTAGATAATTTAGCCCAAGACAATTAAAAATCCCAATAATTTAAAAACAGATTAAACATTTCAATTTAAAAGAAAAGGGGAAAAGGTTAGGCCAGGCCGGCTTGCTGGAATAGGAGAGTCTGAATTAAATAATTTGGCCCAGAAAATTGAAAAGAAAGTATATATTAATAGAAAATTGGGGTTGCTCGGATACCAATATGGAAAATATTGAATTGAAAATAAATACATGGAGAGAGAATGGAAAGAGGAGTAGAGGGTTAGATAGGAGGGGAGAAGGAGAGAGAGGAACAGAAGAAAGGGAAAAGGAGAGGAAGAAAGGGAGGGGAAAAAGAGTAGGAGAGAAGGTTAGAAAGGGGGGGAAGAGGGGAGGAGTGGGGGAAAGGAGAGAAGAGGGAGGAGAGGAAGAAAGAAGAAAGTAGAAAAGGATAGAAGAAGGGAGGGAAGTGAAAGAGAAGGAGGATTGTTGTAAAAAGAAAAGGTAGAAGAGCAATCCCGAATATAATTTGAAAAAATCTTTTTTTCTTTAGAAAATGCATGTATATGTATGATCAACAATGGATACGAGAATGCACATTTACAATATGTTTATAAGAAATAAAACACTTTTTTCAAAAAAAAAGAAAAAAAAGAAACAAGGACAAGGGACAACGGATGGAAACTCATCAAGGGGAGAAGCAACCTGGAACTGAGGAGAAGCTTCCTGACGGCGAGGACAATTAACCAGTGGAACGGCTTGCCACCAGAAGGTGTGGGTGGCTCCATCGCTGGAGGTTTTTGCATGAGTTGATTGACATGGCCTAGGGTCTCCTGCTGGAGTAGGGAGTTGGACAAGGAGACCTCCAAAGGTCCCTTCTAACTCTATTCTGAGGGATTGACTGAAATGGACTAAAGTCTCCCGCTTGAGCAGGGGGTTGGACTCGAACTCAACTGGTTGAGCCCTTCAACTGATGGACCTTTTAGGAAGGTCTTCGACTGGTTGGGCCCTTCAGGAAATCCTCAACTGATGGATCCTTCAGGAAATCCTCAACTGATGGATCCTTCAGGAAATCCTCAACTGATGGATCTTTTAGGAAGGTCTTCAACTGGTTGGGCCCTTCAGGAAATCCTCCACTGATGGACCCTTCAGGAAATCCTCAACTGACGGATCCTTCAGGAAATCCTCAACTGATGGATCCTTCAGGAAATCCTCAACTGATGGACCCTTCAGGAAATCCTCAACTGATGGATCCTTCAGGAAATTCTCAACTGACGGACCCTTCAGGAAATCCTCAACTGATGGATCCTTCAGGAAATCCTCAACTGATGGACCCTTCAGGAAATCCTCAACTGATGGACCCTTTAGGAAATCCTCCACTGACGGACTCTTTCAGGAATGTCCTCAACTCCCAATGTGCTACAGCTTCACCACCACGCTCACCCACCGTCCTATTTCTGAAGAACCTGGCCATACATACCTCATCAACTTGGTTCTGAGTCTGCTGGAGACGTCGGTTGCTGCCAGAGGCAGAGCCGGAGACAGGATCACCAGACCTGCAGGAAAAAAAAAGACAAGACAGATTATTTATTGCCGGACGGCCATTTATAAACACCAGGTACTTCATCTGAGTTACCAGTATATCCATTCACACGCCAACATCTGATTATTTTAATGTGTTTTAATATGTGTTTAATATGTATTTTCGACAGGTTTTATTTGGATTGGGATTGTGTTTCCTGATTGTTGTGAGCCGCCCTGAGACCTCGGAGATAGGGCGGCATAAAAAAATCAAATTAAAATAAATGAATAAATAAATAAACATCATTCAGATATGGTGGGTTTAAAATTCTAGGATGGCTTCCTACTTTTAGGCCACCAATAAAATGAAGTTTCACTCACTATCCAGCTTACGACTATAATGGACACTACACGGTCAGGTCTTAGGCCCAGCACTCTTCAATATCTTCATAAACGACTCCGATGAGGAAATTAGAAAGGAAACTCATAAAATTTGCAGATGACACTAAGCCGACAGTCAACGCCCCAGAAGACAAGTTCAGGATCTAAAAAGATCTTGTCAGACTCAGACAACAGTTCCTTATCCAACTTCATGATCTTTACAGATACAGATTAACGGAGTTGGAAGGGACCTTGTAGGTCATCTAGCCCAACCCCGTTTTAACGTGGAGAAAAAGCAAGGTTTGACAGCTAGGAAGGACAAAGGTGCAAGTCGAGATTAGGGGAAATCTGGCTCAAAATCTGGACTAGGGGAAACCTGGCTCAAAAACAGTTAACTACGAGAGTTGGGAGTCTTAGCAGACAATCCCTGAAACACGAGCCAGCTGTGTGAGGCAGCAGCCCAAAGTTCTAACACGATCCTCAGTTGTCTAAAATATGAATGAAACATCACGCAAAGAATTAGTGGCGCTTTATAAAATGGCCACACCTGGCATTCTGCATCCAGTTTTGGTCACCGTATTAGAAAAAAAGAGGTTGGGACTTTGGAAAAAGTCTTAAAATTATTAAAAGCCTGGAGATGAAAACATACGAAGAGCGGAATTGCAGGAATTGGGGGTGTGTAGTTTAATGAAAAGAAGGACTAGGGGAGACACGATAGCATCCTCCTAATATTATTATTTTTTTAAAAAAATTGATTTATATGCCGCCCTTCTCCGTAGACTCAGGGCGGCTTACAACGCGTTAAGCAATAGCCTTCATACTTTTGTATATTTATACAAAGTCAGCTTATTGCCCCCCACAATCCGGGTCCTCATTTTGCCTCCCTTAGAAAGGATGGAAGGCTGAGTCAACCTGGAGCCTGGTGGGATTCGAACTTGCAGTAATTGCAAGTTGAGGGGCTGCCCCAAAGAAGAGGGGGGTCAACCTGTTCTCCAAAGCGCCAGAAGGCAGGACAAGAAGCAACGGATGGAAACTCATCAAGGAGGAAAGCAAAACAGGAATTCAGGAGAAACTTCCTAACAGGGAGGACAATTAAACTGTGGAACAGCTTGCCACCAGAAGTTGTGGGTGCTCCATGATTGGAGGTCTTCAAGAAGAGTCTGTACAGTCATTTGTCTGAGATGCTATAAGACCTCCTGCTTGAGCAGGGGGCTGGACTAGAAGACCTCCCAGGTCCCTTCCAGCTCTATTCTGATTGATTGATTGATTGATTGATTGATAAGGTCTAGGGGCTCCTGCTTGAGTAGGGGGCTGGACTAGAAGACCTCCAAGGTCCCTTCCAGCTCTATTCTGACTGAAGCCCAATTCCAGCCTGCAGATCATCCTGGTTTGCCAGGTATAAAAACCTCCTAGTAGAGCTATCAACCGGGATAAAACAACCCGGGGGGGTGTGTGTTCGCCTAGCAGACACCCCCAGAGCCCCCTAACCTCACCCCCACCCCCCCAAGCGGTCCAGGGCTCTCCGTCCCACCCCTGGGGAAACAGAAACAGGCCGGGCTCTTAACGCCGGAGTCGGTCGGAGCTCCGCCCGTCCCGGAAATGGGCATCGCCCTGGGGTGGTTGTTTTTATTTTATTATTTTTTTTTCGTTTTGCAACTAGTTGCAACCAAGTTGCAACTAAGCTCTTTCGAGGAAAAATTAAAAAAAAATAATAACAAAACCGTCTTTGCAGCACATCCGGAGTCAGACCGATTTGGGGGAAGAAAGTCTGGGCTCCGGATTAAAACTTTAGCCAAGAAATCGGGTCCAAAAATCTCGGCCTTCTCCCTTCTCCGGCCAGGTCCCTTGCCTAGCCTTCCCCCCGCCCGAGGTCCCTTCTAACTCCTTCCTTTCACCCACCTACCCACCCCCGGAGACCCCCAAAGGGTTTGCTTTTTGGGGGGTGTGGGGTGTGGAAGGAAAGGAGACCCGAGGGCGCCGGGGCAGAGCGGCGGGCGCCCGGTTGCAAATGAGAATTTCCAAAGAGAACATTTCCCCGCAGCTTGCAAAAAAGAGAAGAGAAAAGAAAAGAAAAGAAAAGAAAAGAAAAGAAAAGAAAAGAAAAGAAAAGAAAGCCGGCAGGAGCCCCACACCCCCTCCCCCTCCCCAAGACCCTCGGAGGGGACTCACATAACGGCGGAGGTCGCTTTTCGCAGAACCAGGCGGAGGAGTAGGAGTTAGGAGTAGGAGAAGTTGCAGCTTCGGGGATTTTTGCGGGGTGGGTCCTGGGCGGGCCGTGCAAACCCCTCCCCGTGGGGCGGGTGTGGGGAGGGGTGGAGAAGGAAGGGGCCGAAGTCTCCTCCGCTGGGCGGAGGTGTGTTGTAAGCACGCGCCTGGGGAATCCCCCTGCAAAGGGAATCCCGAAGCAAAAGTTTTTTGGGGGGGGGCGGGG
>WNWU01000359.1:1420488-1431479 GCA_012654045.1 Ptyas mucosa | reverse complement strand
TAGAATAGAATAGAATAGAATAGAATAGAATAGAATAGAATAGAATAGAATAGAATAGAATAGAAAACAGTGTTGGAAGGGATCTTGGAGGTCTTCTAGTCCAACCCCCTGCTCAGGCAGGAAACCCTCTGCCATTTCAGGCAAAACAGTTGTCCGGTCTCTTCTTGAAAACTTCCAGTGTTGGAGCATTCATAACTTCTGGAGGCAAGTCGTTCCACTGATTATTGGTTCTAACTGTCAGGAAATTCCTCCTTAGCTCTAAGTTAATCATCTTAGTTGCTCTTCTTCGGAAAGCAATCTGTCCTAAAAACTTTTTAGATAGTTGAAGCCAGTTATCACGTCTCCCCTTCAGGCGTCTGCCAAATTTGCAGCTTCCCTTCCTGAATTTATCTTAGCAGATTCAGTTCCTAATTTTTCTTCCTGGTCGATCTGTCCTATGCATTTCTGCTGGAGAGGACTGTATCTCGTCTCTTCGGAGACCTCTCTTCCTGCTGAAGAATCAGACCACCTTCCCAGCTTTGGGACCACCTGTAAAACTTCATAAGCCTCCCGTCCGCTCCCCTTGTCCAAGTCATTAATCCAAAAGCTGGCGAGCCCAGCACAAATCTTTTGTGCTGTACATAACACAAATAACACTTTTGTGCTGTACATAACACAAATGAAGTGGAGCCATTCATTAAGTGTTCTTCGGCTGCGGACATTGGGCCAACTGTGAGGTCATTTAACGGCACTCTCGTCTACCCCCATATTTTACCATTTTGAGGAGAATATCAGTCAAGGAGAATATTTGTGGCCGAGGGTTTGTTTTCTTGCAGATGTTTCATGACCCAACTAGGGAACATTATCAGTGCTAGAAGGGAATGGGGTTTGCGGAGAGGAGGAGGAGGAGGAGGAGGAGTTGGCACTCTCTTGAGCTTGGTGGTTTTCTTGAAGACATTTCATGACCCAGCTAGGTTATATCATCAATGCTAGAAGGGAGTGAGGTTAGGTGAGAGGAGGAGGAGGGGGAGGAGGAGGAAGAGGAGGAGGAGGAGGAGGAGGAGGAGGAGGAGGAAGAGGAGGAGGAGGAGGAGGAGAACTGTGAGGTCCTTGGTGCTCTCTGAGCTTGCTTGTTTTCTTGCAGATGTTTCATGACCCAACTAGGGAACATCATCAGTGCTAGAAGGGAGTCGGGTTTTGTGGGGAAGAGGAGGAGGAAGAGGAGAAGGAGGAAAAGGGGAAGAGGAAGAAGGAAGGAGAAGGAATGAAGAAGTGAGGAGGAGGAGAAGGAAGACGAGAATGGGGAAAGGAAGATAGGAGAAGGAAGGCAACTGTGGAATCGTCGGTGTTCTCTGAGCTGGGTTGTTTTCTTGTAGACGTTTCATTACCCAACTAGGGAACATCATCAGTGCTAGAAGGGAGTGGGGATTATGGAAAGGAGGAGGAGGAGGACTGTGGGGCCCTTGATGCTCTCCAAACTGTTTTCTTGCAGATGCCTCATTACCCAACTAGGGAACATCATCAGTCTTAGAAGGGAGGGGGTTTTGAGGGGGAGGAGGAGAATTGTGGGGTCCTTGGAGCTCTCTGAGCTTCGTTGTTTTCTTGAGGACGTTTCATTACCCAAACTAGATAACTATCATCAGTGCTAAGGAGAATATCACGAGAGACCAAGGTTTTATTGGTTAAACTATTGGTTATCAAGTTAAACTACGTCTCCAGCATTCCCCTGATCTACTAAGCTAGGAACTTGATTTAAGGAGCAGAACATTTATTTGACTTAATAGACCCCCCTATTCTCTGCTTGGACACCCATAAATTGCACCGAGCAGGTGACTGAAAGACCCCCGAAGGCAAACCCAAAGCAAAATATCTCAAGTGTCAGTCACAAAATAATTTTGAGAAGCCCCCACATCTTTCCGTTTGTTACCAGGTAAAACATGACACAGGTACGTTCTAGATACGATAGAGGGGCTGGTGTTGGGAGGCGGGAAACATTCCTAAAGTTTCAGAAGAGCATCCGGACCACTGCCCAAATTAAGAACGATTGAAGAGTTGTTCGAGACTTCAGGAGATTCCTAGAAAGTGATGCAACCACAATACACACAACTCACAAAAAGCTCACATGCTTCACAGGGGGAAATTTTCTTCTTTTTTTTTTCTTTTTTAATTTACAGCAGAAAGAATATAAAGCATTCAGAAAACATTTTCCATATTTTTTTTTTAAGGGCAATTCAAAACATTTTGCATGATTTCCAGCAGCTGAGTTTCTTCAACAGATCCATTGATTCAGTGATGCTTTTGTTTTTTTTTTCTTTTTAAACATGCAGAGTTACAAAAATAAAACTTACAAAAAGAGACATCTATAACTAGGTTTTACATGCAAGTCTCAGGGATTCCCCTCCCCTCCCCCCCAAAAAAATCTCTGCTTTGGGCACCAAACTACTGTGTGGAATGGCCATGAAGCCTGCAACAGAGGGGGTTCATGTTATATTCTGCATTTCGTTCGCGCAGGGTCATTCGTTTCACGCAAGTGAAGTCACACAAGGGAGCAATTCCGGATATATATTTTTTGGGGGGTGGGCGGGAGACACGAGAGCGTTCCCCGATCTGGTTTTAGGATCGAGCAGACAAGAGGGGACCAGAGGCCCCATCCTGACACGGAATCCTGAACCCCAGAGAAGGGACACGCCCCGAAACATGACACGGTCTACACAGAACGTGCCAGAGGTCATCGATTGGCCCAAAGCGAGCGGCACCCCAATTCCCCAAAACCGTTTGGGATGTGGGCATGGATGGTGCAAGGGGACTACAGGTAGTATAACGTTGCTTAACTTGGTCTTGCGGGCAGCCTCTAGTCCACGAGAAGACAGGCTGGCCCGCCGGTCAAGTCTGGATCTGGAAGGAATGATGGTGGAACACCTTGAGAAGTTACAATTCTTTCTGGAAACCCTCCGGCCAACAGGACCAGGTTTGCCAAATCACTCCTGAGGTCAGTCTTGTGGCCAGGGAAAGCCACGTCCATCCGAAGGAAGGCAGTAGCTACCGCTCGGCCAAGGGGGTATGTCTGTCCTCTGTCTGGTCAGCCACATGTCAAGGACCTTCTTCAGATGTTGCAGCAACCCTGGTAGACATCAGGGTCTCCGATGCCATCCGGAGAGGGTTGGTGGAACATCTGAAGGAGGTCCTTGACGTGGCTTCAGCATCGTGGGTGAGGCAGGGATTCTAGATCGGTTTGTTTTGCGGGTTGAAACGGCCACACGCTGTCACGCAGAGCGGTGAGCGTGTACAGCAATGCAACCACACACCTAACTGGGGTTTCGGTCAGTCCTGGCAGTGAACGGAAGCAATTAAAAAGAGAGAGAGAGAGAGAGAGAAATGACAGAAAAGACACCTGGATCTCAGGCCAGGCCAGGTTCTCCATCTTTGTGGGTGAACGATGTTGTGCAGAACGGTGAGGACGCCGATCCTCACAATCAACCATCCAGAATCAAACGGAACGTTTGAATGAAGCAACTGGGATCATCCGAGATCCAACTCGCCATTCAGAAGGCAAACTAGTACTAACAAGATGCACACTGGATGGGTGGGGGTGGGGGGGCAGAGGTGGGAGCAAATGTGGGAGGGATTGAGCGCTCCGGCTTTTTCGGAAGCCGCCACGCACAACCGGATTCCCAGTGTTGCAATCTGCATTTCAACTTGTCGGGAAAAGGATGAATTTTAAACTATTTTCTTTGGCTGCTCTTCCTCTTTCTCTCTCTCTCTCTTGCTGGAAATAGCAAATATACCATGATACCCCTACTTTCCATCTTTCCATTATTATTATTATTATTTTTTACTTTAAAAATTTTTCTGTTTTGTGCAATTTAGTACATCTTCTGACTTTCAGCAGGAAATATGGATAGGTGAAACTTTTTTTTCTACTTTCGTACTATTTCTTTTTGTTTTTTAATTTTTTTTTAAGTTTATGTTCATTCTAAGTGGTTTTTTTTTATTTTATTGGAGTGAGTGTATGGTGCTAAGCTAGATACAATTTTGAATTCTTATGATTATCTGCTTTGCAAAATAACAATTTTTTTTTTGTTAAGCAATATTAGCATTCACTTTACTTGGCACCATTGGCAAAAAAAAGAGAGAGAGAGAGAGAGAAATTAAATAAAATAACAAAATAATAACAATAATAATAATAAAAAGATAACCCAGAAGGTTAAAAGAAATTTAAAAACTCCTGGTAGCCAAAATCAAATGTAAACATATCTCTTTTTTTTAAAAGTAATGTTACTTTGCTTTTTTTCCTAAGTCTAAATACATTAGCTCTTTTTGCTTCTGCAGTTTTATTCATGCTTTAGCAAAATGTTCTTCTAAAGAACATTTAAAATAAAGTTTCTTATAGTGAAATAAAGTTTTTGTTTCGTTTTAGACCATAAGCCACTAATGCTTTACTTTTTTTCATTTCTTTTTTCCTTGAATTCATGCACATCTGTTTTAATATATACAATATGTACAAACATCCACACTTTTTCTCGTTCATTCAGACAAAACTATACAATTACGCAAATTTCTCTTGCCAAGCTATTGACCCTTTGTGAATAAAATATTTAGCAATTAATCAATATATTCCCTCTCAAATATTTATTTTTTTTCATTGCCATTTCTAACCTTCTCTCTATATACAAACTGCCTAGATTTTGATTTTCTTTCTTTCTTTCTTTTCTTTCTTTCCTTTCTTCTTTCTTTCTTCTTCCTTCTGTTTGTTGGTTGGTTGGTTGGTTGGTTGGTTGGTTTTTTGATGAAATAGCCAAAACAATAATTTTTTTCTCTGGGTGGAATGCAGCACCACACTTCTCCCTTCGGTGTTTAGTACTGTCCGGTCAGCATCTCTGCACATAACTCAAGTCGAACAAGAGGTCTGCAATCTTACCAAAAATGCTTTACAAACCCATCGCCATTTAAATAAGTAAAACTCTTATGTGAAGTAAGGCCAGAAAATAAAGTGCTATAAACATGAGAAGTGCATATGGCAGTTGATAGATTTGAAGGCTTTCAAGAGAGAGAGAGAGAGAGAGAGAGAGAGAAAAGACATCGATAAAGAAATGTCGAGCTGTTCACCCCCGTTCTCTCTCGGCACCCCAACACCATCCCGCGTTAAAATACCCGTTTGCCTTAAAAAACACTGATACTTCCTGAAAAATAAAAAACTCGAGGAGGAAGGACGGAAAATATCTCTTGGGGGGAAGAAAAAAAGAAGAAGAAGGAAAATCAGCTGATCGGAACGGTGGTGGCCTCGACGACGAACGGAAAAGATGGGACGAGCGAGAGAGGGATGGAGATGGACGGAGGAGGTGAGACAGGAGATCGTTCCGAGTGGTTCCCACGGACAAATTCCCAAACGTTGTCTCGGAAAGAATTTGCCGCTCTCGGATCGTTGGGGTTGTTGTTTTTTTGTGTGTGTTTTTGTTCTTTTTTTTTTTTTTGCGCAATTCGTATTCGTGGTGTTATTATTAAATTTTTTTTGGTTTTTTTTTTTGGTATCGTATTTGTACAGTTCCACATATGGATTATTTTTTTTTGTTTTTTTTTTGTTGTTTTGAGTTAACAGCCCTCTATGGAAAAAAAAATAATATTACATGATCGACTGGATTGCTTCTCGTGACTCGTTTCGCAGAGGAATGAAGGAAAACTCATGAAAACGCCGTCCGGGTGTCGCTCTTTTTCCCCCCCCTCTCCTCCCCCCCCATACCAGACCCGCCCCCCCCACCCTAGCCCCACCCCAGCCCCGATGATGCAACCAAAGAGTTGAGTTCCAAAGATGCCTTGCTGAACAAATTAAAAATTGTCCGTGAAAGTGCAAATGTAATGACTAAACATTACCGTTTAAAATCCCGCCACCGATAAGATTCTCGGCGGCGGTAGTCAAGTCTTTTTTTTTTCTTGTTTGTTTTTGTTTTTTGTTTTTTTTTAAATAATCAAAATCATTTTTCTTTTTTTTTTTGTTTGAAATTGTCGTTGCATGTTTCTGCTGAAAAACAGAAAAAATAAAATAAAATAAATGGAAACAGTCCGAAAAGACGACGGCCCACCCCTCCCGGGCTCTTATGGGATGTTGTCGTCGCCGGGGTCCCGTTCTTCAAGTCCCTTTTTCGAGTCTTTCGCTCTGGGGAAGACAAAAAAAAAAAAAGAGGAGAGGGAGACATAAGAGTCTCTTTCTTAAGAATGTCAGCAGTATCAAATGCCCGTCTTTCGGGGTTGAACGTGTGCGGGGTGACGTACTTAGCAGCTTCCCCCAAGAACGTTAATATAGGCAGTCCTCGCCTTTTCAGACTAATCGTTGTCCAATCTCTTCTTAAAAACCTCCAGTGTTTTTAGTTCTGGGAGGTTTATTTATTCATTTCTCGGTTTATGAATATTCGTTTTGTGATCATTCGAAGTTACAACGGCACTGAAAAAAAGCACGACTTACATCCGTTGGGCCTCACACTTACAATCATCAAAGTATCCCCATCGAAATTGGGTGCTTGGCCGCTGGCGTGTATTTACGATGGTTGCCGCAGCACCCCAGGGGGGGGGGTGTCGTGCGATTGCCATTTTGCGACGTTCCCAACTGGCAACGTCAGTGGGGGAAGCTGGGTTAACAATCCTGGGATTGACTGAACAATGCCCATGACTTGCTTAACGGTGGCAAAGGAAGGTCCTTAAACTGGGCACATTATTGCTTAAGAACGGCTTTGCTCAACCATGGAAATTTCTGGTCCCAATTTTGGTCATAAATCGAGGACTATACAATGATTCCACGAGGCTTACAACAATCTATACGGTATAGGTAAGAAATATAACCCTTTCCCCAGGTGCCAGACCAAATATCCTTGCAATTCCACCCAGCATCCTAGCCCGGAAGTATTAGCAAAAAGGGAATTCATGTTGGTATTTACATTCATTGGAGAGAAAGGGATTACAAGAGAGCAATAAGAACACTGCAAACATGCTGGGCAAACAATCTGGTATATTTCCCAGTATCTTGTCTGATACTGGGAAATATACCAGATTGTTTGCCCAGCATGTTTGCAGTGTGCTTATAGCTGGCTATGTGCTCACAGCACAGCACATCACATTCATTTATTTATTTATATCCCATCTTCATTAATTTATAAATAACACACAATGGTGAACATATCAAATACTCCTTCCTCTCTCCCCTTCCCAAATAACAACCCTGTGAGGTGAGAGGAGCGGTAAGAAAGTTACTGGACAAGGTCACCCAGCTGCTTTTCATGCCTAAGGAAGAACCAGAACTCCGTCATCTGATGAGTCGTCCAAAATCACCCAGCCGTTTTAATCCCTAAATTGGGACTAGAACTCACAGGCTCCTGGTGATTGGCCCAAAGTCACCCAGACGGCTTTCATGCCCCAAGGAAGGACCAAAACTTACAGTCTCCCAATTTGTAGCCTGGTGCCTTAACCATTAGACTAAACTGGCTTTTTCAATATGTATTGTCCATTGCTTACTCTCTTGTAATCCATTTCTCTCCAATCTCTCTGCTCTGCAAAAGGGAGAGGTGTGAGAAAAACCATAGCAAAGTAATGGCAATCGTGTGACTGAGGCTGTAAATGCAGGGCGTATTTTTTTCAGCACCGCTGTAACTTCGGGCGGTCACTGAACCGTTGGTAAGCGAGGACTCCCCATATACATAACCGGAGCCTATTGTGTAACAAAAGAACAACAGCGAGGGGTTCCATTTTCTTGCCAAAGGGCAGCAGGCGAGCACCACATCTGGCCCACCGAAGACAGTCCAGTAGGAGAGCAGATTTTCAGAGATTTCCCAACAGGGATTTCAAATTTCTAGTTCAGCTATTTTGTGGCTAGTTTGGGCACTGCATGTGAACGATAGCCACTGTACTGTACTTCGTGAACCCAGGTTTAGAGTTTAGCGTGAATCCTGCCACTAGCGTGAATCCTGCCCTTTGGTCTTGAAATAGAGCTCACCCTACGTCTTTCCTTTCTGTCTGATGCTAACCTGTCTGATGAGTCCTCAGGGAGAAGGGCGGTCTATAAATTTAATATAAATAATTTAATTTAACCATCTTACGGCACGAACCAGCCCGGGGTGGATGGGGGTGGAGGTGTCTCCAAACCTGGCCCCTTTAAGCCTTGTGGACTTCAACTCCCAGAATCCCTCAGCCAGCCACTAAGTCATAAAGTGGCCAAGAGACCCCCACACCCACACCCGGGCTACTTCATGCAATAAATACTTCATGCGCTTCAAGGTTTTGGTTATCACCTTTAGAGCGCTCCATGGCTTAGGGCCTGGTTATCTACGGGACCGCCTGCTACCACCAATAGCCTCCCACCGGCCAGTACGCTCCCATAGAGAGGGGCTCCTCTGGGTGCCGTCGGCCAAACAATGTCGACTGGCGGCCCCCAGGGGGAGAGCCTTCTCTGTGGGGGCACCTACGATCTGGAACGAGCTCCCCCCGGAGATACGGACGATCCCGGATCTGCGCACCTTCCGCCGCGCGCTTAAGATTTTTCTATTTCATCAACCAGGCCTGGCCTAAATCTTTTCCCCTGTTAAATGTAAATTTTAAATTGGTTTTTTAAATTATTGGGTATTTTAAATTTGTCTCAGCCAAATTGATTTAATTCGTTTTATTCTATTTTAAATTTCTGTATGTATGTGTTTTTTATTTGTGGCTGTTCACCGCCCTGAGTCCTTCGGGAGAAGGGCGGTATACAAATTTAATAAAAATAAAAAATAAAAAAAATACCGTATTTTCCGGCGTATAAGACTGGGCGTATAAGACGACCCCCTACTTTTCCTATTAAAATATAGGGTTTGGGCTATACTCGCCGTATAAGACTACCCCTCAATGTTGTCGGCGCTCCCGGTCAGCGCTGGCAACTCAGATTTGGGAAGCTGTGCTGATCTCGTCAAGGCTGAATGCTGGACCCAGCTGGTTGCTGCGCAGAGCTTCCCCCACCGTCCCAGGCACCCAGGTGGATATTACCGACGCTCTGACTTCCCCAGACAGCTGAGGCTCGCCATCACTGGGGGTCAGCTGGGGAAGTCAGAGCATCGGTAGGCTTATACCCGGCGTATAAGACGACCCCCGACTTTTGAGAGGATTTTCCTGTGTTAAAAAGTAGTCTTATACGCCAGAAAATACGGTAAGATTGGCGAGCATCAGACCGAAAGGAAAGTGAGCTGGGGAAAATTGATACTGGCTGGGGAATTCTGGGAGTTGAAGTCCATGTGTCCTAACGTGGCCATGTTTGGAGAGCCCTGAATGAGCAAAGCCATTAGGGAAAGACATCCGGAAGTGAACCACCCCCATTTCCCCTCCCCCTCCCCGCAAGAAAAGAGAAAACCGAGGAGGTCAGACACATTAGTCTCTTGTAATCCCTTTCTCTCCAACCTCTCTGCTCTGTAAAGGGAGACGTGTGAGAAAAACGACAGCCCCTGCGCTGCAATTTGGAGGTGGAACCGGAGCATGGCGTGCTTCCCCATGCAAGACCTGCATTTCCACCATCAAAGCCCCCTGCGCAGGGCTGCCCTCGGTGGATGGATTCAATCAGACATGCCAACTCATGCCAAACTTAGATTAACCGGACTCGCCGGCCGGGCCAAGGAAAAGCAAGTCATGCTTGCCCAGTGACACTGGTGTTCGCCCGGTTGTGAGAACGCATGCAAATCCTCCCAGCGATCCACGTTTGCAAGAGGGCAGAAGCCCAAAGTCTTTCCTGGGATGCTCGTGTGAATATTAAGGGAGGTTTAATGATGAGCTGGACCACTTTCTCCAGAGCTGCCGCAAACTCAGTTTCAAAAGAGACCAAACCCCACAGGTTATGTTGACGGGGTGATGCTGAATGTCACGACTAACCCTGGCTCCATCACCCCACAAAACGCACAAGGAGGGCCACACTTGGGAGAGGAAATCTCCACGTTCCCCCCCCCCCGGAATGAACCAGTGGATCCTAAGACAAGAATACGCTAAAATCCTCCTGGGTTTCGGAGGAAAAACGTTTCCATGGGGTGCTGAATTGAAGACAGGGTTCCCTAACTTGCATACATACAGACAGGTAGACACCCTCACAAGTAGGGGTGGGATTCAGCCGGTTCGGGGGAAATCGGATGCTAATTTTAAATCTGGTTCGCTGAACCGGTAGTTGCAAGGACTGGCTGGCCCCGCCCGCCCCGCCGCACCCCTCCCTCCCATTTTGGATGCCAGGTAAGTGCAGGGCCCACGTGGAGGCTCTGAGAGGGCCAAAAATGAGCATCCTGGGCTCCGGAGGCCTCCAGTTTCCTCCGGAACCCAGGGGAGGCAGTTTTCACCCTCCCAAGGACTCTAGGAAAGCCTCTGGAACCTGGGGAGGGTGAAAATGACCCCCACCATGGTGCAGGAGGCCAAGTAGGCCATGCCCACTGTGGCCACGCCCACAGCAACTGGGCAGAGAACCGGTTGCTAAAATTTTTGAATCCCACCCCTGATTTCAGTCCCCACCTTCCTCCTATAATTCCTTTTCCAACTATTGCTTTACTTTAAGATGACTTTCTTCTTCTTTTTTAAATAGACTTTGGAGCCTAAAACATGTCCAACACTGGACTTTGCCTGCAAAGTCCAGGTTTTTTTTTGTTTTTTTTTTAGAAGGAGCAGGGAGAGTTTCAGTGTTCCCGGTGTGTAAATTAGTGCTCCAAGGTCACTGAAAAGTTTTGGGAGTGGGACGCTGACCTATGTCTTGCCGTAAAACCCATGAAATAAACACCAAAGAAGAGGATAGATGAAAGCTAGAGCCCTTGGTGCTCTCTGAGCTGGACTGTTTGCTCACAGACGTTTCATTACCCAACTAATTAACGTTATCAGTGTTAGAAGGGAGTGGGGTTTAAGGAATAGAGTGGGAGGAGAAGAGAAAAGGAAGAAAGGAGGAGAAGGAAAGAAGGGAGGGAGGAAGGAAGGAAAGGGAGGGAGGGAGGGAGGAAGGAAGGAAGGAAGGAAGGAAGGAAGGAAGGAAGGAAGGAAGG
>WNWU01000359.1:1272222-1282309 GCA_012654045.1 Ptyas mucosa | reverse complement strand
AGTAGTAGTAGTAGTAGTAGTGGAGGAGGAGGAAGAGGAGGAAAAAGAGGAGAAGAAGGAAGGAAAGAGGAGGGGAAAAGGAGGAGAAGGAGGAGAAAGAGAAAGTGAAAAAGAAGGAGAACGGGAAGGAGGAGAAGGAGAAGGAGAGAGAGAGGAGAGAGAGAAGGGAAGAGAGAACAATCAGCTGACAAAACTTTTCAATGCAGCATCCATTGCTAGGCTGGTGTTTGCCCAAGCATCACTCCAGAAAAGTAAACACTTCCTAATGTTCTTTTCTCTGCATTTCCCCCCCTCAATTCTTCCCCCCCCCCCCCACAAACTCCATCCCGTTTTCCCAATGGCCTTTCCTGATTAAAGGGAGGGAGGAAGCCCCTTAATAGGAGACCCTTTTATCAGGCCGAAGCTGCCAACTGTTCAAACAAGATACGGCCCCACGGAGGAGCTGCTGACGAGACGGAGCAGAGAAGAAGGCCAGGAAGACGTCTCACCTAGGTTTTTATACTAGCCAAGTGGGAGACGGGTGGAGACTTCCAAGGAAAAAAAACCCCCAGCAGCACAGGACACCTGCCTTCGAGAAGCCATGAGGAAGATGATGGTCAAAGGCATTGGGAAAAGGGACTTACGACCAGTTTTCACACTTAACGACCGTTCCAGCATCCCTGCATAGTCACACGATCAAAATTCATTGGTGGGTGGGGAAATGAACCGATGTGCATTTTGTAAACATGCGTGTTCGAAGCACCGGGATACGAGTTATAATTGCAATTCCATGCAATGTTTCGTGCCCTCCAGAGAAACCTCAGGAGCAAAATCCACACCTTGGTCAGAAAAAAGGAGAAACAAAATATATATATATATATATTTTGTCCTAAAAGGTCTTTTACTCCCTGGGAAACCCATCAAGGAATCGCAGAAGCTCGGCGGAGAAAAAAAATGGAAATGAGGGAGGGTGAAGGGGTTTTTTTTTTTTTTTGCAAACTTCCAGGATTGGGGGCAATATTGCCAGGCACACGCAGCCTCCGTGCATAATAAGTGTACATATGGAGCGAACGAAATTGGTGATTTAACACAACCGGTGTTTTATGGCTGCATCTCGTCTTTTGAGTTTTGTCAGTAATTTGCACGCAGGAGAAGCCGCTGATGGGGACAGCCATCTGCTTATAGAGCCCTGCTTTGGATGATGGGGAGGGGGGTTATTTAAAAAAAAAGAAAAAAAAAAGCAGACACTGAATTCCAGGCAAAGAAGAACGGGCGGAGTACGACACAGGGAGGCGCAAAAGGAATAGGGGGGGGAGGGAGGAAGAGGATGGGGAGGGTGAGAGGGGGCCAGCAGACGAATTGCGAGCTTTCTTAAGAGAGAGGGGGGGGGAGACAGAGAAAGAGAGAGAGAGGGAGAGGGAGAGAGAGAAGGAAGGAAGGAAGACAGACAGAGAGAGGAACAGAGAGAAAGAGAAAGAGAGATAGAAAGAAAGAAAAGAGTGGGGAGGGGAAAGAGACAGAGAAAGACAGAGAGAAAGAGAGACAGACAGAGAGAAAGAGAGAGAGAAGAAAGGAAGGAAGGAAGAAAAAAAAGAGAGAGAGAGGAACAGAGAGAGAAAGAGAGAGTGACAGGGAGAGTGAGAGAGAGAGAAAGAGAGAGATAGAAAGAGAAAGAAAGAAAAGAGGGAGGAGGGGAAAGAGAGAGAAAGAGAGAGAGACAGACACAGAGAGAGAGAAGAAAGAAAAAGAAAAAGAAAGAAAGAAAGAAAGAAAGAAAGAAAGAGACAGGAACAGAGAGAGAAAGAGAGAGAGACAGGGAGAGTGGGAGAGAGAGAAAGAGACAGAGAGAAAGAAAGAGAAAGAAAAGAGGAGGGAAAGAGACAGAGAAAGACAGACAGAAAAAGACACAGAGAGAGAGAGAGAGAGAGAAAGAAAAGAAAGAAAGAAAGAAAGACAGACAGAGACAGGAACAGAGAGAGAAAGAGAAAGAGAGACACAGGGAGAGAGGGAGAGAGAGAGAGAGACAGAAAGGGAAAGGAAAAGGAAAAAGAGAGACAGTGAGAGGGACAGAGAGAGTATGAGAAAGAGAGAGAGAAAGAAAAAGAAACTGTCTCTTTTGATTGAACAGTCACTAAACGAATGGTTGTAAGTTGAAGGCTACCTGTTGTTGAAAAAGGGTTGAATGACACAATACGGGCACAATTCCGGGCATTGTTAACAGACGCCCTACTAACTGTGCCTCCCCGATCACCTCTACAACCTAAGAGGTTTTGGGGGGCTCTGCAGTGCCGTTTTTCGGAAGGCCTGACAAGAAACAATGGATGGGAACTCATCAAGGAGAGAAGCAACCTGGAATTAAGGAGAAACAATAGTGAGAACAATTAACCAGTGGAACAGCTGGCCACCAGCAGTTGTGGGTGCTCCATCCCTGGAGGCTTTTAAGAAGCAATTGGACAGGAATTGTCCGGAATTGTATAGGGTTTCCTGCTTGAGCAGTGGGTTAGACTAGAAGACCTCCAAGGTCCCTTCCAACTGTTTTGTTTTGTTCTGTTCTCTTTCTCTCTCTCTTTCTCTCTCTCTTTCTCTTTCTTTCTCTCTCTTTCTCTTTCTTGTGATCTTTCCCTCTCTTTCTCTCTTTCTTTCTCTTTCTTTTTCTCTCTCTCTTTTTCTTTCTCTTTTCTGCTCTCTCTTTCTTTCCTTCTCTCTCTCTCTCTTTCTCTTTTTCTTTCTCTTTTTCTTTCTTTCTTTCCTTCTCTCTCTCTCTCCCTCTCTCTTTCTCTCTCTCTTTTGTGTCTTCGAGCAAGAAGGGAGAAAGCAAAGAGAGGGCTTGCTTGCTTTTAAGGAAAAGCAGAGAGGGATTTTGCTCGATGGTTTTTTTTTTAATCTACTCTCTAACAACCTTGTTCAGTTTCATGGTGCGAGAAACGGAGACGCAAACGAACTGCAAGAAAAAATTAAAAATTTGCTGATTTTTCTATTTCAACCCGCCTCGGTTTTTGCAAAGCAGCTTAACATAGGCTGGCAAATAAATAAATAATCAGGAAAGAGGAAAAAAGAGAGTAAGAGAGAGAGAGAGAGAAACAATAAACCCAACACCATCACGGTTTTTTTCTTCCAAGACCTATCAAAATGTCAACATCTATTCTGTTGCCCGTGTTTTGGGTCCAAGCCGGAGAGAAAGAAACAGAACGATCCAAAATATTACATTTGCATAATTCCACTTGGAGAGAAAGCAGAGATAACCTCCAAAACAAAATAAAAAAAAATAACAATAAATCTTGAAATCCTCTCGCTCAAAATGACCTCAAAAAGATTTCACATTCACAGCAAAAGATTCAATTTTCTGGAGAGAA
Organism: Ptyas mucosa; assembly: GCA_012654045.1. Classification (NCBI taxonomy): domain Eukaryota; kingdom Metazoa; phylum Chordata; class Lepidosauria; order Squamata; family Colubridae; genus Ptyas; species Ptyas mucosa. Next base: position 1,278,977 of record WNWU01000359.1, on the reverse strand, counting down.
GGAGAGGGAGGGAGACGGAGACGGAGGGAGGGAGGGAGGGAAAGGGGGAGAGAGGGAGGGGAGGGGGAGGGGGGGGGGGGAGGGAGGAGGAAGAATCTGTGGATGGGAGGAGATTTAACCCGTGGAACAACCTGACTCATGAGAGAATCTCTTCCCCCTGAGTTGGGGGCTTCCAAGAGAGGCTGGCTTGCCATCTGTCCCAAGTGGTGGATGGACTATAGGACCTCTAAGACCCTTTCAGCCTCGCAAGGTGATTCAGACAAGAAGTGCATTCAAGAATACTATTCTATTTTTACTGTATGGTTACAGAAACAGAACCTTGCAACCTCTCTCTCCCCTCCCCTCCCCCACACTCATCTCTACAGTTTAAGAAACTAGGGAGGGTGTCTTGTGAGATACTTCTGACACCCCTTTTCCTTCTGGGGGCTCAGCTGTCCCTTATCTGACCGATGTCTAGTCTGCGTCTCTACCTCCTGTCTCTAAAGTCATTCCCATTGACCGGGACAGGAACAGAATCTCGCAAGTCTGAAAGTACCTCTTTCCCCCCTTTACAGCCAAAGAAATTAGGGAAGGTCCCTTCTGAGATCCTTCCCCCATCCCTATTTCTTCTAAGGGTTCAGCAGCCTCTTATCTGATCATTGTCTTGTCTGCATCTCTTCCTCCTGTCTCTCAAGGCCTTTCCCGTAGACCATTACAATATTTCTGCCCCCTCCTCTTTACAGCCAAAGAAACTAGGGAGGATCCTTCCTGAGATGCTTCCCAAGCCCCTTTTCCATCTGTGGGCTCAGCTGCCTCTTCTCTGCCTCTTGTGTTGTCTGCATCTCTTCCTCCTGTCGCCCAAGGCCATTCCCACAGACCACTGCAATATTTCTACCCCCTCCTCTTTACAGCCAAAGAAACTCGGGAGGGTCTCTTCTGAGATGTTTCCCCACACCCCTCTTTCTTATAAGGGTCCGTCTGCCTCTTATCTGATTATTGTCTAGTCTGTGTCTCTTCCTCCTGTCTCTCAAGGTCTTTTCCACAGACCATTAGAGTCTCTCTCCCAACTCTACGGTTTTATGACTTAGCCTAGATGCCGGACAAAACTCTTAACCGTGCATCTTTGCTCTGCCGGATGCTATAAGAGGCTGCCCCCCCCCCCAACCATTCTGGCACTGACAACCCCCCCCCTCCTTCTCCACTGCACAATGCACAATTTTCTAAGTCCTTTGTGCATTCTTGGCTCTTAACCTTTAACCCGGTTCAAACTAAGGTTAAAACCACGACCCGGAGACCATCTAAGCAAATGAGCACACATCTCATTTTTCTTCGATCAAGCTGTAATCACCGCGGTGGCCGGAATTCTGCAGCGCTGCTAATAATACAGAGAGGGCCCCCCTCCCTCCCTCCATGTCTCCCACCTTTGCGCCCCGCTTCTCCCGAGGTCAACCCTAATTAGGGGCTTAATTTGTCACTTCCTCTCCTTCCTTCCAAACCGGATTATAACCCTCCCCGGATGCATTGATTAGAGCAGATCTCCAGCAGAGCGCACAAAACACTCTGGAAAGTGACTTTCAACCGGTTGAAACATTCGGCGAACTTAACGAAGTAGGTTTGCTAAAGCGACTGGGAAATAAGTTGTGGCTTATTTTATGACTTCCTTGCCACGGTGGTTAAGCAAGCCTTGTTTAAGTTAGGTTAACCTGGTTGTTAAATGAACCCGGCTTTCCCCCTTTGCAGAAGTTGTGGATGCTCCAACGTTGGAGCTCTTCAAGAAGAGATTGGACGACCGTTTGCCTGGAATTGCTCTGCTCGAGCAGGGGGTTGGACTAGAAGACCTCCAAGGTCCCTTCCGGCTCTTGTCATTCTATGTTCTAAGAGTCTTCTTTTCAAAGAAACGAGGTCAGTTCTGCCTTTTAAAACTCACAAGCACTTTAAAATCTACAAGCATCGCTCGTTCGGAAATTTTAATTTTCAGCTTTTTCCCAGGTTCCTTAGCTCCCACCCCCCCCAAAAAATCTATCACACGGGGGGGGGGAAAGAAATCACAATTTCTTCTCCGTCCCCCTGCCTCCCTCCCAAATCGTCACCGGGGCCAAGCCGCTGCCCGTCTCTCTTGCTTAGCCATCACTTTGCAAGTTCGAGAATCCCAAATCTTTTTTAGCTTCTCTGCTGTCAATCTCTGGTTTTTTTTTTGTTTTTTTTTTGCAATTCTCAGCAGCCTGGTGGAAAAAAAACCCACGACGGCGGCAAAAACCTCAGCAATTCAACCCTGATATTTTAAGATTAAGATTTTAAAAAAGAAAGAAGAGTCTTTGCGTGAAGCAAATTTCTTTTGTTGGCAGGCCGTCCTTGACTTACGAACCACAACGGAGAGCCAAGTTTCCGTCGCTAAGCAAGCCAGCGGTCCCGTGAGTTTCGTCCCGTTTTAAAACTTGGCCTGCTTGCCGTCATTGAGTGAATGACGGCAGTAAATTCTGTACAGGTATTATTCGGCTTACGACTGCCGTTGAGCCCCGAATTTTGGGCTGCTAAGTGAAACGTTTCCTAAGGGAGTTTTGCTCCATTTTATACGACCTTTTGGGCCACCGTCGTTGAATGAATCACTTCGGTGGTTAACTTAGTTGCCCGGTTGTTAAGCGAATCCGGATTCCCCCATGGACTTTGCTTATCCGAAAGTCACAAAAGGGTGAGCCCAGCACACTGCGACGGTCATAACTACAAGTCAGTTGCCAAATGTCCGAATTTTTCCCCCCCCATAAATATAGGCAATTCACATCCTTACAAAGCAGAAAAAGCTTCATTAATGCCAACGTCGCTTCGGTAACCCAGTCAGACTGTGATACGGGGTAGTCCTCGACTTACGACCACAACGGAGCCCCAAAAGGATGTTGCTAAGCGAGACATGTGTTACGTGAGTTACATGCCCCGTTTCACCACTCGTGCTTGCCGGAGTTGTTAAACGAATCACAGCAGGTGTCACGTTCGTTCCATGAATCCGGCTTCCCCAGGGGATGACGGGATCCGAGGACAATTGGAAACCAGGGTGCCAAGAGTTGCCAAGAGTTCTGAGCATTTTACCACAGGGGGATGTAGCAACGGTCGTAAGTCACTATTTTTCTAATGCCATTCAGGGTCTCTCAGACAGCTGTGCTACAAGCCTCCCTAGAATTTGAGCCTGTTTTCCAAAAGAACCTGGGGAGGGAGGGAGGGAAGGAAGGAAGGAAGGAAGGAAGGAAGGAAGGAAGGAAGGAAGGAAGGAAGGAAGGAAGGAAGGAAGGAAGGAACCAACAGAGAGAAAAGAAGAAAGAAAGAAAGGAGAGAGAGAGAGAGAAAGAAAGGAAGGAAGGAAGGAAGGAAGGAAGGAAGGAAGGAAGGAAGGAAAATGGAGAGAGGGAGGGAAAGAATGAAGGACAGAGAAGGAGGAAAGGAGGAGGGAAATGAGAGGGAGAGAGAAAGTGCAGAAACAAGAAAGAAGGGAAAAAGGAAGAAGGGAGGGAGGGAGGGAGGGAAGGAAGGAAGGAAGGAAAAGGGAGGTGGGGAAGGAAGGAACTAAAGTTGGAAGTAAGGAAGGAAGGAGACTGAGATAAGGAAGGAAGGAAGGAAGGAAGGAAAGAAAGAAAGAAAGAAAAGGGAGGTGGGAAAAGGAAGAAACTAAAGTTGGAAATAAGGAAGGAAGAAGGTTGAGGGAGGGAAGGAAGGAAGGAAGGAAATAAAAGGGGGAAGGAAGGAACTAAAATTGGAAATAAGGAAGGAAGGAGGTTGAGATAAGGAAGGAAGGAGGAAAAGTGGAGAGAGGGAGAGAAAGAATGAAGGACAGAGAAAGAAGAAAGAAGGAAAGAGGGAAACGAGAGGGAGAGAGAAAGCGCAGAAGCAGGAAAGAAAGGAAAAAGGAGGGAAGGAAGGAAAACGCACCCAGGTGACCCCCCCCAAGGGGGTCTGCCCCAAAGCACCCTCCCCAGCCCATCCATCCCCCGCTCTTCCCGATGCTGGAGCCGCCTCCCTCTGCAAGCGAAGGCCTGTCACACAATCCGCCTCCTGGCAATGTGGAGAAGGATGCGATGCAAACCGGGGTGGGGGTGGGGGGATTGCACTCCTCGGATCTCCCCTCCCCCCCACGGGGACTCCGATGGCGTCATCCTGGGTTTTTTGCTGGAGGCATCAAGCTGGCTTGCAAAGCAAAGGAAGGGTCCCCCCCCCCCCGCCCTCCCGAGAGGCCCGGAACCAGCTTCAGCCTCAGGCTGTCCTTCTGAGGTGGCTTTTCAAGATGAAGGCGAAGGGCAGCCATCTTCACCCAACCCTTGGGGCTATCACAAAACCCACCTTTGAAGAACCGGGAAGTCCAGACCGGTTGCGAGAGGGACATCTCGTCAGCTGAGATGACTAGAGATGGAGTCGGAGGGGGAGGGGGGGACGACCACTGGATGTCTCTTTCATGGCGTCACCTTGGTTACCTTCGGAGGTTCCTCAAGAGAAGGACCAAGGCCCGGAGAAATCAAGCGATATCGAACCCATCTCAAACGTCCCTTGCATTTTGCCGAAAAGACAGCCAAGAAGAAAGGCGAGATGGAAAAAAATCAAAAAGGACATCTTGAAACCCTTCAAACTGGGGCCGTGTTGGAGACAACGTCTTCTAAGGAGGCACCAGGAGCAAAGGTCTCCTAGGGGAAGAGTCAGCAGTCCAACTTTTGAGACCAGCAGGGGTTAAAGCCATGGAGAACCAACTCAAGGCTCTTTCCCGTTGAGTGATCCACCTGGTTGACATGTTGGGACATTCTGCAGCTCACCATCCCTTGCAGCTCCATGGAGACCTGAGGTTTAAGTCCCGGTGGGCCTCGACAACGCGGAAGAGTTGAGGCTTAATTCTCAGTTGACGAGTTAACACAGTGCTTAACCAGGTTTGGATCTAGGCCAGACTGCGAGTGCAGACAGTCAAATGTCCCAATATAGAAGATGTGGAGAAGAGAAGATCAAACTCTTTTGACATACCACGGGATTTAAAATTATGAATTTAGTGGTCCCTGAGGTCCGAAAGGTTGGGAATGGTGGATTAGAAGACCTCCGAGTTCTCTTCCAACTCTGTCATCTGTCAATCTATAATTCAGATTTAGAGAAGAGCCCTTGGTTCCACAGAAACAAGAGTTAGGGGTCTTTGTGGAAGTCCCATCCTAAGCTGCAGGAACCTTGAGTTAAATCACCGTAGGAACTTCAAAAGGATTTGGGCATCACCTTGTATTTTATTGACCTGGTTTCGACAGGCGTCCAACCCTCCTTTTATAATTCTCCAGCTGCTATAAACTTACACGACAACAAGACTCAACCAGCTTCTTCTCACCTTGTCTACCTCAACGGGGTGACATCAACCTTGCCAGTTGTCAAAATCTCCTTTCTCACTCTGACTTACGCCTAACAAAATTACGGCGCAACTGCTTTGAGGTTCTTTCTCGGATTTTGTTCTTTTTTTTTCTCGGGACCTTTTCTGTAGCACCTCTACATTCCCCTGACATGCTGTCACACCTGAGGACCTTCAGGGCAGGAGAAGATCTGGCTTTTTTTTCCTGGAATGGGAGGCATCTCGTCCTTGTTGTTTCGGTAACGGCTTCTAAATATATCTTTGAAGTCCATCTCCGGGGCATTCGACCTTCCTGCTAAAACCATCCTTTGAATTTAATGCTTTAATATGTTTAATCTAGCCAAAATGTCAGTGGCTTGTGGGAATATGTTCTTCCTGGGAGGGGGGGGGGGAATGGCCGCGGTCCAGAAGACATCTGATCGTTTCCTTAAAGTCCTGTTGCTCCATCGGTGGTCAATTATATCAAGAGGAAGACCAAGCGAAGCCAATCTTTCCTTGAAAAGTAATCACAGAATCATAAAATGTAAGGGTTGGATGGGTCCTTTGTTGTTGTTGCTACTTGCGAAGTTGTGTCCGACCCATCGCGACCCCATGGTACAACGTTCCTCCAGGCCTTCCTGTCCTCTACCATCCTCTGGAGTCCATTGAAGCTCACGCCGACTGCTTCAGTGACTCCATCCAGCCACCTCCTTCTCTGCCGTCCCCTTCTTCTTCTTTTGCCCTCCATCGTTCCCATCATTCGGCTCTTCTCCAGGGAGTCCTTCCTTCTCATTAGGTGGCCAAAGGATTTCAGTTTCCTCTTCAGGATCTGGCCTTCTAAAGAGCAGCCAGAGTTGATCTCCTCTAGGACTGACTGGTTGGATCGCCTTGCAGTCCAAGGGACTCGCGGGAGTCTTCTCCAGCGCCAGAGTTCAAGGGCCTCCATTCTTTGGCGCTCAGCCTTCCTTATGGTCCAACTTTCACAGCCATCCATTGCAACTGGGAAAACCATCGCCTTGACTATACGCTCTTTTGTTGGCATGGCATGGATGGTTCCTTAGAGATCATCTAATCCAACCCTCTTCCTCCATGCAGGATTCCCATTGCTACATCGTTGGGACATAGAGGCATAATGTGAGAGAAACAAGGGCTTGGTTGATGGATTGCCACCAAGCCAACGTGAGCTCCTAGCAACCACACAGATGGACCTTCTCGTGATGACCTGTCCACACCCTCGTCATTCAGAACTTCCACTGTGGGCCCCATGGTTGTGGTAACTGAGTCCATCATCCCCGTCTTTCCTTTCGTTCCACCTTTCCCAGTATTATGGCCTTGGAGTTGGAGATAATTATGGCCATAATTTCGACCTGTGCCTTATGTGAAAACAACTACTACTCCTTCTTCTTCTTCTTCTTCTTCTTCTTCTTCTTCTTCTTCTTCTTCT
>WNWU01000359.1:1216474-1232246 GCA_012654045.1 Ptyas mucosa | reverse complement strand
TCTATCTATCTATCTATCTATCTATCTATCTATCTATCTATCTATCTCAGGAACACAGAATCCTAAGGCTGGACGGGGCCTTGGAGGTCTTCTAGTCCAGCCCCCTGATTGAGCAGGAGACCCTAAACCATTTCAGACAAATGGTTGTCTAGTCTCTTTTTGAAAGCCTCCAGTGATGGAGCACACGCAGCTTCTGGTGGCAAATAATCCATCCATCCATCCGTCCATTCGTCCTTCCTTCCTTCCTTCCTTCCTTCCTTCCTTCCTTCCTTCCTTCCTTCCTTCCATCCATCCATCCTTCCATCCACTCACCCACCCAATCCTTTAATCTTTCAATCCTTCCATTCATCCATCCATCCATCCCTCTGTCTATCATGTATCTTATCCATCTATCTCAGAAACACAGAATCCTAAGGCCGGATGGGACCTCGGAGGTCTTCTAGTCCAACCCCCTGCTCAAGCAGGGGACCCTCTACAATCCAGGACAAAGGTTTGTCCCATCTCTTCTTGAAGACCTCCAGTGATGGAGCACCCATAACATCTGGAGGGAAGCCGTTCCACTGGTTAAAGGTAGTGAGAATTGGGGGCAGGGGTCGTGGAGGACAATAGGTTTTTCCATCTTAAGCATTTTAAGATGGTGGACTTCAACTCCCAGCAAGCTGGCTGGGGGGATTCTGGGAGTTGAAGTCCACCCATCTTAAAGCAACTGGCTGGAGAATTTTGGGAGTTGAAGTTCAACCATCTTAAAGTAACTGGCTAGGGAATTCTGGGAGTTGAAGTCCAACCATCTTAAAACCATCTTGCTGGCGAATTCTGGGAGTTGAAATCCATCCCTCTAAAAGCAAGCTGGCAGGGGGGATTCTGGGAGTTGAAGTCCACCCTTCTCTAAGTGGCCAAGGTTGAGAACCACTGACCTGGAGACTTTGTAAAACTGCAAACTGCCCACCATGAAGGAAAGGAGGCCACCAGGAGAGGCTCTCCAACAGAAACGGGGATGGACCACCCTTGCCAGTTTCATCTCCCAACTGGAGAAGCCCCACATTTCACGTATGCACCAGAGAAACCTTTTCCTTTCTCTATCCTTTTATTAATCTGTTGCAGAAATTCAATTCTGTTCATCCAAGCCCCCCCCTTTGGCATACCTCCCTTGGCACAGCTGCCGGTACGGACATCCTGGGAAAATCAGGTTGCCGATCATCCTTGGCCCATCTCTACCTCCCCCCCCCCCCAATCTCTCCTATATTAAATAAAGACATCTCGAAGGTAAATTCGCCAGGATGGGGAAACTTCACCCAGGGCAAAACAATTTGCAACTGAAACATGGTTGGCTTTTGCTGTCTGCACGTCGTTCAAATTAAAAACAAAAACAAAAAAAACCCCAGAACAAAATACTTTTCACCTCCAGCCAAAACAGAGCACTGTGGTTTTAAAAAAGAAAGAAAGAAAGAAAGAAAGAAAGAAAGAGACCGCTTCCCTTCCCTTAATAAACAGGAGGAAGGAAGAGAAGAAGGAGAGTCTATCTGTTAAAACTGATTTAACAGCCAGAACGATGAAGAAACGACGTTCTCCCCGGCGCCTTCGACGAACGGCCAAATCGGTCTTCAGGATGGGTTTATAAAACGGTGGTGCCAGATTCGAGACAGCTCTTCGAGCTCAATTTGGGCGGCGCTCATTTTGGTGGTCTCGCCGTGCCCAAATCCGGAATGAAGGAAGGAAGGCATGGATTTGGCTGTCTGGGGAATGCTGGGAGTTTCAGCAAAGGGGTTGCAAACTCTGTTGGTTGGTGACAAGGTGGTGGGGAAGGAAGGAAGGAAGGAAGGAAGGAAGGAAGGAAGGAAGGAAGGAAGGTAACAATGTCGTGCAAAATTCAGAATATCTGGAGATACGCTTTCCTATCTTACCGTTGAGGTCCTCGGTGCTCTCTGATGTTGGGTGGTTTTCTTGCGGACGTTTCAGGACCCAACTTGGGAACATCATCAGTGCTAGAAGGGGATGGGGTTTACTTTCTTATTTATAGGCAAGTCTCCACTCCCTTCTAGCACTGATGATGTTCCCAAGTTAGGTCCTGAAACGTCTGCAAGAAAACCCCCAAGCTCAGAAAGCACCAAGGAACCCACAGTTCTCCTCCTCCTCTCTGCAAACCCCACTCCTTCCTAGCACTGATGATGTTCCCTAGTTGGGTCACGAGACGTCTGCAAGCAAACCACCCAGCTCAGAGAGCACCCCACCATCCTCCACTTCCTTTTCAAATAAACCAGATAGCCGCACTGATAAATCGCTAAGGTCCTGAAACCAAGGAGGCTCCGGGACCTTCCGAATTTCTGCTTCAAACGGAAGGACCCGAACTCTCTCTGGTCAAGCAAAGCCTTCTCCCTCCTTCAAGCAGCTCACTTCCTGAAGGTCTCCTATCCAAAAGCCCCTCAACGGAAGAGAGACGGAGGTTGGCTGAGGTTCTTTGATCAGGTCAGCCAGAGGCTAACACCCCCCCCCCCAAAAAAACCCCAAAACGGAATAAATTGCAAAGGCGACTTCCCGCAATTTTTTTCAACGCAAGTTCTTCCAACTCATGCAATCCAAAGCGGCTTTGTCCTTTCCCCCCCTCCCTTTTTTCCCCCCTGAAGCCAGCATCGTTCTGCTGACTCATATTCTTGCCTAGCAATTAACTAGCATTCCAAGGTCTTTGGATAAGCCGTGTTGTCACGGCAGATATAACCCCTCCTTGCTTCAGCCGAGCATTTGATCTCGGGCCGTTCATCCCTCATAATTCCCTTCTGTTATTTTTAGCTCATTTCAATCAAGGGTTTGTGTTTTTTTTTAAAAAAAAGAAAAAGAAAAAAAAGAAAGAAAATATTATTCCTGTCTTCCGGGACATTCGTTATTTCATCCAGTTATGTAAAGAATTATCTCTCTCTCTCTCTCTCTCTCTCTCTCTCTCTCTTTTTGCAAATCCTTCCACAGAAGCTACGGCTGACAAAAAACGCTGGATGAATAGAAGGGATGTGCGAACGACCTTGGGAGCCGGTGTTGTGAAAGACAGTTTTCAGCTCTACAAATGGAGGGAGGGGGGATAGGAAATTATTTCAGACCCTCTGTAATTTCCCAGGGTGCAGAAGGAATGGGGAGGGGGAGCATCGGTCTTCAAAGCACAACCAGACCACAAACTACAAGCCAATAAAAAAAAAACACACCATGTGTCTCCGAAAATAAGACTGGGCCTTATATTCATTTTTGCTCCCAAAGACGCATTAGGGCTTATTTTTTTAGGGAAATACGGCACTGAATGTGTCCGTCGGGCTGACGATCTTAACTGGGGTTTATTTTTGGAGTAGGGTTTATATTACGAGCCTCCTGAAAAATCATGCTAGGGCTTATTTTCCGGTTGAGTCTTATTTTAGGGCAGGAGTCAGCAACCTGTGGCTCTGGAGCCGAATGTGGCTCTTTCACCCCTCCACTGCGGCTCCCTGTCACTCAAAATATGCGTCACAACCGCCAATGTGCGACACCCACCGACACACAATTTATTGAGCTTTTCAACCCCCGGTAGGCCAACCATGGATAAATCCAAGAAAAGAAAAGTTTCAGAAGAAAACAGAACGTTTAATTCAACCACATTTGCTAGTTTTGTGGCCGCTCAAGAAATAGTCAGGCACGGGAAGAGTTTTGTGGCTCCCGGTGTTTTCTTTTCTGTGGTAAACGGGTCCAAATGGCTCTTTTGAGTGTTTCAAGGTTGCAGACCCCTGTTTTAGGGGAAACAGAGTAATTCTACTCTACACATAGTTCTCAACTTATAACAGTCCGTTTAGTGACCGCCCGTGGTTACAACGGCAGTGGAAAAGTTGATTCAGAACCATTTTTCCACACGCACGACCGCTGCCGCATCCCTCCGTTCGCGTGATCAAAATTCAGACGCTTGGCACCACCGACTCGTGTTTACGACGGTCGCAGCGTTCCCTTGATCCCCTTTTGGTGACCTTCCGACCAGCCAAGTCAAGAGGGAGGGAAGCCAGATTCGCTTCACAACCTTAACAACTGCAGGGGTTCACTTAAACGGTGGCCTGGAACTGGCTGGCCATCTCAGCCCGCTGAGCCTCCAGGCGCCGGTACCTGGCCTTGCACTCCCGCAGGTCTTCCGTCTGCTTGGAAAGCCTATGCTCCTAGTCCTCAGTGAGGTGCTTCTGCTGAGCCTCCTTCTCGGCCAGATCCAATTTGAACTGAGCCAGCTGTTTTGCCAACTCTTTCTCGTGGTGGCTGCTTAGCTCCAACAACTGCTTCCTGTTAGGGCCCTAAAGAGCCCGGGCGGGGAGGCGAGGAGTGGCTGGGAGGGGAGGGGCGAGTAGAGGCCGGCGAGGCATCCCTCGACATGAGTGACATCGAGTTGGCCACACCCACCCAGTCACATGACCACCTAGCCACGCCCACCCAGGCGGCCATCAGGCAGATCATATTAGTGGTCCGCGGGATTTAAAATTATGAATTTAGTGGTGCCTGAGGTCCGAAAGGTTGGGGACCCCGGTCGTGTGTGTGTGTGTGTGTGTGTGTGTGTGTGTTTGTGTGTGTGTGTGTGTGTGTCCCTTACACATACACACACACACACTGGTCTGCTTTCTCCCAACTTAAAAAACGGCCACGTCCTTTCCATCCTGTTTGTTATTATTGATATTAAGAAATGGAAGGCAGTGATGATTATAATTGGCTGGCGCGAAATACATTAATTTTCAAGGAATTGCATTATGAAACGCCGTTCTGCTGCTCCAGATAATGACAAAGAGAGGAGAGAGGGGGAGGGGGGGGAGGAAAAAAACCGGATTAGTCACTTGGAAATAAAAATAACCAGTGTCTTTTTTTCCCCACAGATCGCCAGCTTCAAATATTTAACCTGTTCTGTGCTTCTCGGACAATCCGGGTTTCTTTCCGGTGTGTTTGACAAGCCTTGGCCATTGACCAATATATATATATATATATATCAAATTTTGCTGGAGTTATTTGCCCTTCCCTTCTTTCACCAGCGTTTTTCAGCTCTGATGTCGGTGCCCTCAAATTAGCTTTTTGTCTGTTCCCCTGGGCGGGTGGAGAAGAGGCCCTATTGAGATGTCAGGGAGGATGAAATATTCACAATGGAAAAAGAGCAAATTTTAATTCACCAAAGGCAGAGGGGGACAGCCGGGGGGGGGGGGGGGGGGGAGAAATTCTGGAGGCCGCCAACAGCTTCCGTTGCTGTCCTTGCTTAATGCTCGGAGGTTGCCAAAGTCCGACTTGGTCTCAACTTTGGGGTTCAGTTCGATGTTGCGTTCAATTCATCGGATATCCCTGTCTGATTTATTATTATTATTATTATTATTATTATTATTATTATTATTATTAAAATTATTGTTGTTGGGGCATTGGTGGAGATGAGGAAGAGGAGGAGGAAGACTGTGGGGTCCTTGATACTCTCTGAGCTTGGTGGTTTTCTTGCAGACATTTTATTACCAAACTAGGTAACATCATCAGTGTGGAGAAGAGGAGGAAGAGGAGGAGGAGGACAATGACTGTGGGATCCTTGGTGTCCTCTGATCTTGGTTCACTAACACTGATGATGTAACTTAGTATGGTCACAAAACGTCTGCTAGAAAACAACCAAGCTGCATCCTTACCAACTTAGCCTGAAGATATCCTACTAAAACTTCTTTAATTGGGGGTTAAAGGCACTGCAGGACATTTCTGGAGTGGCAAGCGGACAGATCCACGTTTCTCTCTCTTGCGTGGCTGCACCCACAGCCCAAGGGTCAATCAAAACCGTTGAGCGACGGGTCAAAGAGTCAAGGACGAGCGAACCAATCCTTTCCCGTACCCAATGAAGAGTTTGAGAGCCTCCCCCGGGGGACTAATCCGAGGCCAGCTCTCTCTCTCTCTCTCTCTCTCTCTCTCTCTCTCTTTTTGGCCGAGGGTTGGCTTCAGTCTCGCGCAGCCAATTTTCAATATCCAGCCAGGAAAAAAAAAATGCAAATGAGAAATCTTCCTGTTTGGGCTCTAAAGAGATAAGTAGGACCTATTAAACTAACCGTGTTATTTTTCAACTTCATTATCCGGGGGCTGACACGGGGAAGAAGCCGGCGGTGACGGCATCTTTGGGCCACCCAAACATGCAAATGGCCTTCTCCAAGGAAATTACTTTTCTGGACGGAAGGTTATTAATCTAAATTCTTCCAGTACTTCAGCTGGGGGCTTAGGATAAATACAGAACAGGTGGCGATACTTATCTCCAGCAACAGGATTCCCCCGGGGGCCGTTTGTCATACCGACTGCAGACCGGATCTTTAATCCCCTTAACGGCAAAAAAAAAAAAAAAATTAAAATCTGATTATTATTATTATTATTATTTTTTCCTCCCTTCCGGAAGGGGATTCCTGGGGATCTCAAGGTGGATGACCGTGGGAAAATTTCAGCCGCCGGTCACATGGACAGGTAATCCTCGACCTAGGACGACAACGGAGCCCAGAAATCCTATCTCTCGGCGAGACGGTTTGCTAAGTGTCTTTCGCCCCGTTTTATGACCATTCTTGCCACGGTTGTTAAGCGAATCGCCGTAGCGGTTAAGTAAGCAATACGGTTGTTAAAGGAATCTGGCTTTCCCTTCTTTTCCGCCCCTTGACTTTGCTGGCCGACACACTGCGACCGTCGTAAATATGAGTCATTTGTGCCCCAAGCATCCGAATTTTGATCTTGTGACCACGAGAGGGATGCTGCGGCAGTCGTATGTGTGAAAAACGGTCATAAGTCACTGTTAAAGTGCTGTTTTAAAAAGGAAAGTGATAAATCGCTATCCAAGGTGCTGAAACAAGAAAGGGTCTCAGTCCTCCAAAATTTCACCTCAATACAGAACACAGAATCATAGAGTTGGAAGGGGCCTTGGAGGTCTTCTAGTCCAGCCCCCTCTGCTTGAGCAGGAGACCTTCTACCATGTCCAGTCTCTTCTTAAAAGCCTCCAGTGATGGATCACCCACAACTTCCAAAGGCAAGCCGTTCCACTGGTTAATTGTTAGGAAATTTCTCCCACTCCTTTCTAGAACTGATGATGTCACCTAGCTGGGTCATGAAAGGTCTGTAAGAAAGCAAGCAAGCTCAGAGAGCACCAAGGACCTCACAGTCGTCCTCTTTCTCCTCCTCCTCCTCTTCCCCCTCCTCCTCCTCCTCTTCATCCTCATCATCTCTGCAAATCCCACTCCCTTCTAGCACTGATGATGTTACGTAGATGGGTCATAAAATGTCTGCAAGAAAACCACCAAGTTAACAGAACACCAAGGACTACAGTCCTCTTCCTCCTCTCACCTAACCTCACTCCCTTCTAGCACTGATGGTGTAATCTAGCTGGGTCACGAAACGTCTGTAAGAAAACAACTAAGCTCAGAGACCCCCAAGGACCCCACAGCCCTTCTCCTTCTCCTTGCAAACCGCACTCCCTTCTAGCACTGATGATGTCACTTAGATGGGTCATGAAACGTCTGAAAGAAAACAACCCAGCTCAGAGAGCACCAAGGACCCCACATTTAAAAAAAAAAAAAGTCAACCCATGCTAAAATCCTGCTCAATTTTCAGACTTGTGCCGGAGCCCATCTTCAGGATGGTCTCCCTTAGGAGAATGCCGCTTTGCTTAAAAAAAAATCCCCGTTTTTCCCACTTCTGGCTTCCTCAGTCACGTTCGCTGAGCAAAGAGAAGCGCGACGTCCCATCCGGCACCCAAAATGGTGGAGCTGCTAAGCAAATCGAAGGTCACACAAAGCTCCGTTTGTCTTTGGGCTCAAGAGGATGAAGCGACGTACCTGACCAGGTATGAACGATGGAGAGGAAGATTTGAATCAACCCTCCGGAGCCCAGATGTAATTTGAGGCTAAACGGACATTAAAACAGCTCATTTTTAACCAGGTTTGCGGCTTGTCCTTGCCGCTTGTCCCTTGCAGGGAAGAAATGGAGATTTGATGGGAGATTATATTCGTATTAGGAAGTTTTCACACGCCTTTCGACACTGGCGAGCCTCGAAGAGGAAGAATTATTCTAATGCCTTCGGAGGTTTTAGGAGATTCATCACTGGGCTTTTTTTAAGGAGAGACTGGACAGCCACCTATCTGAAATGGTCTAGGGTCTCTCCTGCTTGAGCAAGGGGTTGGACTAGAAGGCCTCCAAGGTCCCTTCCAGTTCTGTTCTGATTGATTGATTGATTGATTGATTGAAATGGTTTAGAGTCTCCTGCTTGAGAGGGAGTTGGACTAGAAGACCTCCAAGGTCCCTTCCAGTTCTGTTCTGATTGATTGATTGATTGATTGATAAGGTCTAGGATCTCCTGCTTGAGCAGGGGGTTGGACTAGAAGACCTCCAAGGTCTCTTCCAGTCTATTCTGATTGATGGATTGATGGATTGAAATGGTCTAGGCCGGGTCTCCTGCTTGAGAGGGAGTTGGACTAGAAGACCTCCAAGGTCCCTTCCAGTTCAGTTCAGTTCAGTTCTGATTGATTGATTGATTGATTGATTGATTGAAAAGGCCTAGGGTCTCCTGCTTGAGCAGGGGGCTGGACTAGAAGACCTCCAAGGTCTCTTCCAGCTCTCTTCTGATTGATTGATGTCCTTAGAACCCAGGTGGACAGGACGAAGTTCTCCAGATGTTCTGGAGGGACAACTTTTAGCCACTGCCAAAAAAAGAAAAAGAGCCAATGAAGTTGTGGCCTAAAAGCCTAAAAGACCGTTGGTATGCGAGTTCTGCCCCGTTTTACGACCTTTCCTGCCGCAGTTGTTAAGCGAATCCCTATCATTGTTAAATTAACAATATAGTCATTACACGAATCTGCCTCCCACCATTGTGGGATCCCTGCTGGAATAAAAGTTAATTTTCGGCTTTTTTAAGAGCGGAAAGGGCGTAGAAGTGTAGAGAGATTTAAAAGCTAGTTTGCAACCTTTTAAATCTCCGGGGCATAGCGAGTTCTTTTTTTCTTTTTTGTCACTTGTGACCCAGCGAGGTGTGAAAATGTTAATGAAGGGAGTGATTTGAGGGTTGTTGGGGGTTTTTTTTTTTTTTGCCAGAAATCCCCCTACTTAAAATGTAGTCCAGGTGAGAAGGCCCCTGCTTCTCTCCCTGACTTTTAGGATGCGAATGCCTTCCAGCACGGTGGTCTCAGCTGGTTAAATCCACGCTTTGCCAAAATTGAGATGCTGGAACGGCCCCACATCGCTTTGGCTGCCCCTTAGAAGGGAGGGAGGGAGGGAGGCCGAAAAATGTCACAGTTGGGGTGGGGGAAGAGACTGACAGGGCTGGGGGGGACCCCCCAAAAAGGGGTATTTTGCAAATACTCGGCCTGCTTTTGCAGAATCACAAAGTCGGAAGGGGCCTTAGAGATCTTCTAGTCCAACCCCCTGCTTGAGCAGGAGACCTAATGGCATGGTTGTCTAATTGCTTCTTAAAAGCCTCCAGTGTTGTAGCATTCACAGCTTCTGGTGGCCAGCTGTTCCACTGGCTAATTGTTTTCACTGTCAGGAAGTTTCTCCTTAATTCCAGGTTGCTTCTCTCCTTGATGAGTTTCCATCCATTATTCCTTGCCCAGCCTTCGGGTGCTTTGGAGAATAGGTGGACTCCCTCTTCTTTGGGGCAGCCCCTCAAATACTGGAAGATGCTATCATGTCACCCCTAGTCCTTCTTTTCATTAAGTTAGACATCCCCATCGCGCGATCAAAATTCAGACACTTGGCAATCGAGTCCTATTTATCACGGGGTCACACGGCCTTCCGTCAAGCAATGTCAGCGGGGAAGCCAGCTTCACTTAACAACCGTGTAACTAACTTAACAACCGCCGTGATTCACTTAGTGACAGTGGAAAGAAAGGTTCAGACTTACAACGGCCTCAACGTCCGAAAAACGGAGCCAGGTTCAACTTAAGAGCTGTCTCGGCCACTTAAATTTTTTTGGCTCCGTTGTGGCCATACGTCAAGGGCTGCCTGTGTGATTCTCTCTTTTATTAGTTTTATCGTTATTTTTTATATATGATGTTTTAATGTTCTTGTAAGCTGCCTTGAGTCACCCCGGGCGAATAGGTGGCAATATAAGGTAAAGGTAAAGGTTCCCCTCGGACATATGTGCTGGTCGTTCCCGACTCTAGGGGGCGGTGCTCATCTCCGTTTCAAAGCCGAAGAGCCAGCGCTGTCCGAAAACGTCTCCGTGGTCATGTGGCCGGCATGACTGAATGCCAAAGGCGCACGGAGCGCTGTTCCCTTCCCACCAAAGGGGGTCCCTATTTTTTTTTTAATGTGCTTTCGAACTGCTAGGTTGGCAGAAGCCGGGACAAGTCACGGGAGCTCACGCAACACTCGGGATTTGAACCGCTGAACTGCCGACCTTTCGATTGACTAGCTCAGGGCCCTACCCACTGAGCCACCGTGTCCCTACATATAGGGCGGCAATATAAATCTCCTAAATAAAATAAATAAATAAAGGGGTACTAACGCTTTACGTGCTCTTGATTCTATGTCCCTCTGTTAAGGCAAACTAGGATTGCATTGGCCTTTTTTGGCAGCTGCTCCACAAAGCTGGCTCGCGTGTCAGTGTTAGTCTGTTCAAACACTTTCTCTCCCGTCCTCTCGTCCCACAGCCGGGACACGCTTAGGAAGCCCGTGAAGGTATCCGAAGATGGCACGGATCCCACCCTCCGACCGATCGTGCCAATCCTTTGGGTACCACTGGGGAGATGAGTCTCCGGGCAAGCTCTTAAAACCGCGTGCGAAAGGGCTGCGGGACGTGCTTTGGCGTGCCCTCTCCACTCTCGTTCTCCGTGTGTGCCCTTGGAGAAGTTGGCACCGTGTCCGATTCATTCCCCCGGAGCGAGGGGCCGCGAGGCCCCCATACGAGAAAAAAACGAAACTCGGGCTTGCTGCCTGGTTGGCTGGCTGGCGTCACATCAGCAGCTATGAAAATTAATGTGCCAAGGCTCTCGTGCCAGCCTCAGTTTAATTTCTCCAGTTGGGAAAAGCGGCTTCCGAAATATTCTTGCAAGGTTCAGCACAATTTCTCCCGGCTCTGATCCTTTGGGTCTTCGCTCCGACAGGAAATTCCCTGGTTTTCTCAGGGAGGGAGAAGCAACCGCGTGTTCAGACATGGGTGTCAGGATCAAAACGCTCAGCAAAATATATATATATATATATAATAATTAAGAATATTTCTTCCTTCTGTCCCTGGTCGGGGCTGGAAAAACCTCTGTGGAAGGAATCCTGGATGGCTAATTCATTTTTTCCCCTGTTATCGATCTGTGATAAACACACACAGGGTTCTCTGGGGCGGGAAAAACATGCGTTGTTTTCCCACGCTCCTTCACGTGCCATGCCAAGCCGTGGCTTGTTTTAATCCCTGGTTAAACAATGGCTGAGTTGCAACTCTACATCCTAAGCTATGAATTTTCGTTTATAAAGAACTGGCCCCTCCTTCTCCTCCTCTTCTTCCTCTTTCCGCAAAGCTCACTTCCTTCTAACACTGATAATGTTCCCAGTTGGGTCATGAAATGTCTGCAAAAAAAACCACCAAACTCAGAGAGCACCAAGGACCCCACAGTCGTCGTCCTCCTCCTTCTTTCTGTAAACCCCACTCTCTCCTAGCATTGATGATATTACCTAGTTGGGTAAAGAAATGTCTGCACGAAGACCACGAAGCTCAGAGACCACCAAGGACCGTCATAAGTATGAACCAGTGGCCAAACATCCAAATTTTGATCCCGTGACTGTGATCACCAAGTTTACCACGGATGAGCTGGTTATGGGAATTGGGTACATCTACTCTAACGAAAAGAAGGACTACGAGTGACACGATGGCAGTTTCCAATATTTGTGGGGCTGCCCCAAAGAAGAAGGCGGGGTTTCAACCTATTCTCCAAAGGACCAAAAGGCAAGATGAGGAACAATGGATGGAAACGAACCAAGGACAGAAGCAACTTAGAACGAAGGAGAAAATTCCTGACAGTGAGAACGATTAGCCAGTGGAACAACTTGCCACCAGAAATTGTGGGTGCTCCATCACTGGAGGCTTTTAACAAGAGACTGGACAACTATTGGTCAAGAACAGATCTCCTGCACGAGCAGGGGGTTGGACTAGAAGACCTCCAAGGTCCCTTCCAACTCTATTTTTCTATGTTATCCTAGACGGAGGATAAAACCTCCATAAAAATCAAGGCAGGCTCTTGGATATTACAGCTGCTCCCTCAGCCTTGTGATTCTTAATTTTCCTCTAATTCCAGGACCACGGTGCTGATATTTTTTTAAAAAAAATCCCTTAGAAGTGTTTTAGGGAGCCGTATTAAAATAATTCAACCGGCACTATAATTTTAGCACCAACCATCAAAGATGAAATAACGGCCGTTTAGACCACATCCTGTTTCGGGTGACCTTGGTTGGGAGAGAAATGGAGCAGGGGTGGGCTTCTAAAAATTTTAGCAAGGGGTTGCTGGGTGGGTGTGGCCATGGTAGGCGTGGCCTAGTCGGCTTCCTGCACCATGGCTGGGAGGTGGGTGTTTTTGCCCTCCCCGGGCGCCGGAGGCTTTTCTTGAGCCTCCGGGAGAACAAAAATGGCCTCCCCAGGCTCCGGAGGACCTCTAGAGGCCAGAAACTTCCGGTATGCCTGTTTTTCGCTCTCCCTGAGCCTCACCGCATGCCCTTACCTGTATCCAAAACAGGCCGTGTGGGGACTCCTGGGAGGGGTGGGCGGCGCCAGCCAGGAGTGGAATTTGGGGGCTCTCCGAACTGCACAGAATCTTAGCTCTCCCGAACCCCCAGCAGCCCACCCCTGAAATGGAGGGCCTAGAAGAACGAAAGGCCCGATTCTAGAGATTTTTGGCCCAAGAACAGAGGTCTGCAACCTTAATCACTCAAAGAGCCATTTGGAAACCGTTTCCCACAGAAAAGAAAACAACCGGGAGCCACAAAAACTCATCCCGTGCCTGACTATTTCTTGAGCGGCCACAAAACTAGCCTACGTCGTTGAATTAAACCTTCTGTTTTCTTCTGAAACTTTTCTTTTCTTGGATTTATCCGGGGGTCGAAAAGCTCAATACATCGCGTGCCGGAGGGTGTCGCACATTGGCGGTTGTGACTCATATTTTGAGCGACAGGGAGCCACAGCAGAGGGGTGAAAGAGCCACATTGCGGCTCCAGAGCCACAGGTTGCTGACCCCTGCCCAAGAAGAACAGGCCTAAGATCTCCTTAAGCTCATCTATATTCAGTGGGGCATTTTTTCCCCCTTTTGGCACAAAACCCTCCGAGGGTATAAAAAACGGGCGTGGTTTTCCTCCGTGGTCTGGAAGAGAAGAACTGCCACAGGAGGCCAGGCAAATTTCCACGCCAGTCTAATTCCCTGCCAACTCCAAGCTGGGCGAAGAGAGGAGCTTCAACTCAACCGTGGGGAAAGGACTCCCACGGGTCAACTCGCCACCTGCCCACCTAACTTTTCGACACCGCCTAGAGACCCAGAAAGGTTATTGAGATGGGAGGCCATCCTCGTTGAATCTGCTGCAATAATTCATTTTTTTAAAAAAAAAAGAGAGAAAGATTTATCCTTCTCTACGCTTCGCCATCCTTTCCCCAATCTACCGGTAACAGATGTTGGGTTAACCAACCCTTAAGTGCCGCATTTAGCATTTCTCGTGGTGGTGGGTGTGCCAATGGTTGCATCTCCAACCCGGAGATTAAGGTGTGTTGGAAAAAAGGAGCCGTTTTCCAAATTGCCTTTTTGTTTTCGGAAGATAAAATACACAGGAAAGAAAAGAGGAGGAGGAGGGGAAGGAGGGAGAGAAGAGGAAGGAGGAGGAAGAGAAGGAGAATTCACTTAACAACTGGGTTACTAACTTAACCGTAGCAGTGATTCGCTTGAAAATTGTGTCAAGAAAGGTCGTGAAATGAGGAAAAACTCAAAAACTTTCTTACTTAGCAACCGGAATTTTGGGCCCAATAGTTCGTTGTAACTTGAGGACTACCTGTTCAGTAAAATAATAATAATAATAATAAGAAATTCGGGGGAGAAACCAGCAAGAACACTTCAGAACAAGTATACGAAAAGAAAATCCCTTCTTCTCCTCATCTTCTTCCTCCTCCCCTCCTTCCTCCCCCTCCTCTCCTCCTCCTCCTCTTCCTCCTTCCCCCTCCTTTCCCCCTTCCTCCTCCTTCCTTCAATTTTCTCCCCATTCCTCCGCCTCCTCTTCTTCCCCTCCTTCTCCTCCTCCTTCCTTCTCCTCCTCCTCCCCCCTTCCTTTTCCCCTCCTTCTTCTTCTCCTCCTCTTCCTCCTTCCCCGTTCCTACTCCTTCCTTCTATTTCTCCTCCCCATTCCTCCTCCGCTTCTTCCCCTCCCCTCCTTCTCCTCCTCCTCTTCGCCTCCTTCTCCTCCTCCTCTCCCCATTTCTCCTCCCCATTCCTCTTCCCCTCCTTCTCCTCCTCCTCCTTCCTCTTCCTCCTCCTCCTCCCTTTCCTCCTCCCACTTCCTTCTAGTTCCCCTTCTCCCCCTCCTCCTCCTTCCTTCTTCTCCTCCTCCTCCTCCTCCCCATTCCTCCTTCTTCTTCCTCTTCTGACTCCTCCTCCCTTTCCTCCTCCCCCCCTTCCTTCTAGTTCCCCCTTTCCCCCTCCTCCTCCCCTCCTCCTCCTCCTTCCTTCTTCTCCGCCTCTTCAGCTTTCCTCCTCCTCCCCCCTTCCTTCTAGTTCTCCTTCTCCTTCTCTCCATTCCTCCTCCTTCCTTCCCCTCCTCCTTTGGTCAAGAAGGCCTCCAGCGCTTCATTCTGAGCTCCTGACAGCCGTCCTGGTGTCCATTAACTCTTGGCTGCGAAATGCAGAGATCTGGAGATCTATGGGTGCACTTTGGCTTCCCCTCTAAGTGCTTTGCATATCGTTAAGGGGGCTTTGGTAATTAATAGGCCAGCAAATGAAGGCCGGGGCAGCGTCTGCTTGGAGGGAAGAGGCTTCCGACACGGGTTTTATCTCCATGTTTTGCACTCCAGGCCCCGTAGGGGGGGAGCATCAATCAAGTCCCCAAAGACAAGGAGTTTCAACGCAAGAGAGCTGGGGTGGGGTGGGGGATTGGAGGCAACGAAAGGGGTCAGAGAGGGCTTAGGGAGATACAAGAAGTCCTCGACTTACAACCGTTCGTTTACTGACCGTTCCAAGTGACAAGGGCACTGGGAAAAGAAAGGAACTTGGGACCGATCTTCCACACTTACGACCGTCCCGCCATCGTCAAGGTCACACGGGAATCCAAAGGCTCGTATTTATGATGGTTGCTGGGTCACGCGATTTCCCCATTTTTGCGACCTTCCATGGGGAAGCCGGATTCACTTAAGGACCGGGGGAGGGGATCTCACAGGGCTGCCTGTGATGTTTAGCAGGAAAAACGACCTTGAGAGAAAAGGGGCCGAAAGAAGCCCTGAGAAACGAGATAAGGAGACCGGCCCCTCCCTCATCCACTGGGGTATAAAAGGGGTGGGGGGGGGGCTGGGGGGGGGCCCGGCAGAATGAGGGTTGCAAAATCTCAGAGGGCTTCTGGTAGAGAGGGAGGGTTCTCCAAGGTCCTCTCTATGGTTCCCCGCAGGACCAGAAAGGCTGCAAGAACCCCCAAAGCCAAAGGCTCTGGCTGCTTCCTCCATTCCTCTTGGGGGGGAGGAAGGAAGATGAAAAAGGAGGGAGGGAAGGAGGGAAGGAGGGAAAGAGGAAGAAGGAAGGGAGGGAGGAGGGAAGGAGGAAGAAGGAAGGAAGGAAGGAAGGAAGGAAGGAAGGAAGGAAGGAAGGAA
>WNWU01000359.1:1158081-1177750 GCA_012654045.1 Ptyas mucosa | reverse complement strand
GAAGGAAGGAAGGAAGGAAGGAAGGAAGGAAGGAAGGAAGGAAGGAAAAAATGAGAGATTTTTTGTGTATGGATAAATGCAGAAGACGGGAGGAAGAAATTTAAGGCACAAGGAAAATAAATGGGATTGATGATTATATCGCATCTCTATCCAGCCACCTCCCCGGATGTAACAGGATCTCCAAAGGATACCCCCCCCCCTCCGTGTATGACACACACACACACACGCGCAAACATTTGCAAGATGCTAGTAACCTCTAAAGGGGGCCACATTTAGATCGAGCGGTTTGCAGACAGTCCTCGGTTTACAACAGTTCCAAGTCAGTGACCGTTCAAAGTTGCAACGGCACTGAAAAAAGTGAATTAAGTTAGGACCGTTTTTCACAGTTATGACCGTTGCAGCATTCCCGGGGTTGGTCACGTGATCAACATTCAGAGGCTGGGCAACTGACTCGTCTTTATGACGGTCGCAGCGTCCGTGGGGGAGTCACGCGATCCCCTTTTGCGACCTTCTGACAAGCAAAGTCAAGGGGAGGGGAGGGGAGAGCCCGATTCGCTTAACGACCACGTTACTAATTTAACCACTACGCTGATTCGCTTAACAACCGTGGCAAGAAAGGCCATAAAATGGGGCCAAAATTCACTTAACAACTATCTCCCTTAGTAAGAAAAATGTTGGGCTCAATGATGGTCGAAATTCAAGGATAGTTTTCTATTAAATAAGCGTGGATATTTTTTGTGTCTGGAACTGGTTATTTTTGAGACCAATTGGCAGGCTAATTAAATGAAAAGGGAGGCTAATTAAAGGAAAAACACGCTCTCACATACAAACTTGCAATGGAAAGTGGCCTCAATAAAGAAACTACTGGAAATAGAAATTACGTGTCAAAACACAATCATGGTTGGCTGTTTTTGGCTCAGTTATGACTGCTAAAACATAATTGGGGGTAAAAGGGGGGGAAAAAAAGAAAGATATTTAAGTGTAAAACTCTTTTAATAAAGTGACTGTTAGTTTATAAATGTTTTGGAAACACATGGCTAGAAAACAAAAGTAACACAACGGATAAAAGCTTGCACATTGTTAAACATCAAAATAAAAACAATGAGAACTGGTATTTTTTTTAAAAAAAAACTTGAAATGAATTTTAATCAAAGGAAAATGAGACTAACAACATTTACAACATTTGCAGGCAAAACAAGAGTATTTATATTTAGGGAAGTCAAAGAATGTTACAATTTAAGAAGGTGAAATGTTACAAAGCTTACACACCAAACCAAAACAAAAAAACCAAAAAAAAAAATTTAACAAAAACAAAAATATGAAAAATTAAATTAAAAAATGAAATGGTTACCAAGATAATGCAGGTCAGGGGATCAAAGGTGAAGGGTCACATTATTAAAAAGAATTCCAAAATGGCGGCTGCGTCAAGATCTCTGCAAAACAAAGGAGCTACAATGAGTAAAAAAAAAAACTAAACAACCTGCACAATTCAAATTTACTGCAAAACGAAACAATGCAAACAGTAAACAGGCATCAGCAAATACAGTCACCTTCCACTCAGCAACTTAAGAAAATAATAATAATAATAATAATAATAATAATAATAATAATAATAATAATGCAGGAAAAGCTAATGGGGGAGACGGTGAGAAAAATATCACAGAAGTTGAATTTTTATTTTTTGGCTATTATTGTCTTTGAATGAAAACCCTGGGGGGGGGGGGAAATATATATATATATAAAGCAATGCAGAACAACTAGAACAGGAATCAAATGCTTGATTTTTAAAATTAAAGGAAGCTACATTTTAACCGTGCCTGAAAAAAACAAACCATTATAGAGGAAGTCCTCGACTTACGACACACAATAGTGGCCAAAATGTCCGCTGCTAAGTGAGCCATTGGTCAAGTGATTTTTTATTTATTTTTTTGGCCCCGTTTTACGGCCTTCCTGGCCACCGTTGTTAAGGAAATCCCTGCAATTGTTAGTCACACGGGTCACTAAGTGAATCTGGCTTCCCCGTTGACTCTGCTTGTCGGAAGGCCGTAAAGAGGGGATCACGTGACCTCGGGACGCTGTGAGCGTCATAAATACGAGCCGGTGGCCGAGCATCTGAATTTTGCAACGCTGCAACGGTCGTATGAAAAACGGTCCTAAGTCACTTTTTCCAGTCCCGTTGTAACTTCGAGTGGTCACTAAACGAACCGTTGTAAGCCGAGGACTACCTGTATTGAGAATTTGGGCCCAAGCACCACAAATGTTGAACGATTTATCTTTGTTTCATACTACACAAGTCACTCAATTTCACAAATAAACCAGGAATAAACTAACTACGTTACGGGCTTTAACGCCCTGCGCTGCGTGTGAATTCAGTCCTGCTAAACCAGGTTTGTTTTTGTTTCCACCCCCCCACCCCCACCCCACTCCTTTTAAAAAGAAATCTAGCATCCAGCGGTTATTTGATCCGTCCGCTTTCAATACAGCCAAGGTTATCAATGCCAACATAAATTATAAATTAGCGCTTAAGCACCAATTTGACTCTACAATAAAATGGTCTTTAAAAATTGTGATCACTACAAGAGGATCTTAAAGTGATTTGAAATCCGGACCCCGCCGAAAGGAAAGGACGGCGGGCTTCGCGTTCTCGCAGACCCTTCTTGAAATCAGAATTCTTTTCAATTTTCTGGATGTTTCTATTCCATAAAAGTCTTAGGAATCGTTTTATCAGGTCGGAGAAGAGAGGGGGTGTGTGGGAGGGGAAGTACTTCGGCTAAACCAGAATGATAAACCATGGTTGGCTGCGTCGCCCCACAAACGGGCGAGAAAAATGCACCTTATGAAGTGTGGTATTTGTATGGGCAGATTGAACGCTTAGTGAAGTGGGGGAGGGGGAAGGCCAATTTGGCGCAATTATTAATCATCGATGTTTCATCGGAAAGATCTCAACTCCTTTACGAAAGGGATTCAGACTCTGAGACAAGGACAGGTGGGGGTGAGCAATTTCCAAAAATCTCACCAAGGCTCAAGGTTGACTCAGCCTTCCATCCTTTCTAAGGTAGGTAAATTGAGGACCCAGTTTGTGGGGGCAATAAGCTGACTTTGTATAAATATACAAAAGTATGAAGGCTATTGCTTAGCGCATTGTAAGCCGCCCTGAGTCTCTGGAGAAGGGCGGCATATAAATCAAATTAAAAAAAAAAAAAAAACCAAACCCCGCAAGCTTTGATTCACAGTTCACAAAACCAGAGCCGGAAGGAGCCTCGGAGGTCAACTAGTCCAACCCCTTGCCTGGTGCATCACCAGGGATCACCCGGCTTGTTCAATGGACCAGGCTGCCACATTAAGAGCGTCTACCTTCCTCATAGCCAAGCCGGGTGGTCTCCAATTGCCGCCGTAGACCCTGCACTGAGAGCAAGGGGGGTTGGACTAAGTGACCTCTAAGGCTCCTTCCGGCTCTGGTTTCGTGAACTGTGAATCAAAGCTTCTGCCCAGGCTGCCCACTGGACGACAGCTTGCACAGGTTAAGAAATGTAACGTGCCTTTAATCTGGGCTCCCCTTTAGCTTGGAGCCACTACAGGTCATCTTATCTATTATGTTCCAACTACCTGCCTCCTACGCAGCTTCCCTACTGGGTATCAAAGTCATGTGACAGACATCAAACCAGGATCAATTTAGGAGAGCGTTCGGGTTTTAGACGTTTTAGAAACCCCACTCCACAAGCTTCCTAGACACACTCACCCCCTGTCAACGCACGGGCAAAGGGGCAACCCCGCCACGGTCTCCTTTCTTGGGGGTTTTTTGGGGGGTGGGTGGGGCTTGTTGTTCCGAGCGGGCGGCCTGGTGCAAATTTGAAATTATGCCTTTTCGTGACAAACACCGCCTATCTCGAACTAATAATGAATTATTTTTACACCTGCGCACGGATACATGGGCCTTCTTTTGATCTGCTTTATAAAATAAAAAAAAAAAAAACCCGTCTCCGCCGAAGAGGCATGGTGGCTATTATGGATGCCGGATTATTAGTCCATCGTTATTCCGCTTTTCACCTTTTTGGTGGCAATTACTCTATCGGCTCTTTTTTTTTTTTTAATTGTAATCGCATTCTCTCAATCGAGTCCGATCTTTCAAAAGGCCCCTTGGGGAAAAATAAATAAATAAATAAAGGTTCAAAGGCAACCCATCGCCCACATGCCCCGATCCCTTAATTTAAATTCGGTTAAGATTCGTTTGCAACGCCCCAGAAAGAAAACGGGTTAATATCTTGGAAATGCCTGTCTGAGACGGAGGGGGAAGGGGGGAATTGCACACTTCCCCACCACCACCTCCCCTCCCCTCTCTGACAAGCCTAACCCAACCCCAGCCTCCCGGAAGAGGAATTTAAACCCTCCATCATTTCGTTTCTGCACAAAAGCTCTCGCCTGGTACGGGTGGCTGTCGTATGTGGTTCACGCTGGGAGGCAGGCGAGCCATTTTAAACGTTACAGAAAGAAAGAATCAATATCCCATCAGGCTTGTCAGTGTGAGGCACGCAATCTTTCCAGAGCCGGCGCCGTTTGTATTGTTCCACGCTCTTGAGAAAAAAAAAAGGGGGAAGCTAGGAAATTAGACGAGCCGGAGAAAGCAAGGTGAGGCGGGAGGCGGGACCGCAATCGGCTGTGTCACCTTGGAGAGGTGTGTGTGTGTGTGTGTGTGTTAAACACCCCGTAAGAGATGACATAATATGGTATCCTCTCCCCGGTAAACCCACCGCACCGTTAGAAAGACCATGTATTCATTGACAGGCGGTCCTCGACTTACGACCTCAACAGAGCCCAACGTTTCCGTTGCTAAGCCCTTGACGTTGGTTCGGTGAGTTTTGCGCCCCGTTAGGCATTTTGATCACGTGGGAGATGCTGCAATGGTTGTAAGTGTGAAAAACGATCCTCTTTTTTTTTCACTACCGTTGCAACTTTAAACAGTCATTAAATGAACCGTTGTAAGTCGAGGACCACCTGTACTTGAAAAATATAAATTAAGGCCTCCTAAACCTTGAGGTGTCTAGCTCCAAGCAAGAAAGGCCTCTCTTGGTTGGGTTTTTAGGCCAAAGTGCAAAAATAAAAAGATTTTATTACTTATAAGACACCCGGCAAGACAAAGGAGGCCGTCGAAATCAAAGGGAAAACGAAAGTCATTTCGAAGCGCCATTAAAAGCCATTTTAAAAGCATCTCTGGCGTTGCGTTTCGAAGCAAGGCTAGGACACAATTTCGGGATCAAATGGGTCCCCTCTCAATACATTTCCACCAGATTTTTTTTTAAAAAAAAATCCCCCCCCCCCCAAATTTTTGGACATTATTATTGTGGAATAATCCAGAGGAGAGAGATCTAGTTTCAATGGGTCACTCCACAGATGCTGAGAGCTCAGGCGATCTCAGGATCTCCCGGAGAGGCTAATTCTGAGGCCCATCGTGTTGAGAGGGGGGGGGAACCCACCTTAAACTCATGGGGGCACTCCTTGCGTGCGCCATTTCTAAAGGCAAAACACTTCAACCCGTCAAGCCGCTGTTTTTACCTCCCTGGCATATTATTACTATTATTATTATTATTATTATTATTATTATTATTATTATTATTATTGCATTAGTTTACCTGTCATCTTTTGAGCACTTGGGACAGAGTCTGAAACAAGAGGTACAAGATAGATGTCAAGTAAGTAAGTAAGTAAGTAAGTAAGTAAGTAAGTAAGTAAGTAAGTAAGTAAATAAATAAATAAATAAAAAAAAAGGCTCGCTTTCTGCAATGTGAGATCAATCAGTCAATCAAAATAGAGTTGGAAGGGACCTCGGAGGTCTTCTAGTCCAACCCCCTGCTCAGGCAGCAGACTCTAGACCATTTCAATCAATCAATTAACGCGTTGTAAGCTGCCCTGAGTCTCTGGAGAAGGGCAGCATATAAATAAAAATTTTTTAAAAATCAATCAATCAAAATAGAGTTGGAAGGGACCTTAGAGGTCTTCTAGTCCAACCCCCAGCTCAAGCAGGAGACCCTACACTATTCTGGACAAAATGGCTGTCCAATCCCTTCTTAAAATCACCAGTGATGGAGCACCCACGACTTCTGGAGGCAAGCCATTCCCCTAATTAGCTGATCTGGGGTTACAGAATAACAAGAGTTGGAAGG
This sequence comes from Ptyas mucosa, assembly GCA_012654045.1. NCBI lineage: Eukaryota > Metazoa > Chordata > Lepidosauria > Squamata > Colubridae > Ptyas > Ptyas mucosa. The sequence goes on along the minus strand of WNWU01000359.1, from coordinate 1,171,592 downwards.
GACCTTGGAGGTCTTCTAGTCCAACCCCCAGCTCAAGCAGGAGACCCTAAACCAATTCTGGAGAAACAGCTGTCCAGTCTTTTGTTGCAAGCCTCCAGTGTTGGAGCACCCACGACTTCTGGTGGCAAGCCGTTCCACTGATTGATTATTCTCAGAGTCAGAAAATTTCTCCTTCATTCCAGGTTGCTTCTCTCCTTGATAACTTTCCATCCGTTGCGTCTTGTCCTGGTTCTTCTGGTTCTTCGGAGAACAGGTGGTCCCCCTCTTCTTTGGAGCAGCCCCTCGAATAGTGGAAGACTGTCAAATGTCACACATGGGCCTTCTTTTTATTAAACAAGACAAGCCTAGTTCCCTCAATTCCTATGTTTTCGCCTCCCGTCCCCTAATCCTCTTTGCTGCTCTTCTCTGTGCTCTCTCCAAAGTCTCTTTTTCAAACCCCAGACACCATGAAGTGTTAATACCACTTTATAAGGCCTTGGTAATAAGGTCACACTTGGAATTCTGCATCCAGGTTTGGTCGTCCCGATGTAAAAAAGACGTTGAGACTCTAGAAAGAGTGCAGAGAAGAGCAACAAAGAGGATTAGGGGGCTGGAGGATAAAACACATGAAGAACGGTTGCAGGAACTGAGTATGTCTAGTTTAATGAAAAGAAGGACTAGGGGAGACACGATAGCAGACTTCCAATCTCTCAGGGGCTGCCCCAAAGAAGAGGGAGTCAAGCTATTCTCCAAAGCACCTGAAGGCAGGACAAGAAGCAATGGGTGGAAACTCATCAAGGAGAGAAGCAACTTAGAAATAAGGAGAAATCTCCTGACAATCAGAACAATTAATCCGTGGCCTCCAGAAGTTGTAAATGCTCCAACACTAGAGGCTTTTAAGAAGAGGTTGGATAACCATTTGTCTGAAGTGGTGTAGGGTTTCCTGCCTAAGCAGAGGGTTGGACTAGAAGACCTCCAAGGTCCCTTCCAACTCTGTTATTCTATCTTCTTAAGCTGCAGTTTAAGTAGAAAGCCATACGCCAGGTATGGCCTCACTTAAGAAGTGTTCAGATTTCCACACCCGTTATAAGCAGCCAGTGGACTATGAGGGCTGAAGACTGTCAGAGCTGGCATAACACGGCGGAGCATCAACTCGGGGAAGCACTGAAGCACAGAGTCAAAAAAAAATAAAAATAAAATAAAAATAAAGGATATTGAGGCTCAATCGCTGCAAGAATCCAAATTAAAGCGTCGTAAAGAAATGGAGTCCTGCTCCCCGCGTGAGCAAATCCAGTTAAGCGGACTCCCCTACCTCTCTGAATAATTGTGCCACACCGTAAAACGGCTTTTATGTTCTCCGCTCAAGCGGAATCTGTGCCTCCATGTACCTTAAAAAAATATATATCTTCCACTCCGGGAGGGGCCAAGATCCGGTTACTTTTTCTAGGATGTATTTTCAGGTATCAAACTGGCTATTTTATCGGACAATTTTAATGTGATTTCATACATTTACATATACAGGTAAGCGCTTGACTTACGGCCACAATTACTGAGGCCAAAATTGCCAGGCGAGGCACTTTTAAGGGAGATCTGCCCCGTTTTGGGACCTCTCTTGCCACCGTCGTTAAGTGAATCGTGACGGTTGTTCGCTTAGGAACATGGTCGTTCAGTGAATCCAGCTTCCCCCTTAGCTTTGCTGGTCAGAAGGGGGTCATGTACCCCTGGGGATGCTGCAACCGTCATAAATATGAGTCAAGTTGCCAAGCGTCCGAATTTTGACCGTGGGGATGCTGCAAAGGTCATAAGTGCTGTTGTAACTTCGAGCGGTCGCTAAATGAACTGTTGTTAAGTCAAGGATCAGCTGTACTTTTAATGCAACAGTAACAAGCATGATACATATACTGCATTTCCCCGAAAATAAGACCCTGTCTTATATTTTTTTGAACCCTGAAATAAGCGCTTAGCCTTATTTTCGGGGAGCTCTTATTATTTTGGGGCATGTAGAGCAAGAAGGGGCTCCTCTTGCCGTCTTACCTGATTTCCAGCTATGTCTCTCTAATCCTAACCAGAAGAAATGGCGCATCTGTTTAAATATTTGGGGAGGGGGCTTATTTTCAGAGAGGGCTTATTTTAGTGCATGCACTCAAAAGCCCAATTGGGCTTATTATCAAGGGATGTCTTATTTTTGGGGAAACAGAATATTATATAATATTCAAAAGAGCCAGCATGGTGTAGATGTAAAGGCTTTGGACTAGCAGTGGCGGGACCCGAGTTCTAATCTTCCCTTAGGTGTGGAAGTCAACGGTATAACCTTGAGCAAGCCATGCCTTCTTAGCCCAAACCAGGGTCAGGCTCTGTGATAAGCTGACTAAAAAAAACAGAAAGAAAGGGGGGGGGGAAATAACCCTGGTCACATCAGGATTAGACAAGCTTTGCTATAAGAACAAGGTGAATGCCGTAGAAAGCAAATGAACCCTGAAGTTAGGTAGGAGAAATGTAGAATATTCAGATTTACAGGAAAGAAGGGAGGGGAGAAAACAGTGCCTTGAAAATACGAATTCATCTGTAGCTTTTGACGTTCGTTATGATCCGTATTATAATCTTCTGTTTTGCCCACTTTTCAGATCGGATTTGGCCAGGGAAGTTCTGTAATCCTATCGATTTCACTTGTTTCGATGTTATTTTTTTACAGCCTTCTGGCTCTGCTGGTTTTAAATTATTCTGTGCTTGCCGGCAAGCTTTTTTTTTTGTTTGTTTTTTTTAAACTACGGCTTTGGTTCCTTTGTACGATTCCAACCCTGTTTGTTTATAAATATGTTGTTTCTGAAATCATCTTTCAAGGAGCAAATGGCAGCTCAGCTCGTGGAAGGCGCCACCTTAGAAGGCATTTGATGCCTTAAGAGGCGGCTTATCAATATTTGAAGAACGAGGACGGCTACTGGAAGACGAGACCGTTTCAAAGATGTATATTAATTGGGCTTGGCTCACAAACGAAGGAGGCTGCGTTTCTATACGATGCTTTTACAAATGGAATATGAATGATCCAGCGATAATCTATAAATAGCGTCAGGGGAAGAGAGCCAGGTTCATCAGCAGGCACACGGAACGGCCTCCAACCCACACGGATTCCTTCGTCGGCCATTAACGGCGCAACAGGTAGTCCTCGACTTACGGCCACGGTTGGGATGGACTTTCTGACCCTAGGGTGAGGAAGTTGTTAAGTGAGTCGCAGACCGGTTGGCAAACGATGATTGCAAACAGTTAGGGACCGGCGTAAATATTTGTGTTATGGCCTGTCGGCCCCTCCAGTGGTCGACTCAGAGGAGGAGGAAGAGTAACGTTGAACAGTCACTAAAGAAACGGTCGTAAGTGGAGGACTACCTGTATTAGGCCAAAATTTTTGCAAAGCGCCATATCTCCTCTCGTTTGCCCCGCCGTCCCCCAATTTTTGTCTCGCAATTATCCTACTATGGAGGGGAAAGAAATAAGTTCTGAACACCCCGTTCTCTTGCTCTGTTACTTTTATATCTAGCGTAGCAATTATTTTCCACTGCACAGAACGGTAAATGCTGAATTCATAGAAGAAGAAGAAAATTCCACAGGTTGGAGAATTAATTGCAGCTGTCCCTACTTCTAGCAAGCATCTCAAAAAAAAAAATGCTAGGAGAAAGATGGGGGGGGGGGGAGAAATTAAAAATACAAAACCCCAATTTGGCAAAGAGGCAGCGTTAAAGCTCTGCTTTATCCAAATGTTTATCCTGAAATAAAAAAACCCAGCAATTACTACTCCTGCGATCTAAAAGGTTTCTGCTGTGAAAATCAGCATTTAAGGAAGTTTGGGGGGGAGGGGGGGAAAAGAAAGAAAGAAAGAAAGGAAAAAAAAAACGTAGGAGAGGTTCTTGATCCTTTTTACCCGGTATTTTTACCCTCCCCTCCCCAAAGTCTTTCGAAAGGCTCTCGCGTGGTCAAACGAGGCACACAGAGATAAACTGGCTCACTTATCAAATGGATCGGGAATAAGGAATAGGACAGTTCCCAAGTTGCCTTTTCTCTCTTTCTTAATGGCCTTCCAAAGGGGGACATTTTTTCAGACGAGAAACAAAGGCATCATAAGAAGCAAAGGAGGGAAGGAGAAAGAGAGAGAGAGAGAGAAAGATTTGGAGAGAGAGAGAGACAGAATGTGAGAGAATGAGAGAGAGAGACAGAAAGACAGGCAGAATGAGAGAGAGAGAGACAGAGAGGTGGAGAGAGAGAATGAGAGAGAAACAGACAGAATGAGAGAGAGAGAGAGAGAGGGAGAGAGAGAAAGAGAGAAATAACAGCACAAAAGAGCCCATCAAAGGAGAGTGGGTAATTGATTTCTGAAAAGAAAAGCCAATGATTCTAAATATACCCGCCAGCAGGGAAAGAAAAAGCAGAAAGTAAGTGGTTCCTGCCAAGAGATGAAAACATATATATATATTTATATACCTGTTTACAGATACCTGCTAAAAGGAGCCTCTCCAGAGAGATCTTCTCGCTCCTTAAACAGCCAGGCTGACCCATGTTACAGAGGTGAGTTATATTAAAAGTTAAAAGATCCAGCAAACCTTAGAAACAGGACGGCCACTCCAGAGACCGCAACTTGTGAGGCTGCACCACTTCGAATGGTCACTAAACGAAGGGCGGTAAGTCAAGGACCAGCTGTAGTCTGTGTTTCTGGTCCGGAATAAAACAGATCTAGACCAGAAACACAGAATATAGCTAGTCCTTTGACTTCACTGCATTCATTCAGTCACCGAAGTTATAGCACTGAAAAATGGGACTTATGACAGTTTTGGCAGTTTACGAAGAATCACTATACGATGAGTTGTAAGACAAGGACTACCTGTATAGCGATGAAACCTGTACTTGCATTAAATCAAGGACGTTGTGTGAATTCACACCATTGAACCGGAGTCTCAAAGGGGCACAAACGGACAGGGTTCTCCAACTTTCAGTCTTGTCTCTTTTATTCACATTTTACCGTGTTTCCCCTGCTTGAGCAGGGGGTTGGACTAGAAGACCTCCAAGGTCCCTTCCAACTCTGCTATTCTTTAAACACAGATCAATTCACCAGTGGAACGGCTTGCCACCAGAAGTTGCGGGTGCTCCATCATGGAAGGTTTTCAAGAAGAGACTGGGCAGCCACTTGTCTGAAATGGTCGAGGGTCTCCTGCTTGAGTAGGGGGCTGGACTAGAAGACCTCCAAGGTACCTTCCCGCTCCATTCTGAGTCTGAAACTTGAAATTCTTCAGTTCAACTCCGAGAACACTTAGCAGACGAAAGGCAATCAGATGTATGTAAATTGTTTTTCTTTTTTTAAATTTACACGCTTTGGGGTGGGAAGACGCCTGCTTCTTGAGTAGCGTCCTGGTTAAGCCAACTGCAGTTTTCCTGTTTAAGTAACTGCACTAAATTTAATCATCTCTCACTCTGGAAAGCCTGCCACTGGCAACTCTAAATTGGCCTTCCAGTTTTTTTTTTTTCTCTCTCCAAAAACGAGCCGATGATGAGAACCTCACACATTAAATTGGGAGATTTATTTAGCCCCACGGGGTAAGAGGAGCCTGCACTTGGAATAGCACTTTGCCCACTTCTCTAAGCCAGACTATTCTTGGATTTGAGCACAATGGCTATTAAATCGGGTTTCTGGGAAGAGCCTAGGAGGATCCGCCGCTCGTTTTGTGATCTCAATCCATCAGGATAGTGCTGGAAGGGACCTTGGAGGTCTTCTAGTCCAACCTCTTGTTCAAGCAGGAGACCGTAGACCCGTGATGGCAAACCTATGGTACGCGTGCCACAGGTGGCCCACGTAGTCATATCGGTGGGCACGTGAGCTCAGCTCTGGGGCGCACACGTGCACCAGCCAGCTAATTTTTGGGCCTTCTGAGCCCACCAGAAGGAGGGAAACAGGCTGTTTCCCACCTCCGGAGGGCCTCAGGGGAGGGGGAGGCCCGTTTTTTTTCTCTCCCCAGGCTCCAGAGCCTTTCTAGAAGCCTGGGGAGGGTGAAAACAGCCTTCCCCACACACCCCTGGAGGCCCTCTGGAAGCCAGAAACGGCCTGTTTGCCAACTTCCTCTCCCACCGAAAGTTGGCAAATGGGCCTTTTCCGCCCTCCCCAGGCTCCTAGAAAGGCTCTGGAGCCTGGGAAGAGAGAAAAACGGCCCTACTGGGGCCACCATGCCAGGACCGGGGGGAGCGGGGGGGGGGTCACGCATGCATGCGCGGGGCACATAGAATTATGGGTGTGCATGTGGGGGTCCCCTCCCCCTGTGCTCCTGGCACGCGATGGCAAAAAAGGTTAGCCATCACTGCCCTAGACCATTTCTGACAAGTGGTTGCCCAGTCTCTTCTTAAAAGGCTCCAGTGATGAAGCACCCACAACATCTGGAGGAAAGCTGTCCCACATCTTTTCCTTAAACTGGTTCTCAATTTGGTTGGGGACATACGTATGCCCACTGTCTTGACCGGAAAACTAAGGCCTGTCCTAAACTGCTACAGTGATACTTAAGATCATAAAACATTTCCCCCTAAAATGCAGCTAAGCCAACCTCCTCCACATCATTTCCAATGCCCCTTGAAATATTCATGGACTACAGTTAGGCCATTCTAACAATTACAAAGTCCTACGATTAGGAACTACAATGGTAATCCCAACAATATTAATTCACTGGACAGAATTGAAAAAAGGAAATATGAAAAACACACATTGAAAGATCTGTACAAATGCATGTGACTCATTTTCCTGGCCCAGATCATAATAATTATACTCAGCTATGGCTTAAAATAATACCATCAACTCCACTGCAAATGAACACAATTTTCCCCTTCAAGGGATGCAGCTAGTCCTTGACTTACAACAGTTCAATTAGTGTCAATTAGTGACGGTTCGAAGTTACAACAGCACTGAAAAAAGTGACTTAGGACCGTTGTTTTTTTTTCACACTTACGACCATCGCAGCATCCCCGTGGTCACGGGATTAAAATTCTGACACTTGGCAACTGATTCGTATTTATGATGGCTGCATCGTCCCGGGACAGAAATTTTGGGCTCCGTTGGGGTCGTAAGTCGAAGACTACCTGCGGTCTGCCCAGCTCTGTTCCATTTCTCTAAAGACCCACCAGTTTGCAACCTGCCTGCAAATCTCTATAAATTTAGCAATTTAGCCGATTTTGCATGCGGCAACAGTGACCTTCACCTTCTGCGCCGTAGTAAATTTTATAGCCCAGGTATAAAAATTGGGCCGAAATACAGGACAGTCAATTCTGCCTAAGCGGAAGGATGGCACATGGGATCTGGGGAAGGGGAATTTCATTCAGCAAGGTGTGAAAATGACTCCCTATTACTCAGCAGCATTTAAGGAGGAGAGAGAGAGAGGGAGAGGCGGGGGGAGAGACTTCCGTGTCTGTGGTCATGACAAGGACACAGCCAGCTAGCTGCTGTGTCAGAAAAAAATCCATAAAAGCTTTAAGCTGGGGTCATGCAAGCATTCGCAAGGGGAGTCCAGAATCTCCTGCCACCTCAAGGAAATTTTATTTTATTTCTTTAAAAAAAGCGTTTTTGAAGCAGCAAAGGCAACTAAGCGTTCAGATCAGAGGTTTTCGGGCTAGATGTCTGACACCGCCTTGCTGTCCTGTCGCGATTTTAACATTCATGGCGATAATCCCCTCTCCCTAATCCAGCTGCTTTCCAATTCTATCCTTGCCTTCTTTCTTTTTATCTTTGAATTACAGGGAGCTCCTTCCAATGTTTTGGACGTCCTTGTTACCCCCTGTCGCTAGGCATGGCATGCACGGCACGACTGCCACATTGATTCCTCCCCAAAAATTCCGATTCTGCCGCCTTCGGTGCCATCACCCGATCATGCCATTTGTCTCGGGTTTCCGACCTGACTGAACCAAGACCAAACCTCTTCACTTTGAGCTTTTAACGTGCGGAGTTTCTTCCACCAACTGCCATTCTTATCTCTTTTAACCAGCTTTCTCTAGTTGTCCTCCCTATCCTTTACTAACCATTAGCACCTCTCTCCTTGATGAGTTTCCATCCGTTGCTTCTTGTCCTGCCTTCTGGAGTTTTGGAGAATAGTTTGACTCCCTCTTCTTTGGGGCAGCCCCTCAAATACTGGGAGACTGCTATCATGTCCCCCCCTTAGTCCTTGTTTTCATTAAACTAGGCAACTGTTCTTCACGTGTTTTAGCCTCCAATCCCCTAATCCTCTTTGTTGCTCTTCTCTGCCCTCTTTCTAAATAAGACTTCTAGATTTCAACTTTTTTGTCCTCTGTCAAATCTCGTCCTCTGGAGCTCTCAGACCAGAGCAACAGTCTTTAAAATGACCTCTTGCTGCCCCTTTTTTTAAGGCCATTTATTGTTTCCTTTCCTTCTTGCCCCAATTTGTGATTTTTCTCCTCTGTTGTTAACTTCGAATGGTCGCTAAAGTCAGGAGCTACTTGTAATATTTATTTATTTTTTTTAAATGTTTGGGACGCAGTCCCGTGCTTTGAAAAAGTTTGAATTATTTAAAAAACTGTTAGCAGAGTCTTTGGTTTTTTTTTTTTTTTAAACCAACTTCAAAAGACTGGATCAAAGAAGAAATGATTTCAACTTTCCGTGTGGTGGATTTATATCTGCTGCCAAGAAACCCACCCAGTCTGACCATTGAGTCTGCCACACCTGGAATTTGTATTCCACAAAACCAGTGGGACACAATCTTCGCATTTTTCCACCCTTGCGATTTCAGTAAAATAGCCTTATTATATGTGATCGAACAAGAATGATTTGGTGTTTCTCTGCCCAATCTTGGTGGTGGTGGTTGTTGTTTTTTTAAGCTTTATTTTTTTGCTCATTAGGGAGCACGATGTAAGGACAATGACTAACATGGCAAGGCTAATTTAGACAAAGTCACCCGGTGTTCCCACCTTCCTTATATTGAGGGGGCTGCCACAGATAAAATTACGGTGACAGGCTAGCTGACAAGAGCTCGCCCATACAAAGAAAGGGCAAATATTAGCTTTTAATTGAGATTCTTGCTGCTGCTACAGTATTTTTCTGCTGAGTTCCTCTGGGGCCCTGGGCCTTTCCATCATCAGCATCTTAGCAGCTCTGCCTCTTATGCAGCTGCTTATAAAGCAGAACGGTGTCACGGGAGAGTCAGCTGGCATCTCAATGCCAGCTGGCAGGGCATGCCGGATCCATGAAGGCCTTGTGGGGATCAGGGTGGATTGCCACGGATCCAAACTTCACCCGGGGACCCGATTTCCAGGCAGTTTTGAATGCAGGATCAAGAATCCTTCCACAAAGAAAGCTGCACAGAGCAGGCAAGCGGGATGATTTTTGGTCAGGGAAAACAGAATTATTTAGAATATTTAAGAGCGGCGTATACAAGTAGCCCCTCGACGTGCGACCACAATTGAGCCCAAAATTTGTGCCGCTAAGCCGAGACGGTGGGGAAGTGAGTTTCGCCCCATATGACGGCTTTTCTCGCCACCGTTGTTAAGGGAGGGACTGCGGTCATCAAGTTAGTAACGCAGTTGTTAAGTCCCCCTTGACTTTGCCTGTCAGGAGGTCGCAAAAGGGGATCAACGTGACTCCGGGGACACTGCGACCGTCATAACTACGAGTCTGTTGCCAAGCATCTGAAATATGATCACGTGACCGTGGGGAATGGGGATGCTGCAATGGTCGTAAGAGTGAAAAATGGCTCTAATTCACTTTTCTCAGTGCTGTTGTAACTTTGAACGGACACTAAACGAATGGTTATAAGTCGAGGAATACACACACACAAAATGCATTCAGAAAGTATTCAGACCTCCTTCACTGTTGTCCATTTTGTTATTCAGAACGGTCTGACTCCTGATGCCAATGTGATATTTCAGTTTTCTTCTCTCCCTAATAAATTTGCAGACATTTCGAAACTTCTGTTTTCACTTTGTCATGATGGAGTAACTTGAGTGTAGATTAACGAGAGAGAGAGAAAAAAAAGAATTTCAACCACTGTAGAATCAGGCTGCACCATAACAAAGTTGACAAAAGTGATGGGGGTCTGAATGCTTTCTGAATGCATTTTGTGTGTGTGTATTCCTCGACTTATAACCATACACTTATACACACCGAGTACATATATATGTATCTCCTATCTCTTCATCCATCCATCATCTATCCGTCTGTCAATTTCTCCTTCCCTCCCTCCTATCTACCCTATTCTATCCTATCCAACCATCTATGGTATCTATCTGTATGCATGTATGCATGTATCTATCTATCTATCTATCTATCTATCTATCTATCTATCTATCATAGTGATTGCTAACCTTTTTGCGATCGCGTGCCAGGAGTGGGGGGCAGTCGTGTGCGTGCATGCACATCCATAATTCTATGTATCCCGCCTCTGTGCATGCACCCCCCCACGCTCCCCCCCCCAGCACGCAATGGCCCGGTAGGGATTCTTTCCCCGGGCTCCAGAGCCTTTCTAGGAGTCTGGGGAGGACAAAAACGGCTCCCCCCCCCCCCGGAGGTCGGAAACAGCCCATTTGCCAACTTCCAGTCCCACCGGAAGTTGGCAAACGGGCCGTTTCTGGCCTCCAGAGCTGAGTTCGCGTGCCCACCAATATGGCTATGTGTGCCACTTGTGGCACGCGTGCTATAGGTTCGCCATCACGGATCTATCATCTATCCACAGTCAGTGCTGTGTTTCTAGTGGTTTACCCCGGTTCGGGTGAACCGGTAGTGGTGGCGGCAGGAGGCTCCGCCCACCCATCTGGACGTCATCATGGACACTCTGCGCATGTGCAGTTCCGAACCGGTAGCGAAGGTAAGTGGAACCCACTACTGTCTACAGTCTGTTTACATAAATAAATAGCGGAAAGTCTGCTTTATCCGCAGTATAATCAGCTTGTGTGTTCCAGCGTGAACAAAGGGAGCCTAATAGGAGGTGTCGCTTGTACTACTGAGCTCAAGATGTGTGTAACTAGCTGCTCTTACACACCTCTCAAAAGTCTGGGGGGCTTTGATGCTTTGGGAAGATGAGAGATCGCTGTAAGTACGTCCCGTTATCCTGCTCTCAACTTCCGCAACAGACCGGCGGAGTGCCAGTGATTAACCCTGGGTAATCTCCATTCCTCTCAATTTAGGAACATCTGGGAAGAAGACGGAAAGTTTCCGCGCAAGAGAACCGCTGTTGAAAGGAATTCAGGAACCTCCACCCACTCAGCTCCTATTCAAAATTTCCACTACTGGTTCTCCAGAACCTGTCAGAACCTGCTGGATTTCACCCCCTGGGATGGGGTCATATGTCAGAGAGAGGCTGGCCATTGGTCAATTTAAAGGGTTGGGTATCCTGAGCCTTTATCCTGTATAGGTCAAATACAATATAATTACAATATATAATATTCTAAAGCCAGAAAGAATCCTGAACGGAACATGGAAACCAGCATAACGATCAGCAAAATCCGTGAGGAAAAAAAATCAGCGTACAGCTTGCAAAATAGGTGCCTTGTGGCTGAATGTGGCCCTTGGGTGCATGCATTGCCAATTCCTGGGTGACGTTTTTCCTCACGCGGAAGCGACAACCCGCTCGCAATGACAACAGATGAAATGAAGAAAATGATTCTGATCCCAGGTAGCCTGCTACAGCAGTTTCTGCCCACTTTGGAGAGGAATAGACGTACCTCACGCGGTGCAAAATTAATAAAACTCGGCCTCAGTTCCCCGATTCAAAACAAGAGACCCTTCCTGCACTTACACAAAGGGACAAAAGCAAAACCAAGACGCGTTGTGTTACTACTCCATAGTATGAGTATAGTATAGTATAGAGATGCTGTTCGTTGAACCCAAATACTTTTTTTTTTTGCAGGTTTACAGAAGGCTCATGAGCTTCTCTCTCCTAGCATGTGAATCATGGCGCATTCATACCGGAGAACCGTTCTTGGTGACACCACAGTGCCACTGTTCCCCTTTCCTAGGAATGTAGACCAAACCAAATCCAGAGAGCCAGATACATCTGTCCAATTTGGAAATCTTCCCCTTAATCTCTCGGAGAGGGTCCTGCCACGACCTTAAAAACGGTGAAAAGAATGTGCTAAGCGATTTGAGGGAGCACCAAAATTTTGTGACTCTCTCATTGTTCCTGGGGTGAGCTTCTCCCGAAATAAACGGAGGATGCACTCTCTCTCTCTCTCATTTTCGTTGCAAACAACTGAACACAATAAAGCGCATTTTGCAAACGGATTGATCGAGGATTTTTGTCTTCGGCGAGGCGCTTAGTCACATCAGTTTATGACCTTTCAAAAATAACGGATTCTTAGGAAATCTAAGATCACTGCTGGAAAGTCTGTCCAGAAGACAAAGTCAGCCAGCAGCAGGAGGTCTAACTACCATCGTTTCCAAAGCTGCTTCTCTTTTAAAAAAAAAAAATGAATAAAAATGAATACGCGGGGCACAATTTCAAGGAAACCAGTTGCGCTCATGTTTGTTAATGCGTTCTCTTTCATTCACTCCATTCACCACCACCCGCCAAAAATATTCATTCCTCACACAGGAAATTTACTTTTTAAAATAAGATACCTGCTAAAAATCCTGCATTTACTGGCAAAGTTTTCGCACCTTTGTTTAAGTGAGTCGCCCTGACTGAGATTTAAGGAAATTCGTCTAGACCAAAGATACCTAGATTGGGAAGGCCATTCTCCATACTTAGAGATGCGTTGTTAAAAAAATAAAAGATTATTAAGCATTAGAGCCAGGAATTGCCATGATTTTGGAAGTTTGGGGCACAATCGGGGCCCTTATCAAATTGACACTTGAGGTAAGGCTGCACCAAAGCTACATTTTCGTTCATTTCTGACATGTACAGATATCCAATATACAGATTTTAGCTGCCCCTGCGAAAGAAATAAAATGCTAGATATACCAACCAACGTCAGGGAGGAGATGCTATGTTCTGTCTCTTTTAAAATTCACAGTTAAATCATTTCCTATTATCTAAGGGACCAAATCTGCAAAATCAGCAGCGACCTGAGGGCGGTTGAACATTTCTGATCATGATTTTTGACTCCAATACGTCTACAGTTTCAACACACCAGCCAGTGAAATCACACACACAAAAGATTTTCTTTAGCTACCTCATTTGTGTTCCAACGGTGTCTCTCTTTTGGTAAACTGGAACATTTTGGTAGACATTCAAGGAGCTTTTTCGGTAAAAAGATTTTTACATGACTTCCGTTGCTGTTCCCATGATCATCTGAAAAAAAGGGGGAGAAAAAAAAATATGATATATTTGCGTTGAGAAACAAGCATCAGAACCGTTTTGATATATTTCCCCCCTCCCGCTGACTCCAAAGGTCAAATCCATATGCACACAAAGAGTCTTTCCTTCTACCATTTGTCATCTTAAAAATGCAATTTCTGGCATCGTCAAACCCCCCCCCCCCCCCCCCCCCCCCCCCCCCCCCCAACACAACACCCCCAACACCTCCACACATACACTAACCGCCGCCAATTCCCAGCACAATCTCAGAGT
>WNWU01000359.1:1129917-1156626 GCA_012654045.1 Ptyas mucosa | reverse complement strand
GAGGGATGGGATGGGATGGGATGGGATGGGATGGGATGGGATGGGATAGGAATGGAATGGAATGGAATGAGGAATGGAATGAGGAATAGGAATAGGAATAGGAATAGGAATAGGAATAGGAATAGGAATAGGAATAGGAATAGAATAGAATAGAATAGAATAGAATAGAATAGAATAGAATAGAATAGAATAGAATAGAATAGAATTGAATTGAATTCTTTATTGGCCAAGTGTGATTGGACACACAAGGAATTGGTCTTCGGTGCATACACTCTCAGTGTACATAAAAAGACAAGAATCAAGAATCATAAGGTACAACACTTAATGATAGTCATAGGAAAACAGCCAATATAAATCTTAAGGATACCAGCAACAAGGTTACAGTCCTACAGTCATAAGTGGGAGGAGATGGGTGATGGGAACGATGAGAAAATTAATAGTAGTGCAGGCTTAGTGAATAGTTTGACAGTGTTGAGGGAATTATTTGTTTAGCAGAGTGATGGCATTAAGGGAAAAACTGTCCTTGTGTCTAGTTGTTCTGGTGTACAGTGCTCTATAGAGTCGTTTTGAGGGTAGGAGTTGAAACAGTTTATGTCCAGGATGCGAGGGGTCTGTACATATCTTTTTGACTGATATCCTGATAAGGATCAAATGAAAACCTACCACAATGTGGATCGGATTTAGCAGCTTTCACTTGGGAGGCAAAAGTAAATTATTATTTTTTTTTAAAAAAACACCTTGCAACAAACGTCATATTTTTCTGCTTCCTGCTTTTCTTTTCTTTTTTCAAAACAAGCAGCTGAATTGAAATATCAAACGAAGGAGAAAAATCAATAAAGAACACAATAGGATTTCGTTACACTTAATTTTGCTTTGATCTGCAGTCGGATGGAGCAAGGAGCTTTTTTTTTTAATTTGGCTTGCAGCCAATTAGATGATTTTTTTTTATACGTGCATAGATAGTCCACAAGTTACTCGTTTGGTGACTGAAGGTACAACGGCATAGAACAAAGTGATTTATGACCGTTATTCACACTTGTGACCGTTTGCAGCAGCCTCCTGGTCATGTGGTCAAAATTCAGATGGTTTGGCGACCGATTCTTATTTATGACGGCCGCAATGTTCCGGGGTCATGAGATCAGCTTCCGACAAGCAGACTCAATGAGGAAGCCAGATTCACTTAACGACCGCGTTCTCACTTAACAACCACAGCGATTCACTTAGCAACGGTGGCAAGACAGGTCACAAAATGGGACAAAAACTCACTTAACAACTGTCTTGCTTAGCAAAAAAAAAAAAAAAACAGAAATTTTAGGGTCAGTTATCCCAAAGGAGCTTTTTTTTCAAGAGACGATTGGGCTTTCTGGTTTTTCTTTGAAAACGTTTTGCTTCTCATCCAAGAAGCTTCTTCAACTCTGACCTCCCCCCCCCCCAACCATCCAGTTCAGAGCTGGCTGAGGAATTCTGGGAGTTGAAGTCCACCAGTCTTAAAGTTTGCCACGGTTGGAGAGCCCTGCTTTAACGTATAGTTCCCACAGATAACCAAGTCTGAAACGGCCCGACCGACGTCCATTAATTTTTACAAAAACAATGAATTTTTAATAGCGAAAATGGCCCACTTAAAAAAAACCTGAAGTTAACGATGGGATTAAAGTCCGTTGTGTCGTCCCGTCTCACACACTGCTGAGCTCAGGCCTGATTAGAGCATCCGGTTCTAATGCAGAGTAGCAGCAAGTTAATTACGTAATTATAACTTTAATTCTGGTTTCCCCCCTCTCTTCTTCTTCTTCTTCTTCTTTTTCTTTTAAAAACAGCAAGGAGAAAAGGCCTGTGTGTGTTTTTTCTCTCTCTCTCTCTCTCTCGCTGTACAAGAGACCAAACAGTTTATTTCTCTCTCAATGGCAGCTTCACGCCAGCTGGGGATAAAGAGTGTTTAGAAAATATCGCATTTGAACCCAAGAGACGGCTGATTAATCAGCTCTGCAGGAAATGCCTATTTAAGTGGGCTGCATTTGTTTGGCCAGGAAGATAAAAACGATTTCTGTTGCAATTTTCGGTTGACGGTTCCTTGTTTTTATATTTATATATATATATATATATATGTAGGTCTTTGGTTATTCGGGTTTTCTCCCGCGTAAAATTGGAAGTGTCTTGGCGACGTTTCGACGAAGTCTCATTCGTCATCTTCAGGCTGGTGTTCTCGGCTTCGTGCTTCCAGGAGCAATGTGTGATCGCAGACACAGACTGGAAGCACGAAGCCGAGAACACCAGCCTGAAGATGACGAATGAGACTTCGTCGAAACGTCGCCAAGACACTTCCAATTTTACGCGGGAGAAAACCCGAATAACCAAAGACCTACATACAAACACCCGCGAAAACCTCAGAAAACATATATATATATATATATATATATATATATATATATATATATACACACAGACACACACACAGACACACATACACATGTGTGCGTGTGTATATAAAGACACACACACACACACATTTTTATTACACACATACATATTTTTATTTCCTTCCCAAGTTATTTTTATGAAAAGTTCCTTCAGGAAGAGAAAAAGTACAAAAGAAAAGAGAAGGCTTCAAAGGGCAAGGAAAAAAGTGAAAGAAAAATTAAGAAGAAGAAAAAAATCCAAAACAGGGAGTACTCCTTGACTTACAACAGACCATTCGAAGTTACAACGGCACTTATGACCGTTTTTTCACACTTGCAACCGTTGCACCCCTAGTCAAAATGTAGAGGCAGCTGACTCACATGTATGACGGTCGCCGTGTTATCTTGCGACTTTCAACGGGGAAAGCCAGATTCACTTCACAGCCGTGTGATGTCACAACTGTGGCGGTTCACTTAACGATGGTGGCGAAAAAGGTCGTAAAGTGGGGCAAAAACCCGTTCGACAACTGTCTCGCTTTAGCAACAGAAATTTTGGGCTTCCGTTGCGGTCGCAAGTCGAGGACTACCCGTACAATGAGTTGGCAATCTTCTTTACAACAATTATGGATTTGCCTTTCACTCGGCCGGTGGAATAATTCTTTCTTTCTTTTTTTCTTTCTTTCTTTCCTTCCTTCCACAGGCAAATAATCCATCCTGCTTAATCATCAAAACCATAAATCTTTTTTTTCCCCCTCTCCCTGTTCCATGCAAAAAGTCCGTTAAGGGGTTTCCAGTTTCATTCCACATTTTTTTTTCTCTCCTCTCTTAAAAGAATAAAAGCATTTTTACACCGCACGGTGGGGGGAAAGCTTCTATGCTAAGATCAGCTACATCAGAGCAATAAATACTCCAAAAAATGTGAACTTTGGTACGGAGGGATCAAATAAGATTCTCCATCTAGAGTCCTCCACTGGAGGAGGGGGGAAAAAGTTGATTTTCTTAAATCTGGGCCAAGACTCAGAACACCTTCAAGCAAAAAACGTTCCACCTTTGAAACTTTCCACCTGGCATCCGCGCAGACGGCAAGATTGCGGGCATTTTAAAACTGGTTTGTCTACTGACCCCTGAATAAAACTATATTTTAAGATGGGCTTCAAACAGACGCCAGCGAATAATGGAACCAAGGCCTGGCAATATTCATGGAGAAATGGAGGACTTAGTTACGACAAGCTGAAGTGCAGGCGGTCCCCG
The DNA here is from genome assembly GCA_012654045.1 of Ptyas mucosa. Taxonomy (NCBI): domain Eukaryota; kingdom Metazoa; phylum Chordata; class Lepidosauria; order Squamata; family Colubridae; genus Ptyas; species Ptyas mucosa. Next base: position 1,152,982 of record WNWU01000359.1, on the reverse strand, counting down.
ATTTACAACAGTTTGTTTAGTGACCATTCAAAGTTACGCTACAAAAAAGGAAGTTGATTGTTTTTCACACTTACGACCTTTGTGGCATCCCCACGGTCATGGGGTCAAAATTCAGACACTTGGCAACTGGTTCCTACTTATGACCGCTGCTGTATCCCAAGGTTATGTGATCCCCTTTTGCGACCTCCGGACAAACAAAATCAAGGGGGAAGCCAGAGTCACTTAGCAACCGGGTTACTAACTTAACTGCAGTGATTTGCTTAACACCGGTGGCAAGAAAGGCCGCAAAAGGAGGACAAATTCACTTGACATCTGTCTCACTCAGCAACAGAAACTTTGGGCTCAATTGTGGTCGTAAGTCGAGGATTAGCCTGTACAGAGCTTTGATCTGGATATGTTGGGGGGGGGGCGCCCTAGTTTTAGACAATTCCAGGGAGTCTTACAACGGAGATTAGAATTTCTGTTAAGCAAAGTGTCCAATTTTGCCACGGTTGTTAAGCGGATCACGTGGCCTTTAAGCGAGTCTACCTTTTCCGATTAAACTTGCTTGCCGGGATCCAGCCGGGAAGGTCATGAATGGAGACCGAGTGATCCCAGGACCATCCCAAGTGATCCCAAGCACATTTTAAAGACACGTTGGGATTTGTGATCGGGTGGGGTCATTCTGCTAAAAGTGCAAATGAATGGGCTGCAAGTCGGGTTCTTCGGTGCCTTCGGAGCGGTCACTAAACGAATGGTTGTTAAGTCGAGGACTGAGCTGTAGCGGGGCCATTCCGTGGCTGTCGAAGACAATGTGGGTTGTGCCAAAGGGGGGGGGGGGTGTCTGCTTGAAGTCCAAAATGACCTTTCTGTCAAACCTTGGCTGCTGTTAATGCGTTTCCTGCAGTAGTCAAGGAGAGCTTTGATCTTCCCTATCAAATTAAACTGTGCAAACCTTTTGTCCAATTTGTTGAATGGGCTTTGGTGGTACTGTAAAGCTCCGTATACAGTCAAGGCCATGGTTTTCCCAGTTGCAATGTCTGGCTGCGAAAGTTGGACCATAAAGAAGGCTGAGCGCCAAAGAATGGAGGCCCTTGAACTCTGGTGTTGGAAAAGACTCCCGCGAGTCCCTTGGACTGCAAGGCGATCCAACCGGTTAGTCCTAGAGGAGATCAACCCTGGCTGACTGCTCTTTAGAAGGCCAGATCCTGAAGAGGAAACTCAAATCCTTTGGCCACCTAAGGAGAAGGAAGGACTCCCTGGAGAAGAGCCGAATGCTGGGAACGATGGAGGGCAAAAGAAGAAGAAGGGGACGGCAGAGAAGGAGGTGGCTGGATGGAGTCACTGAAGCAGTCGGCGTGAGCTTCAATGGACTCCAGAGGATGGTGGAGGACAGGAAGGCCTGGAGGAACGTGGTCCATGGGGTCGCGATGGGTCGGACACGACTAACAACAAAGCCCCGTATTTCTAAAACACACTTTCCAAGGGGGGTGGGGGGTGGGTGGGAAACCTCTCTCATCCTTAACCCGTAGGAGATGGAACGGGCCGTGTGGATGCAGAGAACTTTTTGGCCTAAGGTAGGAATATTATTCTCACTCTGTAAATGGAAACATAAAAGGAATGAGCTGCCCAGCTGAGATACAAAAACACATAGCACAGGAACACGTTTTTTTTTTTTTTTAAAGGCATTTCAGAAACTGGAGGTGAGAAGTAATGACAAAAAAGCCGCAGTCGCTCCTATCAAGCTCGGTACACAGTATCTCAAATATATGTGTGTGTGTTGTGTTTTTTTTCCCTCTCTCTCTCTCTCAAGGGGACTCTAAACCTGTAAAACTTATCCTGGGCTTTTCAGCACTTGAGAAGCATCAATTAAGGCACATGTTAAGTCATCCCGCAAGCCCAGGCAGAGCACAGACCCCAAAGCTGTACAAATTGGAAAAAAAATAATATAGCCTGATCGCACTACTAAGGGCAAACTGGACAACGGTTACGCACGTTCAGGACCTGGTCACCTCTGCACTCAAACTTGGGAGGCTTCTACACAACTGGAACAGAGAGTAATAGGGCGGGAAGGGACCTTGGAGGTCTTCTAGTCCAACCCCCCGCTCGAGCAGGAGACCCGACCTAGACCATTTCAATGGAGCAATCAGAATAGAGCTGGAAGGGACCTGGGAGGTCTTCTAGTCCAACCCCCTGCTCAATCAGGAGGCCCTGGACCATTCTGGACTCTGAATGGTCATGCAATCTCTTCTTGAAGACCTCCCAGTGACTATCAACAGCAGGGATTCCCTTAACAACCGTGGCAAGGAAGGTCATAAAATGGAATCGTCCTGCTTAGCCACAGACATCTTGGGCTAAATTGTGGCCGCACATCGAGGGGCCCTGCCTGCAGAAGCCAAACCATAAGTCCATGGGAGAAAAAAAGAATACAGGTAGCCCTCAACGGACTCAGCCGGATTCACTTCAGAACCATGGGCTAACTTAACGGCCGTGGCAAGAAAGGTCGTAAAATGGGGCCTAGAACTCACTTAACAACTGTCTTGCTTAGCAGTGGAAATTTGGGGCTCAACTGTGGCTGTAGGTCAAGGACCACCTGTAACCTACACTTCCCATTATTGCAGTTCCTGATAAGTTGTGTCTTTTTACCGTCTTGCAATCAAAAAAACAAACAAAAAACCCAGCTCTTTTATCACCCATCATAGCAACCCCATCAATAGCCAACAATTTCCCTTCTCCAGAGGCTCTTTGGATTCATCAATACTGTTAGAACTTCGGGCTTGAACCGTCTCGGGGAGCCTGCAAAGTCTTTTATCTCCGATCTGCATTACAGGATGTTCTAGATTTATATTTGGGGTGCTTAAACTTTTATTTTCAGGGATGCGAGAGAGGAATAACTTGTGCTTTAACGTGCCGGGCAAAGAGGCAGGGAAGAATCATAAAAAACCACAATTATTCCCGCCTTGGGTTGTAGAGTTGTATTATTTATTTATTTTTGTCCTAGTGTGTTGCGTTCGTCGAGTGCAAACTTGGGAGGGGTGGGAGGGGAGGGGAGCAGAGGTTTTGGGATTGAAGGCACTGACTGCTTCTTTCCCTGGTTTTACACACCTCAGGTTCAGGGTATAGACCTGTAAAATGCTAAATATCCCTTGTAATGCAAATCGCAATGGAGCCCAACATTCCTGTCGCAAAGCGAGACAGTTGTGAAGTGAGTCTTGCCCCCTAGACCAAGGTTGCAAAAGGGCTTGCAGCCGACATAAATATGAGTCGATTTTGATCGACTCTAAGCGGTGTATGATCAGGTGACCACGGGAACGGCGCAAGGGTTAAGTGTGAAAAAGAATCCTAAGTCACTTTTTTCAGTGCCGTGGTTAACTTTAAATGGCCATTAAACAAATGGTTGTAAATCGAGGATTACCCGTATTTAATTGCTACGACCATGCCACTCGACCAAGTGGCTCTCAGGTGCGAAGTTTTGAAACAATTAAAACAAATTAAACTAAAATATTTTTTTTAAAAAAACAACAACATGAAGACAATGAAAACATCCACAAATTAAATACGTGTAAATATCAACTGGAATCGTGATGATTAATCCGCTAATCGTGAAGCCAAGTAACACATTCTGAGTTGGGAAGGCACCGCAAAAGGTTATTTCGAAACAAGGCTGGCTGGGGAATTCTGGGCGTTGAAGTCCACAAGTCTTAAAGCTGCCAAGTTTGAAGACCTCTTCTTTAAAGAATCGAGGCTGTCTTGTCAATTCCAACCCTAGCATTTTCAAAAACTAGCAACGGCGGCGTTCAACATGCAGTCACGTAATTTCTCCCAGCCTTACAGGTAACCCGTTCTTCAGCATCAACACTCAGGTGTGATTCATGCAAACCCTGACAACAACCAGCCCACTTCCAAATATAAAAAACGAGCCTGACGGATGAAACTTACCCGCCAAAGATAAAGGCTTGACAAGCATTATTCCCAGCTTCGCAAACTTTTCCCACCTGCGCGCCCACTCGGTTTGACTATCGAGACTATAATTCTGCTCTTTTGATTAGTAGAAGATTAAAAAAAGCTACCTGGTTCAAAATTCTACAAGGGTTTTCAGATAGATTAGATTAGATTAGATTAGATTAGATTAGATTAGATTAGATTAGATAAGATAGATAGATAGATAGATAGATAGATAGATGATAGATAGATAGATAGATAGATATAGATAGATGGAAAGGAAGGAAGGAGGGAGGGAGGGGGGAGGATGGATAGATAGATAAGATAGAAAAGAAGGAAGGAAGGAAGGAAGGAAGGAAGGAAGGAAGGAAGGAAGGAAGGAAGGAAGGAAGGAAGGAAGGATGGATCACTGATGATGTTACCTAGTTGGATAATGAAACGTCTGCAAGAAAACCATCAAGCTCAGAGAGCACCGAGGGAGGGAGGGAGGGAGGGAGGGAGGGAGGGAGGGAAGGAAGGAAGGAAGGAAGGAAGGAAGGAAGGAGAAAGACAAAAGAGGGGAAGGGAGGAAAGAAGAAAGGAAGGGTGGGTGGGTGGATCACTGATGATGTTACCTAATTGGATAATGAAACGTCTGCAAGAAAACCATCAAGCTCAGAGAGCACCAAGAGGGAGGGAGGGAGGGAGGGAGAGGATGAAAGAAGGAAGGGACTGGCAAGCAAAAGCATTAGCAAAATAGTGAGCACAAATTTATATCCATTCGTGAAAAGCTAAAATCCAAACTCCAGATATGAACATCCTTTCTTCTTTCATGAATATTTAGCCAACATGGGCTTCAAAGCAGACGCTGAAGAATCACGGAATCACTTCTGCTTAATTCTACCAAGCTGTGATAAATCTCTCTCTAGGTTGTTTTCCTTCATCATCGTCATCATCATCAGACAGTAAATTACTCCGTTAAGAAGCAGCACCCAACAGTATAGGTAGCCTTTGACTTATAACTGTTCGTTTAGTGACCGTTCGAAGTCACAACGGCACTGAAAAAAAAAAGGTGACTTGGGACCGTTTTTTCACACTTATGACCATTGCAGCATGTGATCAAAATTTGGACGCTTACCCACTGTTTCACATTTATGACGGTCGCTGCATCCCGGGGTCATGTGATTCTCTTTTGCGACCTTCTGACAAGCAAAATCCATGGGGAAATCGGATTCACTTCACAGCCGAGTTACCAATCAACAACAGTGATTCACTTAACAACGGTGGCTAGGAAAAGGTTGTAACGTGGGGCAAAACTTGAGCTCTCAATTGTGGTTGTAAGCCGAGGACTACCTGTACCAGAAAACTTTCTACTGGTATTCCTCAGTTAATAATAGCAATAGCACTGAAGACTTATATACCGCTTTATAATGCTTTTCGCCACTCTCTAAGCGGTGTATAGAGTCAGCCTATGCCCCCGCTCTCCTTTTACCGACCTCACAAGGACAGAAGGCTGAGTCAACCTTGAGCCGGTCAAGATCGAACGCCTGGCGGTGGGCAGAGTTGGCCTGCAATGCTGCATTCTAACCACCAGGGCTCCTAATATCTGGGAGCAAAATTCCCACCACTATCTAATGCAGTTGATGCCTCCCCTTCAACTGCCCCCATCTGCCCATCTCCCCCATAGCTCTGCCCTTTTGGCTGCCCTACACAGTGGCATACCTTGGTGGTACTGCCAGTGGTGGGCGGAGGGGGGGGCTTCAGAAGTCTCAGCCAGCTACTCTCCACCTGTCAGAAGGTTGCAAAAGAGGATCACATGACCTCGGGAGATCGCAACCGTCATAAATACGAACCAGTTGCCCAGCATCTGAATTTGGATCACGTGGCCATGGGGGTGATGCAGCGGTTGTAAGTGCGAAAAACGGTCCCACGTCCCTTTTTTCAGTGCCCTTGTAACTTCAAACAGTCACTAAATGAACTGCTGTTAAGTCAGTAATGAATATCGTTGGCCAATTCCACTGGCATTATGTGCAAATCTAGTCCTAAACCAATCAAATAATATTCCCCCCCAAAAAAAATCCCATTGGAAAAAACTTCTGGATGAAGAGGAACCTGGTGCCTGTCCTCCTAGAAAACCAGACAGGAATAAAAGAATAAAAAAACCAAGATAATTTGACTTTATTGGAAGGGAACCTTAACAGAATCTTCTAAATCTGAAGGGACCACCTTTTATTGACTTGATCCATTAGGGTGGGTCTTCCCTAGATTTCTTTTTCTGACCGTTAAGCAGACTGTGGGCTCCTGCCTCTTCTATCTATCTATTTCCCAGGCAGCCTCTCTTCTCTTCTTGTCTCTCCCCAAGGTCATTCATACATTCCACTGTACTTCTGTATACAATCACATAAAATAGATGCCGATTATAAGGCAGAGAAATCTTCAGCTTTGTCTACCAAAATGATTCCATTTCTCAAAGGAATCGGTCACACTATCAGCCGCCCTGGGAATTTTCAAATTGTAATTAACATTTTAAAACCATTAGCATTATCTATTAAGTATCTCAGTTGTTGTTTTTTTTTACACATGCAGCTCTTTGGGCATGCCACGGTTAAAAGGTTTCGAAGTATTTCTTTCCCGTGAACGAATGTAATGAATTGCCTGGGTTTTAAAATGTTTACAAGCGGTTTAATAATAATTTCGAGGTGATGCTTTGATTTAAAAAAAAAAGAAAAAGAAAGAAGTACTTTAGCTGTATTAAGCATGCTTTGCTCATTCAGAGTTTTAGTACAAATAGTTCCGGATGATAGAAAGGTATTTTTGAGAAATTTATACAGCGCAGGAAATTAAGATAGCAATTTTTGTTGTATTCGTTTGTTTGATTTACTAAACAGAAGTCAGATAAATGTGGTAAATTAGATTGCAATCTATTTGGGACACTACTTGTGATTCGGTGAAGAGCAATTAATTAGGCCGCTACTGCCCAGAATTTCTCTCGTTTTCTTAAATATCAATCTCTGTATCTGGTAATGGTGAATCCTTTAAGTTAATTATGCAAAGCACGACAAACGAGTTTTCCTTGGTCCGAACTGAATCAACTACCTATCGACCGCACATTCTAATATTTTAATAATTTGTAAGATGGGGAGATATGTCTATATCCACATTTTGCATAATTTCATCAACTCAAATCATTCCTTGTCAGATATTACCTCGAATAGTTTAGCCTTTCTGTGATATGAAACAAGCTTTTTACAGGTAGTCCTCGACTTACGACCACAACTGAGCCCAAACTTTGTGCCGTTAAGTGAGTTTTACCTCTTTTTACGACCTTTCTTCCACAGTTGTTGTTAAGGGAATCTGGCTTCCCCGTGGACTTTGCTTGTCAGAAGGTCGCAAAAGGGGGTCGCGTGACCCCAGGGACACTGCGACCATTGTAACTGTGAGTCGGTTGCAAATCACCTCAATTTCGAGCACCTGATCATGGGGATGTGGCAATGGTGGTAAGTGTGAAAAATGTCACATTTTCCAGGGACGTTGTAACTTTGAATGGACACTAAGCGAACTGTTGTAAGTGGAGGACTACCTGTGCATAAAGGCAAATAAAGCTTCTCTCTTACAATCGTGGAAAGTAGCAGCAAACAGCCGAAGCCCTGGGCACCCATTGAAGCAGCTGTATCAACTTTGCATAAGACACGGCTGCTTTAATGATCCAAAGAGCCGGTTTGTTCCACAGTCCAAACACCGCAGCCTTATTCAAATGGCAAAGACCCCATTCCCTAAAAAGAGCACATTTTCATTTTATTAAAAAAAATCACTTCCCTTCTCCAAAAGCTATTTATGGTTTGAACAGGGCCCTTTTCTGCAAAGCTTGCAAACCAGGTAAAAAAAGATGGATGGCGGGTCAGCTAACCATGGCATTCCGCCGTGGAGATCTTTCTGTCAATGATTTGACATCTGGGGGCTGTCAATAGCATCAAGAGTTCAGGGCTTTTTCGGTGGTATGCATTCTGTATTTGGGAAAGGACTCAAATCAGATAATCGTGAGAAATGCTCTTCCAAGTGCGTGCATCAAATATCAAGCATCAAGCAGAGAGAGAGAGAGAGAGAGAGAGAGTTAAAAGAAAAAGTTGTCGCTTTTAAATTAAAATCTCCATAGATTTCAGTACGGCTGTGTGCTGCTTTGGATTGAATTCCACAAAGGGGGTTTTGAAGGCAAAGTAACCCTTTAAAGCAGCCACATCTTTTCCCGCGGCTGTCCCTCTGCACCTGCAATTATGATCCTGGGAAAACCCATTTCTTTCTCCAGCTGAACACAAGGCAACTGTTTAGCCCTAAATATCTACTCCTGTTATCAAACACTGTCAAAAGCCAGTCAAATCCTCAGCCCTCTAAAGTAGTTTTAGTTACCGTTAATGGTTTCTAGAAGAGAGTCAGCCTGCGCTGGCTGAGGAATTCTGGGAGTTGAAGTCCACAAGCCGTAAAATTGCCCAAGTTGGAGACCCCTGCTTTAAATCATTTCAATACTTGTATTACAAAAAATGGAAACTACAACTTACTCAACCTAACGCTCAAGGGAACACTCGTCGGGCACAGTGGTACTTTTCTTGCACAAATATCCAGAAGTTCTTAACCGTGAAAATGGCGTAATAATAATCTGTTGTGTTTCTACAGAAATGTCTCTGCCGGCCACCTTATCGAGGGTCCGATAAGCACCTATCCCCCCCTGAATGGGCTCTGTAACAGCGGCCCCTACATTTTAGCAACATGGAAGACAATTTTCCCCCAGACCAGAGGTGGGGGGAGAGGAGGACGCAACCTAGAATCCCACGCACATGCGGATTACAGTAGGGTCCGCGCTACTAATCGAAGGCCTGGTGATCTGAATTGGAGCGGAGGCGGTAATGTTAGGACTGCAAATACAGTTAGGCAGCCCAGTTCCTAACAGGCCACGGAGCGGTACTGGTGGAGTAGAACTGGTCCGTGGCTTGGGGGACACAACACAGTCAGTGATGTGCCAGTGACAAGCCCAAGTTCACTGACAGCTTATATCCATCTGGCTCTACGGAAAAAAACACATCGTTGAGCGGTTTTCTAAACCATTGTATTTGCTATCGTGGCTTATTAGCTTTGCAGTCCATGGTTTAGAATACAGTATGTAGATAGGTAGTCCTTTACTTACAGCAGTTCATTTAGTGACCGTTTTTAAGTTATAACAGCTCTGGAAAAAAAATGACTTAGGACCATTTTTTTCACACTTGCAACCAATACAGAATCCCCAGGGATCAAAATTCAGTGATCAAAATTCACATACTTGGCAACTGACTCGTATTGATGACGGTTGCAATGCACGTGATTCGCTTTTGCGACCTTCTGACGAGCAAAGTCAATGCGGAAGCCGGGTTCACTTTAAGAACCATGTGATTCATTTAACAACTGCGGCGATTCACTTAAGAACTATAGCAAGAAAGGTCGTAGAACAGGGCAAAACTCAGTTAACAAATGTCTCACTCAGCAATAGAAATGTTGGGCTCAATTGTGGTGGTAAGTCAAGGACATCTATAGAATTGACTATGGTATATAGAATACTGATAGAATATCATAATTAAATTAATTGATAGATGATGGATGGATAAGATAGACAGATGATAGGAATAGACAGAATAGATAGGAAGGTAGGGAGGTAGATGGATGGATTTGGATGGATCGATGGATGGACAGATGAATGGATAGATAGACAGACAGACAGACAGAATTGATCAAAGTGTAGTAGTTACAGATAGTCCACGACTTACGACCACAATTGAGACCAGAGCTTTCAATGTGGTTGTTAAGCAAGTTGTGGTGAGTTTGTCGCAGTCATTAAGTGAATCTGGCTCCCCTCATTGACTTGGGCTTGTGGGACACCCCCTGGGAAGTGTCACAAATGGCAACCTGGGTAAATACAGGCTAATTTCTGATCACGTGACTGCAAGGACGCTATGATGGTCATAAGTGGGAGGACTTTAGTTCAGTGCCTTCGTAACTTTGGTCGCTGAACGAACGGTCCTAAGTCGAGGACTACCACCTGCACAGTATACAGTTAGACAGGCCAACTTGATTTCATAAAGTCCAGAGGTTATGAAAGTTGACGTTTTGTAAGTGAACCAGCATAGCATAAACCACTAGTGAAAACTTGGCCTTTGCACAGTCATTAAAAGAGAAACGACTCCTTGTGTACTTTTGACGTCTTATGATTAAGTAGTAAACACTTGGTTATATTCCTCCAGAACAAGAACACTCATAAATAAGACCTTCTCACTACAATTACGACAAATATTTATCACAGGTAGAGAAAAACCAAGTGGCCGTTGTCTAGGACACCCCCAAGTTTCTGCAAAGACGGCGTAGCCCGTTTTTAAGAATGTGTCATAAACCCCGTTTCATTTAGCCACGGAAAGATAATGCCGTACCAGGGATACGATGTTCTCTCTCACTCTTTCAAAGGAGCAGAACTTGAAATATGGCAGGTACAGGAGGAGAAGAAAAAAAAAAAAGTAATGAGAACATAGCATGCCCAGAGGGTACTCAAGAAATAAAGTTCATAAGGAATATATTTTATTCTCTCTTATTTTGTAAGTGTAATACCATCCTTCAAATTCATTTTACTACCGGTGCTTACAGCTGCTAGGAATGGGGGGGGGGGGGAGAGGAGATGGCCATTAGCGTGAGAGAGATATTCCTCCTAAATTGCGGGAATACAGCTAGTCCTCGATTTACAACAGTCCATTTAGTGACAGTTCAAAATCACAACGGCCCTGGAAAAGGTGACTTATGACCCTTTCTCAAACTTACAACAGTGGCCTCCTCTCGGTGGTCACATGATCAACATTCAGAGGCTTGTCAACGGGTTCGCACTTATGACGGTCGCAGCGTCCCAGGGTCACGTGATCGATCCCCTTCTGACCAGCAAAGTCAATGGGGAAGCCTGGATTCACTTAACAACCGAGGCAAGAAAGGTCGTATAATGGGGCAAAATTCACTTAAGACGTCTCACTTAGCCACAGGAATTTGAGGTTCAACTGGGGTTTTTAAGTCAAGGAGCACCTACACTCAAGCGAGAAAACTACACGGATGTAGCCCAGGAAATCAGCAAGGCTGACTCCATTTTTACCGTACCACGAAATGATGTTGCAAATGGGGGTGGGGGGGTGGGGGGGGAAGGCAACCGAGCATCTATCTAAAAACTTGGAAGGCATTAAATCTACCACCGTCCACATACCCTGTTTCAGCAATATTATCCCAGAAGACGTCATTCTTACTGCGAGATGCACATCCTGAAACCTGATAGAGAGCCAGTGATGTGGACAGTCAGAAATAATGAATTAAAGGCAATCAAAGTGGCGACTCAAAATTTATTTATTTATTTATTTATTTATACGTTACGTTTGCTGGATAGGCAGAGAGGATTTTTCCCAGGGACCAGGAGTCTCAATGCTGGGAAAAATTCTAAACGTCCTTCCCTATCCTATCCTTTTAATCTCCTAATACTCATCTGTACATTATTCACGGATTTATAACGTAGGAGTTGGGACCCCTGAGGCAGCGTCACGCAAGCTACCATTCGTGTTAGGTAGAATTTGCACTTGGGGCTATTCTATTTACTGCAAAAGTTGATGGCGGGTATTAAAAGTAGAATCTTTTTTTTTTCCGGCCCTGGCCAAGATCAGAAATAAGACGATATTCTTCACGAGGTGATGCAAATGCCCGAAAAACTGCAACAGAAAGTAAATCGTAACATATGGCGCATTATACACACACACACACACACACACACACACACTGATTTTTAATCTCAGCAATAAGCACCCTCCAATAAGCTCTATTATTACATCCCTCGGGATTGAAGTTTGGACCCATCTCGCCACTAAAGTCGTCTTGCGTTTTATCACGTTTGAATTCGGGATGCAACCAAAAAGCAACTCTGGTGATAATTGGTGACTCGGCAAATGATGTCCATGGACTCGTGTCGTCAGATAGAGGAGGAACACCGAACTGTTCCACAGCTGAATAAACCCCGAACATTTAACCCCTTAAAAGGTCTGCCTTACCAACTTCTTTTTTTTAAAAAGCCATTAAGTGAGCAGTCAAATATACTACCTCGATCCGTATTTCTTTTTTAAAGGAATCTCCTAATATTTCCATTACAGATATCTCCAACAGTACATCACTACCCCCTTGTGGATATGAGCTAAAAGCTGTTGATTCCGAATTTCAAAAACTATATTCTTTGGGGGCAATTCTCACCAGGAATGTTCAGGATTTACCTGTTTCACTCACAAACGCTGACGGTTATCTGTCTACCTTCATCCAAAGACCAACTGAAATTCTCACCAGATTTCGTTTAACATCGAAGTTTCGTATGTTTGGAAGAATGCAACAAAAATGCCTCCGTTTATGTAATGTTGTCCTAAAACGTAACATTGCCCTAAAAAAAACGTAGGGCTCTATTTATTGACAGTGCCGAGTAAGTAATGGATACGTCATTTGAACAGGGAGCCTTTCCATTCCTATCAAAACTCATCTCAAATCATCAAAAATGGACGCAGGACCAAAGTGAAGAGAGAGATGTGAATTAGAGCCCACAACCTCATTTTATAAAGCCCCCCCACCCCCCCACCCCCCCACCCCCAGCGCTGGCATTCTCTTCAGTGAAACGACACTTCTCAGGTTTTTTTTTTTAAAGGGTGGTTTTTTTCCAATATCCAAAACAAACAGACTTTAAATCCACCGTCACTTTTGACTTTCACAGTCCAGCTTTTTTTTTTCCTGCATTTGATGCCCCATCGGCTCTCTTGACCTTCTAGCCCCATCATATCCAGCAGAAATGGAGGCCAGGAGGTTGTGGCGATGACTACGATGTCCCTACCGTATTGTTTTCATTACCATTTTCCAGGCCCTGGTTATTTTCAGTTCCAGCTACCAGCCTCTCTCAACTGCTCTAAAAATGACTCGGGTCAGAACATCTCCTGGACAGGAAAGAGCGGAGCCTCCTTCACCAACCCACGGTGCAAATGTTTTGTAGGACAGCGGCGGCAACTCATGCAAACACGTTCAGGGAGATGTTATAAATACACAGCGTTGCCCCGTAGGTGAGACGAAAGGAGGCACGCAAGGACAAATACAAGCCTTGGATTAAGCCCATCTACGACAACCAACTTCTACTGGGGTGGTGGTTGGTTTTTTTTTTGCCCCATTAGTAAGGACACCTATTTAACTTTGGAGATGGAAATATTGCTCAACTTCTGCGTACCAACGGAAAAGCACAGGAAGACGAATTTTTCACCATTTTTTTTTTAAATTTCAGAAACAAAGCATACGTCACCTTCCAAGATCTTTCGGACAGAATCTAGTACGGGACGCATGAAAAAGAGGCAGGATTGGCTAACTGCCTTTGTGAAGTTTCTCTGATGAGCAGCATCACGTGTGAAATTGCCTTACGCCAAGCTAGTCCTTCAACTCATCTCTATGTTCTCGCACTGGCGAAGAAATGCCCAGTCTTCTCCCTACTTGAAATCTGCAAAGGCTTTCCCAAAATCTCTAGTAGCCGAAGGGATTCTTATCAGGTTTGCAGATGGCAGGAACTCAATCCAGGGCCATCAAATGCCCGTTTTAAAAGCTACACCTACAATGGCAGCTCTCACCCTTTTCCTTCCTTCCTTCCACCACCACAACCCCTCGCCTCTGAAGCACCTGAACAAGCTGACTCCACACTTACAGTGTGCACAGATACCTTCGGGAAATAGGTTCGACCCTCCACGTAAGACATGGCAAAGACCACCGCTACCTTGCCAAAAAGTGAGGTGCGCAACTAGAGGCTACCTACAGTTCAGCAGCATTTAGGCCACACCGGCAAGGATTATTGGCATGTGTGTAGGAGAACCAACACCGCGGCGGCCGGCTGGCTCTCGGGGTGGCTGGGAAATGGAGGCGCCATCAACCATGACTGTATATTGGTCCTCTCTCAACTATTTACAGCCGGAAACAAGAGGCAGCCATAAAACCGAAGGAGTTCGGTTCCCTGTTCTCTTTAGGCTTATGCTCTATGGACAGGGAGGCGGGGGAGCGAAGGAAGGAATGCGTTAAATGGAAAGCACTGAATGTAGGCCAGTCATGATCCCAAAATCCTGTCTGGGTAGCTTTATACATATATATGCATGTGGGTGTATGTATACGTGTATGTATACGTGTGTCTGGATGGCTAGATGGATGGATGCAGAGAAAAAGATGACAAGATACAGACAGGATATATGAACAGATTAGATGGATGGATGGATGGATAGATACGGATAGATTATAGATGGATGGATGATAGAAGATAGGTGGATAGGTTAGGTAGGTAGATGATACACATAGACAGACAAAAATGAATGGATGGATAGACGATACTGAGATTTATAGATTATAGATATGGGCAGATCAACACACACACATCTATACACACATCTACATCGACACCCATCTATACGCATGCATGCATGTATCTCTAAAACATGCACAAGGCTGCATCAATGTCAACCTTTTCCCCTTCTCCATCTAGAAAGGCACGTCCAACCCCGGCTTATTCCTGCACAGGCAGGCACCAAGCGCCAAAGAGGCTTCAGAGGGATTTTTTTTTTTAAATCGAGAGGGACCGTTTCCATCCCACTTTGGGTGGCCATTCTCTTCCCAGCTCCAGCAGGCGCAGCGCCAGCCGGTAGTTTCCCTCCCCCCCTCCCTTCCTTCCCTCCTTCTGAGCCCCCCTCCCCAAAAAGCCCTTCCCCCATCTTCTTCCCACCAGGAAGTGCCCTGCTTTCCCTCCTCCTTCCCTCCCCCCTCCACCCCTCCACATTCAGACCCCCCTCTTCAACCTCGGGGGTGGGGGAGGGGAGGGGGTGTTTCCCATTCCTCCTTTTTCCCCTCCCCTCCCTCCTCCATCCTCGGGTGACCCCTGCAGGCGGCATCCCACCCTCTCTCTCTCTCCTCGGCCAAGCCAGGGGGAAAGGGCACTTTGGGGGAGGGAGGGGTGTGTGATGGGAGGGGGCTCTCCCCCTCGCCCTTTGGCTGGGTGGGGGTTCCAACTCCGACGGGGACCCCTTCAAATATCCCCTTCTGGGGGTTGGAAAAGGAGGAAGGAGGGTCTCTCGGTCGCCAGGCAACGACGCCGGGCCGCCGCCCCCCCTCCCGCGAGGGGGAAAAGAAGGAGGGGCCTCTCGTCGGCCCCGCCCCCTCCCCAGGAGGCGCCCGCGCCCCGCCCCTCCCAACTTTCGGGGTCCCGAGGCCTCATGGATGCCCCCCCCACTCACCCACCCTCCCTCCCCTTCCCCCTCCCTCCCTCCCTCCCTCCCCCGCGAGGAACGAGAAGGGCGGGAAGGCGAGGAGGAGGAGGAGGAGGCGGCAATTCCGGAGGGGCCGCGCATGCGCGTTCCCGCCGGTTTCCCCTCACAGCCCTTCCAGTCAGTCAGTCGGTCGGTTGGTTCTCCCCCCTCCCCCTCCCCCCAACCTCAGAAGGCGGCCCCGGCCGGCTCTCCCCGCTCACCTTCCGGCTTGTTTTCGGCGGCCATTTCCCCTCCGCGCGCCACATCCTCCTCCGCCGCCTCCTCCTCGCGACCAGGATCCAGGCAGGCGCGCGCGCTGCTCCCGCCGCCGCCGCCGCCGCTGCCGCTGCTGTCGCCGCCTCTCCCGCTGGCCCCGCCCCTTCCTCTCCTCCGTTTCCGGTTCCGCTCCCGCCTTTTCTTTCTCCCCCCACCACCCGGCTGGGCCCGTAGCCGGCTTTTCTTCCCGGTTCTGTGGCTTCGAGCGGCCGTTGCTTCCCTCGGGAGGCCTGCCTTCGCCGCCGGCCCGGTTTCCGCCGCCTTTTTTGGGGGGGGGCTTCTTTCTCGTCCTCCCTTACGCTCCTTCACACACGCCCGCGGTTTCCATTGGACGCTTGGAGGGATGGGCGTCGAGGTGAGCCAATCGGCGCTGGGAGGAGGCGGGTGCGAGGAGAGGATGGGCCTTGACTGGCAAGCACGCCGGCTTATGGACGGGTGGGCTTGACAAGTGGGCGGGGCCGACCAAGAGGGGAGGCGTATCGGAAGCGCCAGGGCAGCTAGGATGAAAGGAGGCGGGGGGGGAAGGGGGGAGGAGGAGGAGGCGCTCCTTAGTGCTGAGCGAGGGACAGTAGCGAATCGGAGGTCGCGGAGGGAGAGCGATGGCGCGATGACAGCCGCGGCGGCCAATAGGCGGCTGCAGAGGCTCTGAAAGGCGGGAAGAAGTCAGTGACGCAAATAGCGGGGAGCACCGGTAGCGCTGCTCAGAGGAGTGGGGGGGGCTAGAAAGGAGAGCTGGAGCGCTCAGAGGGGCAGGACGAAAAAACCCAAAGGGTGATTTCATTGGCCCGCCCGCCTTGACAGGCAGCCGCGCCCTCCTCGGCCCGCTAACCCTAAACAAAGCTCCTGATTGGCTCAGACGCGAGGGGAGCGGAGCTGCCACCTGGAAAGGGCCGGAGCGAATCGGCGGCGTTGATTGGCCAGCGCCTTCTTCTTTTCCCCTCCCCCTCCCAGGAGGATCCCGCCTCCTGGAATGCGAGTCTCGTGGCGGCGGGCGGACATGCGTGTCATTGGAAGATTCCCCGGGATCCCGTCTTTTAATTGGAGGCTTCCGAGGAAGGGATCCCGGACGGTTGCATTCTTTCCTTAGCAAGGCAATGGGAATGCAACTTTGCCCAGCTGATGCACGCATTCCGATTGCACGTGTGAACGCGTGACACGCATGCAGGTTTTCTCATTAACATCCTTGTTTATTATTATCATTACTATTTACTTTATTCATTAAACATGAAACTTAGTCAACTGAACGTTTAAAAATGCATTTAAAAATAATAATAATTATTATTATTATATACTTTATTCATTAAACATGAAACTCGGTCAATGGAATTATTATATTTATATTTATTTATTATTACTTTCAGGTCATGCCTTGATTGCAGCTCTCGATTGCATCCCTTAAACCAGCAAACCCGGCAAGGATCAAAATTTATTTTTAAAAAACGGCGAAGACCCGAATTCTTGGGGCGCCTCTGATGAAGGATCCCGTGGAGGAGGGGGGGTGGGATCTATTTTTTCAGCCAGGTTTGTCACGAACAACTCAAGGGTTCTTGGATCAAAGCTCTCGGTTTGCTGGAATCAAGATATATGGCATCGGCAGCGTTCCCACCGTCTATTAAGGAAAGAAGCTGATGGAAGGGAAAAAAGGAATGAAATAGTCTGCTTCGCTGTTATTACTTAAAAAGAGCAAAATGTGACAAAGTTGGATTCCCCCCCCCCCATCCCAAATAATCCCACTTTAGTGGAGGGGAAAAAAATTTTAAGGTAGTCCTTGACTTGCAACAGTTCATTTAGTGACGGTTCAAAGAAAGAAGGGAATCGGGGGGGGGGGGGAAGGGACGTGACTGTTTTTCTCACACTTACGACCACTGCAGCATTCCCAGGGTCACTTGATTAAAATTCAGACGCTTGGTAACTGACTCCTACTTATGACAGTTACAGTGTCTGCTTTATGTGATTCCCTTTTGCGACTGTCTGACGAGCAAAGTCAATGGATCCACTTAACAGCCACATTACTAACTTTAACAGCAGCACTGATTCGCTTAAGGGCTGCGGCAGGAAACATCGTAAAACGGGGCAAAGCTCGCTTAACAACTGTTGCTTAGGAGCAGAAATTTTGGCCTCCACGTTGGTCGTAAATTGAGGCCTACCTACAATCTCAAAAATAGGTGCATATCAAGGAAATAATATGGAGCTAATTTTGGGTGACAAAAATGCCATCAGAAAACATTTTTCGAACCTAAAAGTATCTCGAATTTGGCCTTTCGTCACTTTGTAGGAAGAAATATCCTTCTGGGTTCAGCTCCAAGTGGGGAAAAAAGACACGGGAAACATGGAAACTGCTTGGGAAGATGGTTTAATGGTGGGCAGGATCACATGGCTTGAGTTCTTGAACAGAAAAAAAGGGGCGAGATGCAGTGAGTCCCCGGGTTTTATGCCCTCTCTGGCTTTGAACTTCCTGGGGCCCAGAAAAAGTATCCTGATTGGTTGCCAGACTCCCAGGGGGTGGGGGTCTTAGCTAGCCTTGCTGGCTGATGTAATCTTCCCAGGTGCCGTGTGGTGAGTTTCTGTTGCTAGATGGGTCCTATTGTGTTGCAGATGATGGTCCATTGACAAAGATTGAGTTTCTGCCTCTGGCCCCTTGACAAAGGGTGGGGGCAGGAAGGTGGGAGCTGCTTCGTCTTTAAAACATGCTTCTCCATTTCTCCTTCAGGGAAACATAATATTCTGCCTTTTTTAATATTTCCTAAAATATTTCATTCTTCTAGGAAAGGGGTGGGTGCTAACTTCTTACAACTTTGAATGGCATACGTCGTTCTTCTCGTCTGGATGTTTCTGTCCCCAAATTATCAAAAATCAAATTAGCACGAACTGAGATTTTTTTTCAGCATTATCATCCTATTTCCCCTGTTGCCTTTTTTTAGAAGATCACCGTAATTTGTTATCCGAAGTTTCCCCCCCCCCTCCCCCTTCTAATGACATTTCCAATTCTTAATGAGTTTAGTTTTTGCAATAGCGATTGCATAAATACCAACTGATTGCAGTTGGGGCAATATATTGATCTTATAATTAGATCCTCTCCTTGTAATTCCCTCTTTGATAAACACAAATTTACCCTGGTTGCCTCTAACGGAATTAGTATCCCTAAAAGTTTGTGATTCAAACAGCTCCTTCTCTGACTTTAGCAAGTGCGGGAAAAACCATTCCGCACAACCCAAGTGTCATTATTACAATGCGGTTTCTCTAGCGACAACAACATGTCCGGCTTAACTTCCTATAGACTTTTACTCGTTCTTTTCTTCTTCATCTTTGATCGATCCAGTGCCATTAAGCCTCCGTAGCAATAGTTAAATTATCCGTCTCCCAAACCTCCCAAGTCTATATAAGCCACATGGATAAAATGGACAGAATGGGGGAATTTGCATAATATAATTTGTACTTGGTAACAGCAGCATATTGTGTCCATCAGTGGATGTAAACTGTGAGTCTCCCAGAGCCAGTCTGAAGTTGGGCAGTTCCTACATCGAAAAGAAAGGAAGGGAGGGAGGAAGGGTGAGAGCGGAAGGAAGGAAGGATGGAGAAAGGGAGGGAGGAAGAATTGAAAAAAGGAAGGAAGAGAGCAAGAGGAAGGAAGGAGAGGATGGAGAAAGGGAGGGAGGAGAGGATGGAGAAAGGAAGGAAGGATTGAAAAGAGGAAGGAAGAGATCGAGAGGAAGGAAGGAGAGGATAGAGAAAGGAAGAGAGGCAGTTAGGAAGGAAGGAGAGGAAGGAAGGCTATTGCTTAACGCACTGTAAGCCGCCCTGAGTCTCCGGAGAAGGGCGGCATATAAATCAAATAAAAAAAAAAAAAAGGAAGAGGCAAGAGGGAGAGAGAAAAGTACTAACACTTCATGAGATCTTGATTCTATCCCTCATTTGATGCAACCAAGAACTGTGTTGGCTTTTTTTGGTTGAAATCCACATGCCTTCAAAGTGCTCAACGTTGGAGACCCTTGCTCTAAAAATATGAGAACAGTTCAGAAATCACATGTTTTTGTCCTGCGGTAATTTTGAACAAACGTTCGCAAATCGAGGACCCTCTGTCTTATCAAAACTGATTCCGTAGCTCCTGGAGCTCATTCCCACCTGCCGGCAAGACCCCCCTTCCTCCCGATCCACGTGTTTTTTGGGGGGAAAGGCCGCAATAATCTAACTCCTGTTTAGTAACCGAAAAAAAGATGTCCTCTTTACAGGAGATCCAAATTCACTTCTCGGAACACTCTGTTCTGCTTGTCAACAATGCAGAGGGTTGATGTTCTCCAGCCGCTAAGATGGAACATCAATTATTTACCGAAGGAAGGCAGCTAAATCTTAAATATTTCAGCCTGAGAATCGTGCTGGAAGAGGAACGGCAGAATTCATGGCCCCGTCTGTCTTGTCTCTGTTGTTTGCTTGATGTGCTCCACCAGATGTTGGTGGATCATGTTGAGATATGATCTTCTCCACGGTCTACATCATGGCCTACATTTAACTGCCAATGGGGTGCAGGAATGAACGATTGAAGGAGCTAGGTATGCCTAGTCTAACGAAGAAAAGGACCAGGGGTGACACGATAGCATCCTTCCAATATTTGAGGGGCTGACCCCAAAGAAGAGGGGGTCCACCTATTCTCCAAAGCACCAAAGAGGGAAGACCAAGAAGCAACAGATGGAAACTCATCAAGGAGAGAAGCAACCTGGAATTAAGGAGGAATTTCCTGACAAGACAATTAACCAGTGGAACGGCTTGCCACCAGAAGTTGTGGGTGCTCCGTCACTGGAGGTTTTTAAGAAGAGACTGGACAGCTGTTTGTCTGAAAAGGTCTAGGGTCTCCTGCTTGAGCAGAAGGTTGGACTAGAGGACCTCCAAGGTCCCTACCAACTCTAATTCCAGATCAATTAACCAGCGGAACGGCTTCTCCCCTGTTGTCGTAAATGCTCCATCGTTGGAAGTCTTCAAGAAGAGACTGGATGGCCATTTGTCTGGAATTGTATACGGTCTCCTGCCTTCACCTGGGGGTTGGACTAGAAGACCTCCAAGGTCCCTTCCAACCCTATTGGAAGACGGCTAAGATGATTATAGATGGAGAGAAAGAGATGGAGAGAAAGAGAACAAGAAGGGAAGGGGGAAGGACAAAAGGAGGGAAGGGGAAGGAAGGAAAAGGAGAGAAGGAAAAGGGAGGGAGGGAAGGAGGAAGGAAGATTGGAAGGTGAGAATGGGAAAAGGAAGGAAGGGGAAGAAAAGAGGGAAGGAAGATTGGAAGGTGAGAAAGAAAAGGAAGGAAGGAAAAGGGAGGGAGGGAAGGTGAGAATGAGAAAAGGAAGGAAAAGGAAGGGAGGGAGAGAAGGAGAAAGGAAGATTGGAAGGTGTGAATGGGAAAAGGAAGGAAGGAAGGAAAAGGGAGGGAGGGAGGGAAGATTGGAAGGTGAGAATGAGAAAAGGAGGAAGGAAGGAAGGGGAAAGAGAAAGAGAGAGAAAAGGAAAGCAATCCTCAGGAAGTGCCAAGGCCTTGAATCTCAGCCTTCTGACTCTGTTTTCATGTCTGAATGGCTTTCAGCGTTTCCTGGAAACAACCTTTTTGTGTTAGCTTGGCAACCGCGTACGGAGCATCTTCAGGTGTGGGATGGATGGATTCCCTCTTCTTTTCTGTAGCCGAGAGGATTATTTCTCCGGCCGAAAGGATCCCAGCCCTTTCCACAATAACATCAGAGAGGTGGCAGAATCGGGGGTGAAATGCCCCCCAGAATAGAAGGAAAGATATTGGAGGAACATTTTGGAAAGACAAGCTGACTTGTTGACAATCCCTCTCGGGAATTCATTTAACGCAGGGGTCAGCAACCTGTGGCTCCGGAGCCGCATGTGGCTCTTTCATCCCTCTGCTGTGACTGCCTGTCATTCAAAATATGCGTCACAACCGCCAATGTGCGACACCCTCCGGCACGCGATTTATTGAGCTATTCGACCCCCCGTAGGCCAACCATGGATAAATCCAAGAAAAGAAAAGTTTCAGAAGAAAACGGAACGTTTAATTCAACTACATAGGCTAGTTTTGTGGCCGCTCGAGAAATAGTCAGGCACGGGATGAGTTTTTGTGGCTCCCGGTGTTTTCTTTTCTGTATGAAAGGGGTCCAAATGGCTCTTTTTTGAGTGTTTAAGGTTGCAGGCCCCTGATTTAACGTTTCTCTGCCGTCCGAGAGCCGCCACCGTCCTTGACCAAGGAATATTCTCATTTTCTTTCCAAAAATCCTCTTTGGGTAACATTTCACGCCCTTCCTGAACCCATCACTCTTCTTCCTCCTCCTCCTCCTCCTCCTTTTTTCCTCTTCTGTCTTTTCCCTCTCTTTCTCTCTCCCCTTCCGCCACTAAAGAGAAATTTCCTGGCAGGGGGAAAAATTTTTTTTCCCCCCCCCCCCCCCCCCCAATCCCCAGATGGAGACGCGACTGTCTAATGTCCCATCCGTCCATCTGTCTCGGCCCTGAAAAATCCGATTTGTTTTCCGCCCATCAATATTTGATCGGGACGTATTTCTTCCTAAATTGGAAATGCAGGACTATAAAAGGAGGCTCTTGTAATGGAAAATCTCTTCCCGCCGGGGGAAGAGAAAAAATAAGGGGGGGGAGCCAGCATTAAGCCAGCAACCCACCCACCCCGAAAGACGAGTTTTAAAATGTCAGGTATTCCTCAAGGCTGCGGGAAGGAAAGACAGATTGTAGGAGTAAAGGTAACCCAGTTCCAATTTCCCACAGAAATTAATCCGAGGTGGCGAAAGGCTCCTGCGGTGGCCAGAAATCTGATTTAATGCTTCTAGGGCCCTCAGTTTTTTTTGGGGTTTTAACTGTGATCAACTCCCACAAGCGCTTAGGTTGTGCGAAGAATTAATTTTCTTTCTCCTGTTCCTTGTCTCGAAATCTGATTCTGGAAACGGGTAGGGGGTCTCCGGGAGGTCGCAAGCGGGATCTTCGGCATAGCAGGGATTGGCCGGGGTGGGTGGGTGGGTGGGTAGTGTCCCTGTAGGAGGGTCCGTGGGAGCTAAGCCACCTCTGCTTTTTTGCAATTGCTTCAAGGGGAACCCCTGGTTTGGTTTCAAATGGAGACACCCCCCCCCCCTCTCTCTATCTTATCTATCTCTAGATAGAACGGAGAGAGAGAAGTAAGGGAAGGAGAAAAGGAAGGAAAGAAAGAGGGAGAAGGATACAGGGAAGGAAGGAAGGAAGGAAGGAAGGAGAGAGAGAGATAGAAAGAAAAAAGGCAGAGGGAAGGAAAGAAGGAAGGAGATAGAAGGCAGAGGGGAAGGAAGGAAGGAGAGAGATAGAAAGAAAGATAGAAGACAGAGAAAAGGAAAGCAGGAAGGAAGGAAATAGAAAGATAGAAGGCAGAGGGAAAGGAAGGAAGGAGAGAGATAGAAAGAAGGCAGAGGGAAGGAAAGAAGGAAGGAAGGAGAGAGATAGAAAGAAAGAAGGCAGAGGGAAGGAAGGAAGGAAGGAGAGAAATAGAAAGAAAGATAGAAGGCAGAGGGAAGGAAAGAAGGAAGGAGATAGAAAGA
>WNWU01000359.1:1101085-1112737 GCA_012654045.1 Ptyas mucosa | reverse complement strand
CCTTCCCTTCCCTTCCCTTCCCTTCCCTTCCCTTCCCTTCCCTTCCCTTCCCTTCCCTTCCCTTCCCTTCCCTTCCCTCTTCTTCCTTTCCTTTCCTTTCCTTCCCTTCCCTTCCTTTCCATTTCTCTCCTCTCCTTTCCATCTGCCCCCAAAAGAGACCCGGAGATAAAGCCATTTACTATAAATTCATTCGTTCTTGCTCTGCTGCAGGTTTTTCGCCATCAATTTCACCTTTCTTGGCCCTTCAGGTAATTTAATCCCCTGGTTTTTCGTGCCGCGGGGCGGTGTGTGTGCGTGTGTGTGTGTTAAGAGCTTGAGCCGGTGGAAGTGGGGGGGGGGATTTCTTCCCCAAATCTCTGCTGAAGGATGGCCTCTTCTCGGTAAGCTGGAAACTTCCTTTGATTTGGGGAAAACCTATATGGTTTAGTTAGTCCTCGACTTACAACCACAATCGAGCCCAATAGTGCCACTCGCAAGCAAGACGGTTTTTAAAAGCGACTCTGCTGGCGGACTGCAACATTCCTGCCCCGAGCAAGGGGTTGGACTAGAAGATCTTGAGGGGCCCCTCCCCCATCTCAGATGTGCTTCAAGGCTTACAATATCTCTGCAGGTTTGAAGAGGGAGAGGGAGGGAGATGCAGGTCGGGACGGTCTTCTGAATGAAAACTCAGTTCAGCCTTTCCATTTCGTTCGCCTTTGCTAACGGATGACCCCTTAAAAAACGAATTTCTGTCCCCTTTAGGTGGTCGAGAGGAGGAGGACCCCGGCTGAAATCCGGGAGGAATTCGAACAATTGCAGCGCGAGAGAGAGGAGAGGCGGCTTCAGCAGCGGACGAACCCCAAAGTAAGACTCCAAAGTCCTCAAAACCGGGAGAAATCTTGTTGGTCCTCCTGTTGGTAAATATATTTTATTTCGTAGAAGGTGAGTTTAGATCTCCAAGCCGGGAATCAAACCGCAAAAGGATGATAAACGAGCAGCTTCTATGGACCACCATCCAGCTAGTCCTCAGATTAACGACCGCAGTCGGGACTGGCATTTCGGTCGCTAAGTGAAGCAGTCGTTAAACGAGTCATTAGGGTGGAATTTGTAGGAGGTAGCCAGTCTGTTAATTCCTTCCTTCCCCCCCAACGCCAGCTACTTTCCACCGCAGTCGTCCTACGACTGGGCCCAATTTTACAGCCATTTTCTCCATGGTTATTAAATGAATCACGTGGTCTGTCATGCCGTTGTTAAGTGAATCTGGCTTTCCCCCATTGACTTCGCTGGGAAGTCACGAACGGCGATTACGTGACCCTGGGGATGTTGCGACCGTCATAAATACGAGCCAGTGGCCAAGCCCCTGAATTGCAATCGCATGACTGTGGGGTGTGGTACGACGGTCATAAGTGTGAGGACGGGTCGTAAGTCACTGTCTGAAACCCTCATAACGTCAAACTCTTGTTAAACAAATGTCATAATATGTCTGCTTTAATGAAACCGCAGAGGGCAAAAATCAGGACTATAAATAGTTCTCGGGTTACTTCATTTAGCGACCATTCAGAGTTAACAACGGAACTGAAAAAGTGACTCAGGACCAGTTTTCACACTTAACGACCGTTGCAGCATCCCCAGGGTGACGAGGGTCAAAATTCAAAGGCTTGGTAATTGACTCATTTTTATGACAGTCGCAGCGTCCCCGGGGTCACGCGATCTCATTTTGCGACCTTCCGAGAAACAAAACCAATGGGGAAAGCTAGATTCCCTTAACGACCACGTGACTCCCTGAACACCTGCAGGGATTCGCTTAACAGCGGTGGCAAGAAAAGGTTGTAAAAACGGGGCAAAACTCACTTAACGACCATCCGGCTTAGCGACGGAACGGTTGGGCTCGCTTGTGGTCGTAGGTTGAGGACTGCCTGCGATCCAGACACGAAGGCTCGCGCTGTCTGTTAACCGCAAGGATCTGTTCCCAATTCCGCAGGGCACGATTAGCGTCGGAGTGGACGCGACCGACCTGTTCGACCGCTACGACGAGGAGTTCGAAGATGTGTCGGCCAGCCCTTTCCCGCACATCGAAATCAACCGCATGCACATATCGCAGTCCATCGAGGTAAGAGCATTGTGTGTTGTTTTCCCCATTTCATCCCCCGCTTTCAAAGCACCTCGTCTGGCTCCTCTCTAACTTGGCTCGCTTGCTCGATCCATTCGTCTTGCACAGGCCCCGCTCACGACCACGGACACCGCCATCCTCTCGGGAAACCTCTCGACGCAGAACGGCAACGGCGGCGGCTCCGTCAGCCTGGGTCTCCGACGGGTGACCTCCGCCAAAGGATGGGGAGAGGTAAATGGGGGAGGGGGGGACGCACACAAGTTTTGAGGCTGATTTGATTTGCTTCGAAGGTGGAAGAAATTGGGTTGGACTCCTTGGCGCTTCTGAGCTCGAGGGTTTTCTTGCAGACGTCTCATGACCCAACTAGGTAACATCATCAGTTCTAGAACGGAGTGTGGTTTGCAGAAAGAAGGAGGAGAAGGAGAAGGACGAAGAGGAGGAAAAGGAGGATAGGATAGGACAGAACAGAACAGAAAATAATAGAATATAGGATAGGATAGGATGCAGAAAAATGCAGAATAGAATAGAAAACAGAATAGAACAGAATATAGAATAGAATTAGAATAGAATATAGAAGAATATAGAATATAGAATATAGAATAGGACAGGACAGAATAGAATAGAAATAATATAGAACAGAACAGAAAATAAATATTATAGAATAGAATAGAAAATAAATAATATAGAATAGAATATAGAATAGAATAGAATGGAGAAAATAGAACAGAACAGAACAGAACCGAAACAGCCATAAGACGAGGACTGCCTGTAATTCTTCTTTCTTCTCTTCCGTTTCCACAGTTAGAATTCGGAGCCGGAGACCTGCAGGGTCCCGTTTTTGGCCTGAAAATGTTTCGCAATCTCACGCAACGATGGTAAGATTTTGGCGAAGGGTTAACCCCAAAATGCTCCCGAGAAAAGATACTGCGTGACCTTCGTTCCCCTCTTGCGACCGTCCGACAGGCAGAGTCAAGAGGGAAGCCGGATTCCCTTCACGGCCGTTGCGGACTAACCAATTGGTGATTCACTTAGCAACGGTGGCAAGAACGGCCGTGAAATGGGGCAAAAGCTCAACTTAGTGAGAGAAACGTCGGGCTCCCTTTGTGGTCTGTCAGTCGAGGACGAGCTGCCATTGATATTTTTAGGGCTTAATTCTCACTTCTGCTCCATTTCTTTCTGTCCTGGCATGCTGGGCAGCTTCATCACCACTAACTGCGCCCTCCAGTTCTCCTCACGCGGCATCCGTCCCGGTCTTACGACGGTCCTGGCCCGAAACCTGGACAAGAACACCATGGGCTACCTACAGTGGCGCTGGGGCATCCAATCCGCCATGAACACCAGTGTCGTCCGGGATACCAAAACCAGCCACTTCACCATGGCCTTCCAGGTGAGACGGTTCCCTCTCTGCTCCTTTTAAGACAGCAGTGGCGAACCGGTGCAGTCGTTAAGCGAATCGCATGGCCCTTAAGTCAATCTACCATTGACTGGTTGCCGGAAGGTCAAAATCGGCCTTTACATGGCCCAGAGACTCTGAAACCGTCACAAGTAACACGCCGGTTGCCAAACCCCTGAATTTTGGGTCATAGAATCGTGGCTCTGACGGTTGTAAGTGCGAGGACCCGGCTGTTAAGTCCCTTTTCTCAGTTCTTTTTTAAAACTTGGAACGGCCGCTAAGTGAACGATCGTAAGTCGAGGACAACGTGTAGTTAATTTGTACAGAGCAGGCAAATTTAAGAGAGGTGGACTTGCTGGCTGAGGAATTCAGTTGCAGCGGTAAGGTGCTGGCCTAGAAACCAGGAGCCTGGGAGTTCTAGTCCCACTTTAAGCCTGAAACCCAAGTGGGTGACTTTGAACCAATCATCAGGAGACGGAAAATTCTAGACCCGCCTTAGGCATGAAAGACAGCTGGGTGACTTTGGGCCAATTACTAGGAGACAGGGAGTTCTAGTCCCGCCTTAGGCATGAAAGACAGCTGGGTGACTTTGGGCCTTGACTTTGATGTTCGCCATGTTTAATTTTATTTCATTTTTATTTTTGCAATCTTGCAGCTGGGCATCCCTCACTCCTTCGTCATGGTCAGCTACCAGCACAAGTTTCAGGATGAAGATCAGACGCGGGTCAAAGGATCCCTGAAGTATGTCAGAACTGGTGTCTGAGCGCTGAATGGGCCCTGATTTTGGGGATGGGTGTGAAATTGGGGCAGGGAAGCCCTTAGAGCGGTTGATCTCCGGAGGAAGATGTAGGGCACTGTCTCTTCTCCTACCTTGGCAACCTTAAGATGTGTGAACTTCAACTCCCAGAATTCCCCAGTTCCAAAGACTGGCAAACACTGACATCATCTTTATTACTGATTTTTTAAAAAAATCTTTCTGACATATGGGGCTGAATTACGGGTGGGATATAGCATCAAAAACTTCCCAAGTGGTGCCCCAAATCAAGGAAAGCCAGTGGGGTATACAGATAGAAGAGACAAGCAGGGGGTTGGAGTAGATGACCTCCAAAGTCCCTTCCAACCCTGTAATTCTATGATTCTGAGATCATAGGAGGGAGGGAGGGAGGGAGGAAGGAAAGGAAGGAAGGAAAGGAAGGAAGGAAGGAAGGAAGGAAGGAAGGAAGGAAGGAAAGGAAGGAAGGAAGGAAGGAAGGAAGGACTTGCCTTCAGAAGTTGTGAGCGCTCCATCACTGCAGGTTTATAAGCAGAGATTAGACAACCATTTGTCTAAGGAGTGGTGTGGTGGCCTAGAGATCGAGCTCTGGCCTCCCAATCAGGAGGCTCTGAGTTCGATCCTATCTGCTGAACAAAACTCTGCATTGGCGACAGGAAAGGCATCTGGCCAGTAAAACACTCTGCTTAGCTCCATTCAGTTGCCCAGACTCCACCCCACAAGGGATTATGGGGTCATTATGATGATTAGGGGGACACGGTGGCTCAGGGGCTAAGACGCTGAGCTTGTCAATCGAAAGGTCGGCAGTTCGGCGGTTCGAATCCCGAGTGCCACGTAACAGGGTGAGCTCCCGTCCCTTGTCCCAGCTTCTGCCAACCTAGCAGTTCGAAAGCAGGTAAAAAACAATGCAAGTAGAAAAATAGGGACCACCTTTGGTGGGAAGGTAACAGCGTTCTGTGCGCCTTTGGCGTTCAGTCATGCTGGCCACACGACCACGGAGACGTCTTCAGACAGCGCTGGCTCTTCGGCTTTGAAACGGAGATGAGCACCGCCCCCTAGAGTCGAGAACGACTAGCACATCTGTGCAAGGGGAACCTTTACCTTTAAATGATGATGATGGTGATTAGACAGCCATTTGTCCAGAATGAGAGGGGTGGATTTCCACTTGAGCAGGGGGGTGGACTACAAGATCTCTAAGGTCCCTTCCAGTCCTATGACTTCATGATTCTGAAATAGATAAATAGATGAGATACACGACAGAGGGCTGGATGGAGGATGAATGGATGTAACAGCTTGCCTCCAGAAGTTGTGAATTATCCATCATTGGAGGCTTTTAAGAAGAGACCGGACAGCCACCTGTCAGAAGTGGTTTCGGGTTGGACTAGAAGACCTCCGAGAGACCCTTCACTATTCTAAATTCCTTTACGGCATCCACTTTTTGTTCCTTCCAAGGGCTGGCTTTTTCGGCACCATCGTGGAGTACGGAGCGGAGCGGAGGATCTCCAAGCACAGCGTCCTGGGGGCCACAGTCAGCGTTGGGGTTCCCCAAGGCGTCTCTTTGAAGATCAAGTAAGTCAGCTGCTCACCTGCCCTCCGTCACGGAATCTCTGCTCGTTCTTGCCAGAGCTGGCAGGGTGGAGGGGCAGAGGTCTCACCTGTGTGTAAATGCCAGGATGGTTGGCATAGGCGGGCGTCGCCTAAGTCTAGAGCCTCTTTGCACCCGCTTGGCTCTGACGGACCATGCTTAGTTGGCGCATCGAGGCAGGAGTGGGGCGGCATGTCAGAGGGGCTCCATTTCCACAATGAGGAATTCATTCATAGACCCACGGATGCCAGGGGGCAAATCCCCAGCTGCTTTCAAGGGGAAACCACCATTGCAGTGTGCAGAAAAGGCTTGATTTGGAAACTACCTGTCCAGAAATTTATATATATATATATATATATATGTATGTATGTATGTATGTATGTACAGCAACCAAAGAAATTATAATTTGTGCATGCTAACATATTTCTTCCTCCTCCTTCTTCTTCCTCCTGCCTTCTAGGCTGAACAGAGCCAGCCAGACGTATTTCTTCCCCATTCACTTGACCGACCAACTCCTGCCCAGCGCCGTTTTCTATGCCACGGCTGGGCCTCTGGTCTTCTACTTCGCCATGGACCGGCTGATCATCCAACCCTATCTGAGGGCACAGAAGGAGAAGTGAGTGGCCCAGAGCTGTGGGCGGGGGTGGGGTGGGTGTCCTCTTGCCTAGCTGTGATGGAAGCTGACCCCCAGTGCTGAGGGCTGTGGCGTTTGCAGCTTTGTCATTTGTAGTTTCTGGACAGGCCAGGAATGGCTTGGAGGGAGGGAGGCAGGGAGGGAGAGAGATGATAGATTAGATTAGATTAGATTAGATTAGATTAGATTAGATTAGGATTGATAGATAATAGGTAGACAGATAGATAGATAGATAGATAATAGGTAGATAATAGGTAGATAGATAGATAGATAGATAGATAATAGGTAGATAATAGGTAGATAGATAGATAATAGGTAGATAGACGGACAGACAGACAGATAAATCGATCGATAGATAGAAGGATAGAGAGATAAAGAGATAAGAGAGATAAGAAAGATATAGATAATAGAGAGAGAGAGAGATAAAGAGATAGATAAGATAGAAAGAGAGATAATAGGTAGATAGAATAGATAGAGAGATAGATAATAGATTAGATTGATAAAGATAAGAGAGAGAGAGATAATAGATAGAATAGATAGAGAGATAGATGAGATAGATAGATTAGATAGGTAGGTAGACAGACAGACAGACAGACAAGCAGGCAGGCATTGCCAGGGATCCCCGTGTTCCTGGCAGGCGTCCCCTCCAGGGGCTTGCAAGAAAGGGAGGGAGGGAGGAGCTGATCTGGACCCCAGAAAACCCCCTTCTTTCTCGCATTAGGGACTTGGAGAAGCAGCGAGAGAGCTGCGCCAGCGACACCTTCCAGAAGAAACAGGAAGCCGAAGCAGCCGTAAGTCCCCGCCTTCCTTTGAATCCCAGCCGGTATTATTTACAGCTGTGTTTCTCAACCGTGGCCTGTGGACTTCAGCTCCCAGAATTCCCCGTGGCTGGCTGGCGAATTCTGGGAGTTGAAGTCCACAGGTCTTTAAAACGTTGAGAAACTCCAGAAGAGATCTAAAGTTCGCCTGAATCCAGAGAAGCGCGATTATATCTTTCTATATCGAGACACCCTCAACAGCCTGCCAAGCAAACTTAAGCCAAAAACAGGCCCAATCGTGGCTTGATAACGTCCCAATCCACAGCCTGACATCCTTAACCTTGTTAAACGCAGGTCCGGTTGATGCAAGAATCCGTCCGGAGGATCATCGAAGCCGAGGAAGCTAGGATGGGTGCGTAAACCTGGTTTGTCTCTTTCGCCCTTCTTTCCTCCCTGCTTGTCAAATGACAAGGGGCAGATTTCTCTCTGGGGGAGGGGGGGGTTCCTTGCTTTTGGGGAGGCTGGGGGATAAAGGGGGGGGGTCTTGCCAGGCCTTGCTTGGGCTAAAACTCCACACACACCCCACAACCCCCAATCTGACCCCGTTTGCCTTCTCGTTCCTCAAAAGGCCTGATTATCGTCAACGCCTGGTATGGGAAGTTCGTCAACGACCAGAGCAGGCGGGACGAGAAAGCCAAGGTCATCGACGTGACGGTGCCCTTACAGTGCCTGGTTAAGGACTCGAAGCTCATCCTGACCGAAGCCTCCAAGGTAAGGACGGTGCCACGATGGAGTGAAGCTAACGGAGAGGTTTTCCTGGTTTTCGTTTTCGGCTCAGGGCGAAGGATTCAAAGAGGATTTAGGGGACTGGAGGCTAAAACATAGAAAGAACGGCTGCTGGAAGTGGGTATGCCTAGTTTCATAAAAAGAAGGACCAGGGGAGACATGATAGCAGTCTTCTGATATTAGAGGGGCTGCCCCAAAGTCCAGCTTTGAGCAGGGGGTTGGACTAGAAGACCTCCAAAGTCTCTTCCAACTCTGTTCCTTTCCTATTCCTATTCCTGTTCCTGTTCCTTTTCCTTTTCCGTTCCATTTTCTATTCTATTCTATTCTATTCTATTCTATTCTATTCTATTCTATTCTATTCTATTCTATTCTATTCTATTCTATTCTATTCTATACTTTATTCTAATTCTAATTCTAATTTCCATTCCATATTCTATTCTATTCTATTCTATTCTATTCTATTCTATTCTATTCTATTCTATTCTATTCTATTCTATTCTATTCTATTCTATTCTATTCATTTCCATTCCATTCTATTCTAATCTCTTCCAATTCTATTTTATTTTATTTTATTCTAATTCTAATTTCCATTCCATTCTATTCTTTAATCTAATTTTAATTCTAATTCTAATTCTAATTTCCATTCCATTCCATTCTATTCTATACTTTATTCTAATTCTAATTTCCATTCCATATTCTATTCTATTCCATCCCATTCCATCCCATTCCATCCCATCCCATCCCATCCCATCCCATCCCATCCCATCCCATCCTATCCTATCCTGGGTTGCCACTCTGCACGAGCTCAGGGGCTCTGTTCTCCCACGGTGGAGCCACTTCCAGGAACCCTGGTTTTTACTCCCGCAGGCTGGCCTGCCCGGCTTCTACGACCCCTGCGTTGGCGAAGACAAGAACTTGAAAGTGCTCTACCAGTTTCGCGGCGTTCTGCACCAAGTGATGTCGGCGGACAACGAGGCCCTTCGGATACCAAAGCAGTGTGAGTCCTTTCGATGAACCTTTCAATTAGTTGGAAGGTCGACTCAGCCTTCCGTCCTTACCCCGAGGTGGGTAAAACGAGGACCCAGATTGTTGGGGGGGGGGGGGGGGCAAGAGGCTGACTCTGTAAACTGCTTAGAGAGGGCTGGAAAACACTGCGAAGCGGTATATAAGTCGTGGTTCGAATCCCGGGTGCCGCGTAACGGGGTGAGTTCCCGTGACTTGTCCCAGCTTCTGCCAACCTAGCAGTTCGAAAGCAGGTAAAAATGCAAGTAGAAAAACAGGGACCCCCTTTGGTGGGAAGGGAACAACGTTCCGTGCGCCTTTGGCGTTGAGTCATGCCGGCCACATGACCACGGAGACGTCTTCGGACAGCGCTGGCTCTTTGGTTTTGAAAGGTTAGCTATCACTGGCCTAGTGGTTAAGCCACAAGCATGAGGTCATGAGTTCTCGTCCCGCCTTAGGCATCAAAACCATAATTTCAGGCCAATCGCCAATCGCCTGGGAGTTCTAATCCCGCCTTAAGCATGAAAGCTGGCTGGGAGCCACCTCGGAGAAGTCCCTTCTTCCTGGTCCCAGTAGATGGACCTCCTTATGAGAGGAGACTTCCCTGTTTTGGGTGGGTGTGATTTTTCTCCATTTGGTGTGGAGGGGGGGGAACGAGGCCTTGTGAGACCGAAGATGGTTGGTCTAATACCCCCATGCGCTCTCTCTCTCCCCATAACCGTCCGGCCTATTTTAATTTCTCCTATTTTTCTCTTCTTTCTTGCTTGCTCCACCAACAGCCCACCGGATCGATATAGACAGCTAATGCAGCAGTGGAGAGCGACCGGGCCCGAGGGTGGGGGGGCGACCTTCTGCCCCGGGCTCAGTAGAAACGCCCCCCGTTCCCTTCTTGGATTCGAAACACCCTTTGGAGAGAGAAAACTGGCTTTCGCACCCGTGACCCTGGGATCGAGAAGGAACTGCAGCCAACTTATTTTACAGGTGCCCAGGGGTGCTTTCTCCCCATCCTCCATCACCCGGGCACGCTGTGGGGCAGGAGGGTCCAGGATCAACCTCCTCCGCCCCCACAACCCCCCCTTGTCAAAGAGGCAAGGTCAATTTTAACCACTCAATCGTCCCAACACTTCCGGCACCCTGCATTTCTTGGACCTCCCTCTTATTCCGGATTCTCGTCATCTACAGCATGTAAACCTTTGTTGATCTCGTCTCTCTCGAACCAAGCATCATAAAAACATGAAAAAGAAGTGGGGAGGGGGAAATTAGCCATCCGCCCGATTCGGTACCAGAGACAGGCGGTTTGACCCACTCCCCATATCGCTGACCCGAAGGGATCCTGCTAGCCTTCTTTCTCGATCAAACCAGGATCTTTTTTTTGATGGAAACCGAAGGAAGTGAATTCCGCCCTCCGGATCAGCCACCCTCACCCGGCAAAAACCAGGCTATTTAAGACTCCCAACCGCTCGACCTCGCAGGGCTGGCTGAACCGCGAGGACGATAAACCCAGAGGCAAGACCGCGGCTGCCGTCCCCTTCCTTGGCGGGTGGGCTCTTTGGAGGAAAAGACCCACCCGCCCACCCCGAGTTTCTGAATCGCGGCTCCTTCCCCTTCCGAGAAACCATCCCAGATGCTCCCGACGCCAGAAAACTCTCCTCCGCGACGCCGCGAAGGCCGTGCGGCCAACTCTTTAAACAAGGTATTTTCTCACGGATTTTAAGCAAACGCCCACCGGGCAAAGAAAAAAAAAATACGGAGTTTTGGTTCACGCACAGTTCCCAAATCGTCCTTTTTTCCCCCTTGCGCTGCGAACCTAAATTTTTCAACTTCCAGGGGTTGGGATAATCATCATCATCGGCTGGATATTCCACCCGCTGCTGTTTTATTCCCGTTTGCCGTATACGCGGCACCCCCAGATCTTTGCGATTGATCGAGATCCAGCTGCTGCTTGGGGGGGGGGGGTTGTCTTTGGTGACAAACAACAATGTCGTGGGCCCCCCTTCCTCCCCTCCCCATCAATGAGCTCCTGAGGGGGGAGGGGGGGCTGTGGTTTTTCCTGTAACATCCAAGGACAATAAAAACAATCCCGTTTTGTGAAGGACGGAGTCCGTGTGAGATGGGTCCCGTCCCCCGTCCCCCAAAGGGGGGTTAGGGTTGGCACCACGAGAAGAGAGAAGGGGAGGGGGGCAAAATTTCTGCGTGGATTTACCGTTTGGAACGTAGAATCGCACGGCTGGGAAGGATCCTCCAGAGGTCATTCAGTCCAACCCCACTGCTCAAGCAAGAGCCTTTATACGCCACCCAGGTCAAACGGCTATCCTGTCTTTCGTAAGGCGCCTTGGTTGGGTTAACAGGTTGATACCCCAACCTCTTCTTTCATCACCCCAAAACTTATGGAAAAAAAGGTTTTTTTTTTTTTAATTTTACCAACACTTGAAATAACTGCTGAAATTGGGTGGTGGGATCTAAAGGCACCAACTGGGAGAGAGTGAGTTCTAGTCCTAGCCTTGGCCATGAAAGCTGGATGGGTGACACCGGGCCAATCACCAGGAGACGGTGAGTTCCGGTTCCCGCTTTAGGATTGAAAGTTGGATGGATGACATAGGGCCAATCACCAGGAGACAGGGAGTTCTAGTCCC
>WNWU01000359.1:1087751-1101075 GCA_012654045.1 Ptyas mucosa | reverse complement strand
TGGGCCAATCACCAGGAGACGGGGAGTTCTAGTCCTGCCTTAGGTTTGAAAGCTGGCAGGGTGATTTTAGGCCAGTCCCTCTCTCTCTCTCTCAGCCCACCTCACAGGATTGTTTTGAAGAATATAGGAGGAGGAAACAGATCTAGGTATGTCTACCACCTTGAGTTACTTAGAAAGTAATAAAGATGAGATACAAATTAAATAATAGATGACAAAACAAACTTTTGGTCCAGTCTGGAGGGATTTACCAGGTTTGCAGTGGGTTAAGGCATAAGCTAACATTATTGGATGCATTGGGAAAAGGGCTTTGTAGCTTCCCTATGGAGATGCCACCCTCTGGGTTTTCTTGGTCCTGTTTGTAGAGAAAGGGAAAGAAGAGACCAGCTCTTTTCTTCACACAGTTGCAAATTAAAATTTGGGACCTTCCCGGGAATGACGGTAATGACCCACGAAATAAAATCCATACGTCAACCGACATTTGTAAAGCTTTCCAAGCCCTTTTAAAAAAAATTGTATTTGTCCCTTTCTTTTAAATGTTCACCCTAGAGTCCCGTTTCCCCACATTTCAAGATAAGTGGACTTCAACTCCCAGAATTCCCCAGCCAGCCATGTGTTTGTCCATTTGGCCTCCCCGCATTCCTAGCGCTCCGCTTGGGAGCCGGTCGTTGCGGGCTGCACACAACTACTTTGGGCTTCTCGAGCCTGGGTGCTTCCGCCGGCAAGCCTCATAGAGTTAGCGCGAGGAAAAGGGATTTTTTTTTGCAACCCCGCCTTCCGGTTGCCATGCGAGCTTCGCCACCCAGGACAGGAGGATAGCAGCGGCATCCCGTGGGGTGGAAGCGCTTTCTCCTCCGCATTCATTCCTGTCGGTCCCCTGCAGACCGGCTGGCTTCTCGACCGGGTGGTTATCCGCCTGCAAAGCCAACATTTGCTTAGAGTTGGGCGTCGCCCTCACCAAAAATGGCGGCCGTAGCTTCCTTCCCCTTGGATTCCCTTCACTTTGGCCCCTCTGTGTCAGGTTCCAATGCCCCGCCCTCTTTGCAGAAAAGTCCAGGATGCTGGGGTCATTTTGCACATGCTCAGAGGCCGTGGTGAGTCTTGCTCCCCACTGAGCCTGCAAACCTTGGGTTTTTTCTTGCAAAGACCCCCTCAAACTCTGCAATCTTTAGTAGCTGAAAAGCATGCATTTTGCACAGCATTCATTGCAAGTTGGCTGGGGTTTTTTGGGGGCAAGGGGGCTTATTATTCCTCCCTGTTGCAAATTGCTACAACAGCCCTGCAGAGTAGACCAGGGCTGTCCTTTCCAAGGTTTTTTTTTTTTTTGGGACTTTCGTTCATTCAGTGACGCTTCAAAGCTACACTGGAAAAAGTGACTCATGGCCGTTGCGGCATCCCCGTGGTCAAAATTCAGACGCTTGGCAACGGATTCATATTTACGGCGGTCGCAGTTTCCGGGTGTGTGTGTGTGTGGCTGTCACGTGTTCCCCTTTTGCGACCTTCTGACGAGCAAAGTCGATGGGGAAGCCAGATTCATTTAACATCCCGTGTTCGGCAAAGATTCATTTTAACAACGGCGGTGAGAAAGGTCGTAGAATTGGGGCAAGGCTCACGCAACGACCGATTCACTTAACAACATAAATTTTGGGCTCCATTGTGGTCGTAAATCGAGGACTACCTGTAACCTAAAAGAAAATGTTGGTGTATTGATATTTGGGGGGGGGGGGGTTTGCAATTATACCCCCAAATTACTAGGTCACCTGATTTCTTTGTATTATTTTTAAGCCTTTTTTCGGGGGTTTAGTGGGGGGGGGGAAGAATGCAGCTGGCAGACAGCTGAGAGAGGGATTCGAACTCAAGAGACCGCAGTCCATAAAACAAATAATTTTAATTGTTTGTTTTAAAAAATTAAAGCTCTTGAACTGAGATTGTACACAGACAAAACCCTTCATACGCGGCTGCTTTCGGGGGCCGAAGACCAGCAGTTTTGGCTATAGGGACCCCCGTCATCCCCCCGCCCGACCAACGTGGATAACCAAAGAAGAAAAGGAACGGAAAATCAGTCCTGGCTGTAAAGTCCCAAAAGAAACCGGAAATCTCCACCAGGCAGAGATCTTCCAGTGGATGGATGGTTCCCACATTTAAGAGAGGGACCCGAGTGGATCTCGCAGGATCCAGGAATCCACTCTTCTCCGTACAGACTTTTGGGACGTGGCCAAAGGCTTCACACCACAACACCAGAAACGGACCAGGAATGTCATACTTAAATCGATCAAAGATTACGGGGAGGGGGGGGTCTTCCCCACGCTTTCTGTCCCCCCCCCCAAATCGGAGGAGACAAAGGCAGTCTCTGAAAGTCCAAAGGCAGCACCGACGGCCGAGGTTCAACCCCTCCCTAGCCCCTCCTCGCCCTCATCCCGCTGGGCTGTCCAGCTTTTCGGACCCTCGGCTCGCTCTCGAAGCACCAGTGGGAAAAAAATTATCTTCCTCCCAATTCCCCCCCCCTTTTTTTTTTCAGCCTTGGAAGTCTGAAATCGGCTGAATCTCAGCGCTCGGCTGGAGAGGATCGGTTAGATGGGAAGGTTTCCCAATGCAGCACCTGCGGTCCAAATAATATCTTTTTTCTTTTTCTTTTTTTCATCGTTCTCGTCCTTCCAAGCTCAGCTCGGGGGATTGAGGGGCTCTTTGGACTAACCCTCTGCGGGGAAAGAGAGTCAAAATTCTACAAACCGTCCGGATCTCCAAATCTGTGCTTTCGAAAAACGAGAGATTTTTTTTCCCCCCACCCCTCTCATCTCCTTTAGAGATCCTTTCGCTGTTTTGGCAACCTCAATCCCTCCGCGAATGGGGTGAACTGGTCAGCTCCCAGTTATTTCCCTTTGTGCTCCCAAGACAAGGAAACCGGGAAGACCCTCCCAGCCCCTCCCCCCTTCGGCCCCAACTTTTGCAGCCGGGGATCAGTTCTGACTCCAGCGGGAAATCCGGCGATTCGGAAGATCGGCGGGCCTGGGGGTCTCGCTCGCTTCTCCACACACACACCCCCGGCCCTACCGACTTCCAAAACTCCCAATTTTTGAGGTTTGGCACCACCAGCTCTCCAGCTGGCTTACTCCAGGAAGTGCCGGCGGGAACCCATCCGGGACCGACTGGACCGCCGGATGTCGAATTTGGAATCCCGGCATTTCTGGCAGACGTAAACCTCGGGAACGTTGGATTTGCGGATTTTGGCACAGGACAGGTGGATCCAGGTGTGGCATTCTTTGCATTCGATCATGGGCCGCCCGGCGAAAGGTTTCATGCAGAAGCAAGTGACCAGGTCCCACGAGTCGTCGTCTGCCAACATCCAGAAAAAAGGGGGGTTCAGTGGAAGAGAATTTCCGGGAGCGTCAAAAAAAGTGGGAAACTTTAGGGGATTAAATTGCTTTTCAGTTCTACAGCGAGCAGGGTTCAGTGCCACCCGATTGGCATCTGGTTTCTCTGCTTTTGGTATATTAATTTATTTGTTATCCCGCGTTTATTATTTTTATAAATATTTCAGGGCGGCAGACATACCCAATAGTCTTCCCTATTTTCCTCCCTTTGAGGTAGGTTAAGATGAGAGAGAGGGACTGGTCCAAGGTCACCCAATTGGCTTTTATAGCTAAGGCAGGACTAGAACTCACCATCGCCTGGTGATTGGCCCAAATTCACTCTATTGACTTTTATGGCTAAGGTGGGACTAGAACTCACCGTCTCCTGGTGATTGGCCCAAATTCACCCAGCTAGCTTTCTTGCCTATGGCAGAACTAGAACTCACCGTCTCCTGGTGATTGGTCCAAATTCACCCAAATCGGCTTTTACAGCTAAGGCAGGACTAGATCTCACCATCTCTTGGTGATTGGTCCAAAATCACCCATCCAGCTTTCATGCCTATGGCAGGACTAGAACTCACCGTCTCCAGGTTTCCAGCCTGGTTCCAAATGACATCACTTCTACTTCTTTCTCCTCTGACATCACCCACCTCCTGTACAGCAGCATTTCTTAACCTTCAACATGGGTGGACTTCAACTCCCAGAATTCCTCAGGCAGCCTGGAGAATTCTGGGAGTCGAAGTCCACGGGTACCGGCTGGGGAATTCTGGGGAATTGAAATCGACCCATCTTAAAAACCACCAAGATTGAGGAACGCTGCCGAGGAGATACCCCGTCTTCCAAGGGCCTGGTAACCCCACTGACCCCTCTCCTCTCCCGCTCCCCGCCATCTTCATACGGGGCTCCGAGTACGAGAGGTTCCCACAAGCGTTACCTGAATCTACCATGATGTCCTCATCGTCTCCGCTGCCGTCCTCATCCCGGAAGACCACCTGTTTCCCTTGCCGTATGATGGTCCTCTTGCCCACCGTTTGGACGAGGCTCTGCTCCTCCGGCGCGGCGGTTGTGTAGGGGGGATTCGACGGGGTGTCCGAATCCCAGGCCGAGCCACGGCCTGTGGAAGACTGGGCGTCCCCTTCGGAGGACGGGCTGAGCGGGGTCTCGGCGTACGGCTCTTCTCCTTCTCTCTCCCGCAAACCTTCCTCTTCTTCGTCTTCTTCGGGATATTTGACGTCCGGCAGCACCGCATCCTTCCTCACAAGCCGTCGTTTCTTCCGGAACTTCTCCATTTTTTTCCGGTCCACCAAAAATCCGTTGGGCTTTGTCCACTGGTAGAGCGAGGAGTAAGCCTTGCCATGTTTGAGTTGGCTGAAGCTCTTCCGGGCTTTTGAGAGGTGTCCCAAAGGGGGGTCCCCTCCGTCGCTGTCAATGGCCTCCCGGGTACTGTTGGGGGAACTGGCGCTGCTCCAACCGGATGTATCCTGCAAGCACGGTAAAACCCTTTAAAACAGCCACATCGAGTTTATTTTCTTTAGAAACTGCTATGGACCGAGGCGGCCTGGAAATTCGAGGCGGGGGTAGTGGTGGGATGGAGGGGAGAAAAGCACCTCCTGTTTGCAGCTCTTTAAAGCTGCCAGAGCATTTCCAAGGATGTGGGAGGAGTCATCAAGGACGGCTGTGTGATTGCAGGAAAGATGCAGTGGCTTTAAAGAGTTCCAACCGTAGCTCTTTCCTTCCCCCTTCTCCTGCTCTGTTTCTGGGTATTTTCTCCGGTACCACAAGGATCCCTTCAGCAGCATTTGCAGAAAGGATGCGGCAACTTTAATGAGTTACAGACTTGGCCCATATTTCCCCCACCCCCAGTCCATTTCTGGATCTTTTCTCAAGCACCACAAGGGATCCCGAGAAAAAAGTTCCTTAGTGGCTGTGCAATTTGAAGGAAGCATGCAATCACAGGAAAGATGTGGCTGCTTTAAACAGTTCCAATTGTGTCCCACATTTCCTTTCCTCTCGCCCCGCCCTATTTCTGCATCTTTTCAAAAGCCCTACAAGGGTCCCGGGGAACAGCCCCACTTGGTGGCTGTGCATTTGCAGACAAGATGCAATGGCAGAAAAGACACGGCAGCTTTAAAGAGTGCCAGCCATGGCCCAGTTTCCTCACCACCATCCATTTCTGCATCTTTTCTCATATACCATAAGGGTCCCAGGTTGTGGGGGGGGGGGGGAA
Source organism: Ptyas mucosa (assembly GCA_012654045.1). Taxonomy (NCBI): domain Eukaryota; kingdom Metazoa; phylum Chordata; class Lepidosauria; order Squamata; family Colubridae; genus Ptyas; species Ptyas mucosa. The sequence continues at coordinate 1,095,501 of WNWU01000359.1, read as the reverse complement.
CAGGCTGTCCAATTGCAGAAAAGATGTGGCAGCTTTAATGAGTCCAGCTGTGACCCACATCCACTCCCCCCACCCCCATTTCTGCATGTTTTCTCAAATCCCTAACAAGGGTCCTGACAAACAGCCCCTCTTCGTGGCTGTGCCATTGCAAAGAAAATGCAAAGGCACAAAAGATGCAGCTGCTTTCAAGAGGGCCAGCCGTGCCCCAAGTTCCTACCCACACGCCTGAATCTTTTCTCATATATCACAAGGGACTGGGGTGGGGTGAACAGCCACAGAGAGCGGCTGTCCATTTGAAGAAAAGATGTGGCAGCTTTAATGAGTCTGGCTGTGGCCCACATTCCCTCTCCTTCCACCACCACTCCCCAACCCATTTCTGCATCAATCCCTACAAGGGTCCTGGCAAAGACCCACTCTTCATGGCCGTGCCCTTTTTGCAAGCAAGACGCAGCTGCCGTCACAAAAGAACGCAGCTGCTTTCAGGAGCGCCAGCCGTGCCCCCAAGTTCCCATCCACTCTATTGAATCTTTTCTCCTCCACCGCAAGAGTGGGGAGAAGGGAGACGGCCGCTCTCGGCGGCTGTGCAGCGGCACAAAAGATGCGACAGCCGAAAAAAGACGCGGCTGCTTTGAAGAGCTCCCACCATCCCTTCACATCCCCCTCCCTCCCTTTCTCAAGCAGATTTCCTAATCTTTGCAGCCCCAGCTGGTTTTCCAGGGAGGGGAAGCCCACCTTTGTCCCTTTGCAGTCCGAGACAAAGCCGCCCAAACCGGGGCTTCAACACCCCCACCCCAAATTCTCCTCTAGCCCCCCAAACCTTTCCTCCGCTCAGCTGTCCGAAGGACAAGACACCGAATGAAAATGCCCAGGGTAGCTTGCCCCCACTCCCGCAGCCAGGGCTTTGCAAGACCCCCTCACCCTCTCCCAGCTACCCCAAACGCCCCTCCCCACCCCGAATAAAAAAGCCCACCCACCCACCCACCTCGTGCGGGTATGGGATGTACCCCGCGTAGGCCAGGACAAAGGTGCAAAAGTTGTTGAAATCCTCCACCGTCCGGGAGCGCTTGGAGCCCGGGGCAAAATCCTGCGAAGAAAGGAGAGGCGGGGATGATTTAGAGGAGGGGGCGGCGGTGGCGGTCAGTGCGCGGCAAGCGAGGAAAGGCGCAGGGGAGGGAGGAGGAGGAGGAGAGGAGGAGGCGGTGGAGTAGTGGTGGGGGGATCCTTTCCTCCGAAGGGAGGGAGGGAGGGGGCGCGCTTTGCAGCGCCCGCGGGTGGGGAGGGGGCCGCTTTGCAAGCAGGCGGAGCCCCCCCACCCACTCACCCACCCACGGAGGGAGGGAGGGAAGAAATCGGGGCGAGGGGGGGCGTCAAGCTAAAGCGGGACCCTCTCAAAAGCGACGGTGCAATTGCAACCTCGCTACCCCCGCACCCACCCCCCGATCAAGCCTGGAGAGGGGAGGGTCTCAATGCCGCCCCCCCCAATTCTCAAAGCCTGCAATCAAAGGGGCAGGATGGGTGGGTGAGTTGGGGGGGGCGCAGAAAAGAGAAAAAGATGCCTCGGGGGAGGGAGGGGGGAGAAAGGGGGACCCCCTCCCTCCCGGGCAAGCGCCCCCTCCCCATTGCATTCCAGCAAATCTGCCCGTGCGGGGGGGTCCCTTTTGCAGCAGGAGTGGGGGGGCTGATTGCTCCCACTCCCCCCCATCTCCGTGGGCGTGGCCAGGGGTGCCCAGTGTCAGACCCCCGGGAAAGGGGGATGCCCCGGGTTTTTTTTAGGGGAGGGGGACACACGACTCACTTCGGGGGGCGGCGGGGAAGCGCAGGAGTCCGAGTCCATGGCGGGGGTCTCCTCCGGCGGCGTCGCCCGGTACCGGCAGCGGGGTCTGGGGTGGGCGGGGAGAGGGGGAGCCCCGCCCTGCCAGGCTAAGGGGGAGAGTTGCCCCCCCTCCCCACTCCGCCCGTCCTGGGCTCCGCCTCTATTCGCAGCTGGTGCGTCTGCGCGGCGCGCGAGGGCTGCCGGGAATCGTAGTTCGCAGGCGCAACTCCCCAGTGGGCGCATGCGCACCACTGGAGAGGCGTGGTCCACGCGCAGGGCATGCCGGAGAACGTAGTCCCAACCCCACTAGGCATTACCAGCTGTTCCCCCTTTGCAAAAATGGAGCAAAGATTTTTATTTTTTAAATTTAATTACATTTAATTATTTCATTTAATTTTTCCCGTGGTGTTTCTTCGGCGATTAGGGCTCTTTTCCGGATCCTGCACCCGAAGCCGAGGGGATGCGATGGGTGGGTGGGTGGGTGGGCAGTGTTCCTCCCCCCACTCCCCATGAGGACTAGAAACTTGACTTCTTGGCACCTTCCTCTTAAAATGAATGGCGCTCATTTGCATTTCAAACCCGGGTGCTGAGCAGCAAAGAAAAGAGAGATGATGGGCCATAGCTTGAGGAGAAAGAGCTGATTTCCCCAAAGAGGAGAATGGAAGGATTGACACCTTTTGTGTTGCTTTGAATTTCTTGCTTTTGTGTGTCTGTGTGTGCCTGAAGTTGGAGGGGCTTGGCCTCCAGTGCATCACCTGAGATCCTTGGGAGGGTGAGGGGGGTGGGTGTTATAACCTGGTCCATCCGCATTTCTTTGGGGTGCCCTTGACAAGAATTAACAATCTCCATAAATTTTTTCCCCTCGAATGGATTCCGAAGCAATTTTACAGGCAGTCCTCAACTTACGACCACAGCCGAGCCCCCGGATTTCCTGTTGCTAAAGCGAGAGAGCGGTGAAGGGAGGCTCCGTCCCACTTTATACGACTTTTCTTGCCACGGTTGTTGTCGGCGAATCCCTGCCGTTGCTAAGTGTCACGACGGTTGTTAAGCGAATCCCCCTTGACTTCGCTCGTCAGAAGGTCGCAAAAGGAGGGGAGCGGGGGAAATCACCTGACCCTGGGACACGGGCAACCGTCGTAAGTACATGCCGGATGCCAAGCCTCTGACCCACAGGGGCGCCGCAAATGGTCCTAAGTGTGAAAAACAGTCACGAGGCGCTTTTTTCAGTGCCTTCGTAACTTCGAATGGTGAACGGTTTGTAAGCCGCGCGGACTACCTGTATTAAATTTCCGTTCTGGCTTTGTTCGGTGTAAACAACTTCAGAAGGACACGAACAGGTGAGGCTGGGAAAGAAGAGCCCAGAAGCAACCTCCGAAGTCAGAAATGTCAGGGACCACCCAAAATAACAGCTCCGCCTTTGTCCTTGAACCCGGTCTCGCTGGGGGGGGGGGGGGGGGTGGTTCCTCGGATCCCCTTCAAGGGTCAGGAATCACCAACAGTAGTAGTAGTAATAGTATTCCCTTCCTTCCTTCCTTCCTTCCTTCCTTTCCTTTCTTTCTTTCTTCCTTCCTTCCTTCCTTCCTTTCTTTCCTTTCTTTCTTTCTTCTTTTTCTTCTTCTCTTCCTTCTTTCTTCCCTTCCCCTCTTCCTCCTCTTCTTCTTCTCTTCCTCCTTCTCCCTCCCTCCTTCATCTACAAACGCAAATAATCTCCTCCTCCTTTCCTCCCTCCCTCTCTTCCTCCTTCTTCACTATTATTGTTATTATTGCTGTTGTACATTGCTTTATCCTAAAAAGTAAAAAACAAAACAAAAAAAAGCAAAATTGAATTAATGCAGAAGAAGCTTCATACAGTTAGTCCTCGACTTAGAACCATTCTTAGTGACCAGCGAAAAAGGGACGCCTGACCGTTTTTCAACACTAGCAACAACAATAAAGGAAAAAGTAATAATCTAGAAAGAGAAGAGGAGAGCCTTGAGTTCCAGTGCGCTGCAGCTTTTAATCGTAGCCTCTAAAAGGGGCTTGAAAAATAATTGGGGGAGGGGGAAAAATTGAATTGATGCAGAAGGAGCTTCATCAGATCTATTTATTTGTGTAGTGACCGTTTGAAGTTACGATGAAAAATGGGATTTAGAATTGTTTTTCCACACTTACGACCGTCCCAGCATCTCCTGTGGTCACGTCATCAAAATTCAGGCTCTTGGCAACTGACTCGTACTTACGACGGCGGCAGTGTCCCAGGGTCCCCTTCTGACGAGCAAAGTCAAAGAGGGGAATCCAGGTTCACTTAACAACCTGCACGGATTCACTTAACGACGGTGGCAAGAAAGGGCGTAAAACGGGGTGAAACCCCACTAAACGACCGTCTCATTTAAGCAACAGAAACTCTGAACTCCACTGTGGTCTTAAAACAACCTTTCTTAACAGTTGGTACCAAATTGGCACACAGCTTCCCTTCCACCACTCCCCTCACCCAATCTCCGGGGGGGGGGGGGTGTTGTTGACAGCTTGGATGCCTCCTTGCCTAAGTGCCACGTTGGCACCGGGGTGAAGTCACGGGGCAAGCCAAGGCCTCGTTCCCCAACCGGGCGCCCACGAGGCTGCTTTGATTTGCCAGAATTTGGGGGGGGGGCATCACTGCTCGCCTTGGGCTGAGCTGGCTTTTGAGATCCTTGCGGGACAGCCCCCCCACCCCCAAAAACGTGCATGGGGAGGAGGGGGCTCAGCACACAGCGGCTTGTTCCCCAACCAGGCGCCCAGGAAGGCCTTCCAATTTGCAAAACGTTTCCTGCTTTTGGCTCCTCATCAGCGCTGGGGAGGGGGACCAGCGCAGGGCAGCCCCTCTCCCCCCAAAAAAACCCTGCAATCATGGGTCACCAGGCTGCACCCCATGGGGCATCCCTGCCATTCCTTCCCCAACCGGGCGCCCACGAAGCCACTTCAATTTGCAATCCTGCTTTTAATTGGAGACTGGGGTGGGGGGAAGCGATCCATGCGGGGCAACCCCCTACACCCCCCCCCAAAAGTGTGCAACGGGGCTCAGTTCAGGTTGCAACGCAAAGCCACCCCTTCCCCAACAGGGCGCCCGCTTTACGAGAACTTTTGGGGACGGCCCCTCTTAAATCCGCGCAGGAGAGGAAGGGAGCGGTGTGTGTGCGCGCGGGGAGGGGAAAGATCCGTGCAACCCCCTCCCCAGCCCCCCCCCCCCAAAAAGCCAGCGGGACTCAAATGAGGGCTTCTCCATCTCCAAGCGGTCGCCCGCAAAAACCCCCCACTGCGCTTTGCAAGAATTAATCAGCGCTGTGGAGGATGGGTGGAGGATGGAACGGTGGATGATGGGTGGGAAATCCTCGCAGGGCAGGCAACCCCCTCCCCAAGAGACGGGAGGGGAAGAAGAGCCCCCCTCCCCTCCCCTTCCCCAACAGGGCGCCCGCTTTGCAAGAACTTTCGGGGACGGCCCCTCTTAAATCCGCGCAGGAGAGGGAGGGAGCGGTGGTGGTGGTGGTGGGGAGATCCGTGCAGCCCCCTCCCCATCTCCCCCCCACTCCCCCACAAAAGCCAGCGGGACTCAACTGGCGGCTCCTCCATCTCCAAGCGCAAAAAAACCCACAAAACAACCCCACTGCGCTTTGCAAGAATTAACCAGCGCTGTGGATGATGGGTGGGTTGGAAATCCTCGCAGGGCAGGCAACCCCCTCCCCAAGAGACGGGAGGGGAAGAAGAGAGACCTCCCCCTCCCCTCCCCCTCCCCCTTCCCCGGCCTCCGAGATCCGCCCAGGAGGGCGGTCCGGTTGCGCGATCCCAGCGCCCTCCCCTTCCCTGCGCGCTCAGTCCGCCCCTTCCCAGCCATGGAGGCGGAAGCGGCGCACGGCACGGCTCTGTTGCGCGGCCTGGCCTCGCTGCGCTCGGAGCGGGCGCTGCTGGACGTGACCCTGCTGGCCGGCACGGGCGAAGAATTCGGGGCTCACCGGGCGGTGCTGGCGGCGGCTTCGGGTTACTTCCGAGCCATGTTCGGCGGCGGCTTGCGGGAAGCCCGGGCGTCCCGGGTGAAGCTGCACGGCGTGGAGCCGGACTGCCTGGCGCTGCTGCTGGATTTCGCCTACAGCGGCCGGCTGGGCGCTTTGAGCGGCGAGGAGCCCCAGCTGGCCGAGCGGCTCCTCCGCGCAGCCGACCTGCTCCAGTTCCCGGCCGTCAAAGCCGCCTGCGGAGCCTGGCTGGCCGCCCGCTTGGAGCCCTCGGCCGCCCTGGAGATGCAAGATTTCGGCGAGACCTTCGCTTGCGCCCCGCTGGCCGAAGCTGCCCGCAGGTGCGTCCTGCGCCACGCCGCCGATCCCGACGGGGAGCTGGGCGCCCAGCTGGAGAGCGTCCCCTTGGCCAGGCTGGTCTCTTACCTGCGCGAGGACGCGCTGCGCGTCCCCAAGGAAGAGGCTGCCTTCGCCCTGGCCCTGCGCTGGGTGCGCGCCGAGCCCGGATCGCGCGCGGGGCTCCTGCCCCAGCTGCTGGCCCACGTGCGGCTGCCTTTCGTGCGGCGCTTCGCCCTGCTGGCCCAAGTGGAAGGCGAGCCGCTGGTGGCCCGATCCTCGGCTTGCTTGCGCCTGGTGGCCGAAGCCAGGCTCTTCCAAGCCGGCCGCTTGGATCGCCACGAGAGATCGCCCTGCGCCCGCCTGCGCCCTCGCCCTTCCACCGGCTTGGCCGAGCTGCTGGTGGTGCTGGGCGGATGCGACCGGGATTGCGACGAGCTGGTCATCGTGGACGGCTTCAACCCGCGCACGGGACACTGGCGCTACCTGGCCGAGTTCCCCGAGCACCTGGGAGGAGGGTACAGCGCCGTTGCCCTGGGCAACGATGTCTACGTCACCGGTGAGTACCAGCCTTCTTGCACCCGGCACCCACCTTTGCGGGGGTGGGTGGGTTAGGATCGCACCTGAGCTGGTGGGGGGCAGCGATGCCCTGCTGGGGTTTTGAAAGCGGAAGGCACAGGGGAGGCTTTCCTTGAACTCAGAACAGGAGACAGTGAGTTGTAGTTCAACCAGCTGGGTGACAGTTGAGCCCATCACCAGGAGTCAGTGAGTTCCAGTTCGGTAATAGGCAGGCAAGCCGGGTGGGTGACTTTGGCCCAGTCACTGGGAGACAGGGAGTTCTAGTCCCACTTTAGGCAGGAAAACTACCTAAGGTGGGACTAGAACTCACCGACTCCCAGCTGGCTTTCCTGCCTAAAGTGGAACTAGAAACTCCCCGTCTACCAGCCATTTTTTCATGCATAAGCCGGGACTAGAACTCACCCTCTCCTGGTTTCTAAGCCTGGTGCCTTCCCCACTAGCCCAGAGCTGGCTCTCTGCCACCCCTTCTGACCGCTCTACACGGCCGCTCTTCTCCGCAGGCGGCTCCGACGGCTCGCGGCTCTACGACTGCGTCTGGCGCTACAACTCCAGCGTGAACGAGTGGACGGAGGTGTCCCCCATGCTGAAAGCCCGCGAGTACCACAGCTCGGCCGTCTTGGATGGCCTGCTCTACATCGTGGCGGCCGACAGCACCGAGCGTTACGACCACACGCTGGACAGCTGGGAGGTTTTGCAGCCCATGCTCTACCCCATGGACGACTGCTCCACCATCACCTACCGCGGGAAGCTCTACGCCACCGGCTCTCTGGCCGGCAAGGAGTCCATGGTCATGCAGTGCTACGACCCCGAGTCGGACCTGTGGTCTCTGGTGAACTGCGGGCCTCTGCCCCCGTGGTCCTTCGCACCCAAGGCGGTCACTCTCGGAGGGCTCATGTACTTCGTCAGGTAACAGGGGGGGCCTCGGATGGAAGAGTTGCAGAAAGACCCCCCCCATTAGGGCATCAGGAACTGAGAGCGGAATCCCAAAACAGCCAGTAGAGTAGAGAATAGAGTAGAGTAGAGAATAGAGTAGAGTAGAGTAGAGAATAGAGTAGAGAAT
>WNWU01000359.1:1061785-1078840 GCA_012654045.1 Ptyas mucosa | reverse complement strand
CCTCTCTGTATCTGTCTCTCCCCCCCCCCGTCTCTCTCTCTCTCCCCCTCTGTATCTCTGTCTCTCTCCCCCTCTCTCTCTCCTCTGCATCTCTCCCTCTGTCTCTCTCCCCTTGTATCTATGTCTCTTTCCCTCTCTGTATCAATGTCTCTCTCACCCTCTCTCTGTATCTACGTCTCTCTCTCCCCCTCTCTCTGTATCTCTCTGTCTCTCTCTCTCCCCCTCTGTATCTCTCCGTCTCTGCCCTGGCTGCTTCTCCATCCCCTGCCATCACCCTTACCTTCTCAGGCCAGGCGAGGAGTGACTGGGAGGGGAGGGCGAAGGGTGGGGCGGGGCCAGCCAGTGGTGGGATCACCTGACAGGGAGCCAAAGCAGAGGGCCCAAAGAGCCGCATGTGGCTCCGGAGCCGCCGGTTGCTGACCCCGATTTAAGACTTATATACCGCTTCACAGTGCTTTTACAGCCCTCTCTAAGCAGTTGACGGAATCGGCATTATTGCCCCCCCCCCCAACAATTTTGGGTCCTCATTTTACCCACCTCGGAAGGACGGAAGGCCGAGTCAAACTTTGAACCGGTCAAGATTGAACTCCAGGCAGTGGGCAGGGTTTGCCTGCAGTACTGCATTCTAACCACTGGCGCCACCACAGAAGGCGGAAAGAACACAGCACACACAATACCTGCCGTGTGAATTTGTACCCGCATTCCGTGCACTCAAACTTCCGCATTCCTTTGTGTCGACGGACGTGGACCCGCAGCTGTTCCACCGCTACGAGGAGAAAACCGGTTAAGCGAGGGCGGGATCCCACACCTTTGATCCCCACAGAGAGAGAGAGAGAGTCTGGAGTCAGCTAGGCCTTCCCTGCTCCCCGCCCCCAAACAAAAGGGCGCCACTGGGTGAGCTCCTTCCTTCGCAGCGTGGGAGAAACGTGGCGCGGGTTTCCCCCGATCCGGCCGTTACCTTTGAACGTTTTCCCGCAGATCTGGCAGAAGTGTGGCCGTCCTTCCTGGTGCCGGCTGGCCACGTGCCTGAGGAGCGGGCCTCGCTCGGTGAACCTCTGGGCGCAAAACTCGCAGCTGAAGGGGCGCTCCCCCGTGTGGGTCCGGTTGTGCTTATCCAGGCTCGCTGGGGGCAAGGACAAAAATCAGACAAGAGATGAACCTGTAGGACGGAGGTGGCTTTGTCTCACACTTGTGACCGGATCTCTTGGGCGTCCTTCCCAGCTTGGACGGAGAGACACGCCTGATCCTGGTTCATCATCATCATTATCTTTTAATGACCCCGTAATCCCTTGCGGGGTGCAGTCTGGGCAACTGAATGGAGCTAGCAGTGTTGAATGGCCGGATGCCCTTCCTGTTGCCAGTACGGAGTTTTGTTCGGCAGATATATATATATTCTCATTGTGCCCAGAGAGAGAAAAATATCTGCCTCTACCTAGGATCAAACTCACAGCCTCCTGATTGTGAGGTGGGAGCTCCACCTCAAGGCCACCGCACCACTCCTACACACCTGATCCTGGTTGCCTGATTGTTATTTAGAGCATGGCATCAACAGGTAGTCCTCGACTTACGACTACAATTGATCCCCAGGTTTTGGATGCTAAGTGAGACAGTTAAGTGAGTTTCGCTTAGTGACTTAGGATCGTTTTTCACACTGACGACCGTTTTTAGCATCCCCACGCTCACGTGATCAAAATTCAGACACTTGGCCAGTGGCTCATCTTTATGACGGCTGCAGCGTCCCGTGGGTCAAGCTTCACAAACTTCTGACAAGCAAAATCAATACTGTTCAATTAGCGATATTGTGTGTGACTACCTCAACAACCGCAGGGATACCCTTTAACCGCCCTGGCAAGGAAGGTCGTAAAATGGGGCGAAACTCACTTAACGAATGTCTCGCTTAACAACCGAAATCTGGGGCTCCACTGTGGCCGTAACTCGAGGACTACCTGAGCAGAGCCGGAAAGAATCCTGCTCTGTCCAGACGATCCAGCTCGCTTCCCGTTCGGTCGGTGGAGCAATGTTGGTATTCAGACAATTCTATCCAGTTCGAGCAAACTGGTAGCGGCGACTGCGGATGGCTCCGCCCACCCACCCGGATGTAATCACGTCCCGTTTTTGACGCTCCCTGCGCATGCACGGAGGTGGATAATCGCGCACGCTCACATTTGCGAAGCGATAGCAAAGGTAAGCGAATCCCACCCCTGCGGTAGAGTCAACACCTTGCCCCTGGGCTACAGCCAGATCACCCGAGAGGAGGCAGCCGAGAACTACGTCTCCCTGTACCTTGCGTGCGGAAGGTTTTCCCGCAGAGGTGACACTGGAAGGGTTTCTCGCCCGTGTGCGTCCGAAGGTGCATGTTGAGGTTGGCTTTCTGGGTGAAGGCGTGCTGGCAGAACTCGCAGACGTGCGGCCGTTCGTTCCTGGCGAGGAGAGGAAGCACCCCGTCAGATAGACTGCAGCGTCCCCAGCAAGCTGAAGCTCGCCCCTTCCTTCCCCTGCCGGCACCTGTGCTTGGCCTTGACGTGCATCTGCAAGCCGTTCCGGCTGGAAGCGCGGTGGCCGCATTCTTCGCAGACGAAGAGCTTCTCGCCCCGGTGTTTGAAGGCTTCGTGGAGGTTCAGCTCCGTGCGCGAGAGGAAGCATTTGGAGCAGGAGGAGCACTGGAGGAGAAGAGACGGGCCGGGATGAGGAAAGGGGCAGGGAAACCAGGTTGCTTCTATCCTGTCGGTGTTGGGGGGCTTCCTTCCTCCCGCCAAGTCTCACGTGGCTTGTCGGGGGAGGGGGAACAGTGGGCTTCCTATATTCTTACTACTGGTTTGCCGCGCCCGCGTGCCTTTGGGCACGCACCCGGCCTCGAAAATGTGGCTAAATAGGACGGCATTACGCCGGAGCAGTGCAGTGGCCCGAACACAGTCGCCGCTACCGATTCGCCCGAACCGGCTGAATACTTCTGGGAACGGGACTCCCCGCTGGTGCTTGCTCACCGCGTGCGGCTTGGGGGCGCCATGCAGCTTGATGAGATGGCTTTGCAGTTCCTTCTTCTGCATGAACTGCTGGATGCAGGAACAGCACTGCAAAACAGGCGGGCGTCGCTCAGCGCCAAGGGGCCACCGAGACAGGGTGAGGACTGGAGCGGTTTACCCGCCTCCCCCCTCCCCAGCATGCTTCGATTGGGCTGGGTTGGCCATTCCCGGCTGGGAACAGCAGAACGCAACGAAGACGCACAACGGAAGCTGAATTCTCCCTCAATGGCGGTTTCTACGACATGCATGTCGGTTTTCACATACAGCTGTTAAGGGCTGGGAAGCATGGGTCCAGCCACAGTTGGGCTGTCAGGAACAATGCACCGCCCGTCACCCGTTCGTGCCCAGCAGCACAATCGAGCGCAAGGCAGGCTCACCTTGTAAGGCATCTCGCCCGTGTGGGTCACCATGTGCAGCCGGAGTTCGACCCGCTTCTTGAAGACCTCTTGACAGACAGAACAGGTGTGCACCTGGCGGGGGAGTGGAGGGGGGGAGGAAAACGAGAGAGATGAGTCAAGCTGGAACCACTAACAAGCTTTCCATCTTACTCCACCCACCTTCACAGGGCTGCTGTGAAGTAGCTGGTTTCCTCTTAGGAGGAGGTTCCGAGACCAGCTTTGCAACACAAGCCAGCTTTCTTTTTCCAAGTTGACTACTTGGCCAAAAGTTGGGGCTTCCTGCCCACACAAGTACGGGGACTCCAATGGGTGGCTTTCCCAAAATCCGCGCCTCTCCAACCAGGAGAAGGGACCTGCCGTTCCACATACCTGCTCCGACCGGCTCACGCAGTTCCTGGCTTCGTGATCCAGCAAGTTTTCCTTCCGGAAGTAGCACTTCCCGCACTTGGAACATTCAAAGGGCTTCTCTCCCGTGTGCTTCCTTTCAAAGGGTGGAGGAAAATATCACAAAAACGGGGTCGAATTAGCAATGTTGGACTTTGGTCATTCCAGGGAGAGGGAGGTTGATGACTGGTCATTCCAGGGAGTGAGATTGAACATGGTCATTCCTAGAAGACTGATCGATCACCGGTCATTCCAAGGAGTGAGGTTGATCATTGCTTGTTCGGGGGCCAGGGCCGGGGGTGGGGGGGGTGGGAGTTGATCACCGGTCTTTCCAGCGAGGAAAGTTGCCCATCGGCCATTCCAGGGAGCAGCGCTTCATAAAGCACAGAGCTAACTACCAATACCTCAGACAAGCCAGCATTATCTTCACTCTAAGCAATTAGGAACACTGCAGAACCAACACAATGGGGAGCAGAGATCCCCCCCCCTTTCCTTCCACAAGTTCCCAGAAGCCTCCTTTTCCTGTTCCTCCCTTTGTCAACTCGCAAAGCATACCTGGCCTGCTCTCGAGTTGCCATAGGCCAGGGGGGAATAGGAAACTGGAGAAACGGCACAGCAGCCAAAAATAGATTCCATGGTTATCTCTCTCAAGGCTGTATCCCAGGGTTACCTACAGCAGCTGGAGGGGAGTGATCTCTACAACCCACGAATGTGATTGATGATGCACCCTGGGCGGGAGGGGGGGAAAAGGGTCATAACTGGAGCGTAAATTACGTAGGGTCAGAGCTGGCATCACTTGGGAACGTGCTGACAAGGTCTGGATTTTTGACGCTTGGCTCGAGGGCATCCGTGGGAACCCTGACACCCTTCTTTCCTCCCTCCATAGACGCCCCAAACTTACCTGTTGTGGACCTTCAGGTAATATTTGCTGAGGAAAGACTTATGGCAGGTGGGACATTCAACCGGTTCAGCCGTGCCTCTGCGGGGTCTGAGGGCCGCAGCCTTGTGATGGTGGCCGTTTCCGGTGCTTTTGGAGGCACCGCCGCCGCCGCTGCTGCGAGAGGCTCTGGTTAAAGACGGTCTTTTTCTCGCCCGGACGCTCTTTTGATCGGGGACGTAATCTTCATCCGTGTCATCTTTTTCCCTTCCTCCGTTGTGGTCTTCGGAAGGGAGATCGCTCGATCCCAGGACCTCGGGGGTCTCCTGCTGGGAAGGAAGAACATGGCTGCTTGTAGAAAATCTCCCCCACCCTCCCCCCCGAAAGCAAAAGATTGTCCCAGGACCTCAATGAGGGCTGGTTTCTTGACCAGTCCAAACACGTAAACATTTTAGGCTAGTGGCACCCCAAATTCGCCCCTCTCCAAACAGAGCAACCTGCAGCAAATTGTCCGTGATTTTTTCAAGACCTCCATAATTTTCCCTGCTTCCACCGCACCTCCCCCCCCCCCCCCCCTGGTCCTTCCCTCCTCTCCCCCCTCCCCGTTTTTCTGGGTCAGGAGCAGACAAGGGCAATTCCTAGAGAGCACGTTACTCCGCACGCCACCTCGTGACTGGCGCCCGCGTCCTCGGCGGCTTCGTTTTTCAGGGGCCGTTTAAGTTCCTTACATTCCGGGGTATCCTTTACGTCGCCTGCGCGGCTTACAACGTTAGTTTTGGGGAGCCTTTTCAACTTTCCCCGAGGGAGGGCGGGGCTGTCCCGTGGCCCCTGAGCTCCTTTGACGCCCCGGGCCTGGGGGCTTTCCGAGCCAGGGGGGTTGGGGGGCTCAGCCACGCAAATCGATTCCTCCGCCAGCGAAATGGCGTTGGGAACTTCGTCGCTCTGCGAGAGGCCGGCTTGGAACCCCTGGCACAGCTGGATGGCCTCGGGGACGCAGAGCTCCTTGGCCGTCTCCAGCAGCTTCTCCCGGTTGTCCGAGGTGACGGCCAGGTGGCCGGTGTAGAAGAAGTCGAGGAGGAGGGTGAAGGCTTCCACGAAGGTCTCCGGGAGGATGATTTTGCCGGCGGCCACGCCGTGGTCGTAAGTGGTTTGGAAGAAGGCGCTGCAACAAGCCAGGACGCTCCAGTGGGCTTTGAAAACCAGGCTGCCCACGGCTAGGGTGGCATCGCAAAACTGGCCTTTCTGGCGCTGGCGGTTGAGCTCTTGAAGGACCCGCACGCTGTGCTGGGCAAAGATGCCCTCCTCCATGGCACGCTGGAAGAGAAAGGACGACGGTCTTTCTCAGAATCCACAATTTGCACACACACCCCACCTACATTTGTGTAGCTCGGCCTGAGGCTCTTTGCAAAGACAGGAGGAAGGTCCCCGTGCAATGAGCGTGCAAATGGTATGCAACGGGCATGCAATCCTCCCCAAGGGTCAGAAGAGGCGCATGGGTCTTGGAGTCCAACCGCCCACCAACCTTGGCGCAAACTCCAGCTTGACCTGGGGTGTCCTTTGCAAAGACAGGGAGAGGGTCCCCGTGCAATGGGTGTGCAAATGGTATGCAATGCTCCCCAAGGGCCAGAAGAGGCGCATGGGTCTTGGAGTCCCACCCCCACCAACTGTAGTGCAAAATCCAGCTCGGCGGCAGGTATGTGTATGTGTGTGGGTGGGTGTCTTTGCAAAGATGGGAAGAGGAGAGTCCCCGTGCAATGGGGTGTGCAATGAGCGTGCAAAAGGTAGGCAACGGGCACGCAAGGGCCAGAAGTGGCGCATGGGTCTTGGAGTCCCACCCTCCCACCACCAACCTTAGTGCAACTCCAGCTCGGTCTAGTAGAGGCTGAGCCTTTGCAAAGACGGTCCTGGCTCAATGGGCATGCAAGGGCCGGCAGGGGCGCATGGGTCCTGGAGTCCCCAAATGGTTGCAAACCAGCTCTGCCTGCAGGGACGGTCCCATCATCCCCAGCCCGGCACAGCAACCCGCAGAAAAGCTCCTCCCCGGCCCTGACAGCCGGCAAAGACCCCACCACCACCACCAAGTCCACCCCAGGACCCCCGGCTCACCTCGCCTGCGCGACCCCCTCCCACTCACTGCGCCCGCCGGCAAAAAAAGCGCAGCGCCGCCATCTTGGCCCGGGCAGAGACGCGCGTGACGTCACCGGGGTGGGTGGGCGCGGCATGCTAATGAAGGGGGCGCGGGCCACGCCCCCTCCGACCACGCCCCCCCCCCCCGCGCGCGCCACGTGCAGATTCTGACTTTTTTGCAAAGAGGGAAGGCGGTGCACCACGTAGCCCATGCTTCCCAGCCACCCAATGGATGGGATTGGTGATCCCAGGGCAGGAATTGATTTAAAAAATTGATATATATTTTTTGCCCTCTATTTTTAACCTGTTTCAAAATGGATTAAATATCTTAAAACTTATATATTTTTTTAGTTTTTTATATAGTTTTATATTATATGTTTTGATATCAATTCTTAATATTAAGATTTAATCAGTAGTAACTTTGTGCAGTAAAATCCCTAATCTCCTCCTCTATTCTATGTGATTTTTTCATCTCCTTGGATTGAAACTGCAAAGGGGGGGGGGAAATGAATATTTAGGAAAAGGTTTCCCCCTCCCATCATCTCCAAAAAAATAAATAAAAATAAATCATTTTACTCTTTGCAGATCTTTAGGGGCTTCTTCTTAATTCATTTAATTAAATTCATTTAATTTAATGTTTAACACATTCCCGGAAGGTGGAATCCAAGTGAAGGAGGGGCTTGTCTTGTTTCGCAGCTCTATCAGCACCAAAAAAGAAGGAAGGGGGCGAGGGGCGTGGCGGGCCGACCTCTCGCGAGAGTCCCCGAGATTTCGTGAGCGCCGTCGCTGTGGAGACCTCCTCGCTCCACCGGGGAGGCTCGGATGGCGAGCCGCCGCCGCCGCCGCCGCTTGGCCGGCCCGAAGCGGCTCCAAAACGGGGCACCTCGACGAGAAAAGCCGCCTCCGCCGGAGCTTCCCGCTGAGCCGGCCACGCTGAGGGCCGCCGAAGACCGCGAAGGCCGCGCGGTGGTGCTACTCCCTGCGGAGCAAGTGAGAGAGGGGCGGGGCCATGCAAACGAGAAGGGCGGGGTCATGTAAATTTCCTTAGGGGGCGGAGCCTAGTTTGTTTATAAGCTGTTTCCTCGTCTGGCTGCTATTTGAATGGCAGGTCGTTGTGGGTGGATCTTTGGGGGGCTCCTCCCCTTTTTTGGGGGGGCTTTTTGTGTCTTCTCCGCTGGATTCCCCCCCCCCTGACTAAATAACAAATACAGGCAGTCCTCGACTTACAACCGTAATTGAGCCCAAAAATTCTCATTTAATGGTGGTTAAGTGAGGTTTTTTTGCCCCATTTTACGACCTTGGTCGTTAAGTGAATCCCTGCCATTTTTAAGTTAGTAACAGGGTTTTCTTAAGTGAAATCTGCCTTCCCTTGCTCACTCTGCAAAAAGGTCTGCAAAACGGGATCAGACGCCACGACCGTCGTAAGTATGAATCCGTCGCCAAGAGCCCCCCAGTTTTGATCACGTGACACGCAGAATGGTCTCAAAAGTGTGAAACGTGTTGCAAAGTCACTTGTTTTTAAGCGTTTTTGTCGTAACTTTGGTCGCTAAATGAATCGTTGTAAGTCGGGGATCACCCGTAACAGCTTATTCTGGGTTTTTCCCCCCCCTCCAGACTCTGACCTTCACGGGCAAGTGTCGCCTGACCTGCCTGTATGGATCCGTGCAGGTTTTGGGGTTCACCATCGCTCCGGACCAGCCCCCTTACGACCTCTACTCCCCGCATACCTACTGCGCCCTCACTATCGAAGCTGCCGCCGGCATCGAGGACCCGGGAAAATCGGAGAAGGAGGTGAAACTGGAGGCCAAGGCTCTCCTGCGAGCGCACCGTGTACCCCAGGGTAAGGAGTGCGAGGTGACCAGGTCCGTTTAATTCCATATATCTGCTTATTCATATCCCACCTTTATTGGGTTGACAACTAACTCAAGGTGGAGAAGATATCCGACATCCTTCCTCCTCCTGTTCACCACGTAACAACGATCCTGCGTGGTGGGTTGGGCTGAAAGAGAGAGAGAGAGAGAGGCCGGCGTAAAGACACTCAGCTGCCTTTCGTGCCTAAGGAGAAACTAGAACTCACCGTCTCCTGGTTTCTAGCCCTTGTCTCCACCACTAGAACCAACTAGGCTATATATAGATATAACAATATTATGTGTTGCCTTGTGATGAGCTGGGCAGCAAATCAATGAATTAAATTGAAGGAGCCTGAGTGGCGTAGGAGGCTAATGCCTCCTACTAAGGCAACATTTAACATCCAGCTGCCTGCAATTACTTCGAGTTCAAATCCCACCAGGCTCAAGGTTGACTCAGCCTTCCATCCTTTCTAAGGTAGGTGAAATGAGGACCCAGATTGTGGGGGCACGAAGCTGACTTTGTATAAAATATACAAAAAAAGTATGAAGGCTATTGCTTAATGCATTGTAAGCCGCCCTGAGTCTCCGGAGAAGGGCGGCATATAAATCAAATTAAAAAAAATAAAAATAAAAAATCTCTGGCTTCCTCCTTTGTTTTTCAGAGTCCCGAGTCCGGCTGCTCAAAAGCTTTGGGCCAGACTGCTCCATCCTTTTGCTAGAACAGCTGGACACGCCGGTGACTCAGTTCATTCTCAGCCACCCGGAATTCGCCCAGGTCTTCAGAGCGAAAGTGAGTTCCGCGGTGGCCTAAAAGTACAGCTGCTCTGTAGCACTTAACAACCCACGATTGAAACGATCGCTAAATTTTCAGTAATTTTGAAATGGCTGCTTTAAACAAAGTTCTCTGAACAATTGAAGAGGCTTCTTTGGATGAGAGGCGAAGCGTTTTCTAAAAAGGAGAAAGAAAAAGAAAAAACAAGAAAGTTCAGTTGCCTTTTGGAAAAAAACCACTTTTGGTTTTATGTAGGTGGCTGTAGAAATTGATAAATAAATAAAGGGAGAAAGGGAGAGAAAAGGGAAGGAAGGAAAAGAAAAAGAGGGAAAGAAGAAAGAAAAGGAAAGAAAGAAAGGGAAGAAAGAGGGAAAGGAAAGAAAGAGAAAGGAAAGAGAGGGAAAGAAAAAGAAAAAAAGAAAGAAAGAAACACAATAAGACAAAGAAAATAGGAAGGAAGGAAGGAAGAATAAAAAGAAGGAAAGGAAGGAAGAGAGAGAGAGAGAGAAAGACAGACAATAAGACAGAAAAAAAGAAAGACAAGCGAGAAAGGAAGGAGGCAAGGAAGGAAAGAGGAAAGGAAAGGAAAAAGGAAAGGAAAGGAAAGGAAAAAGAAGGAAAGGGAAGGAAAGGAAAGAGGAAAGGGAAGGAAAAAGAAGGGAAGGAAAGGAAAAAGGAAAGGAAAGGAAAAATATTGTGTCCGGAGTGATCGTTGCTCCTGTGCAGAAGAGCGAAACCACAGCACACTTTCATTCTGATTTTGCCTCCCCCCGTCCCCCAAGGTCCCTTTTGGCTAATCCCCCTCCTCTCTTTTCCTCTCTAGAAACAAGATGCTTTCCCTGTCATCCCAGAAGAGCCAGTGCTGGCTTCTGCCGGCCTTGGGCAGCTGGACCCCGGCAGCGGCCTGCTGGTATCCCAGAGCATGCGTTCGGCCATCGGGGAGCTGATCCACGCTTGCCAGGGTGAGTAGCTCAGGAACAGTGGTTGGGGTTTGTGGTGGTTGTTGCTGTTTTTGTCTTTAGAAATATCCCTTCTCCTCGAACATTTTCTATGAGTTGATCAAAATACAAAACATAGAAATGCAAAGAAAGCAACGGGAAAAAGGAAAAGAGGAAAAAAGCGCAGAGGAAAGAGGGAGGGGAAAACGTTGACTTCCAATTTTTTCCCTGATTGCGGTTCGTAAGTCGAGGACCCCCCCGTGCTCCGAATTCCCTCCCCGTGCTGAATTCTTGAATCTTCACCCCAAAATCTCATCTCAAAAGGTTCTTCACTTGCTTTTATTAGTGGAAGATGAAGGCTGCCCGGTTATCTTAGTTTGTGGCCCGAAAAGCGTCGGAAAATCAACATTTAACAGATACCTGATGAATCTTTTACTAAACCGGTGAGTGGTTCCCCCCCACCCCCTCACCCCCTTTCTGGCTCTCTTAAACTCGGTCTGTTGTTTTGTATTTTTCTTGAATTATTCCCGGATTGTTTTTCTCTCTCTTTTTTTTTTCAATCCCAGCCTTCCCTGCCTCGAATACTTGGAATGCGATTTGGGGCAGCCGGAGTTCACCCCACCTGGCTGCATTTCCCTGGTGAACGTGCGGGAACCCCTTTTGGGTAGGTGGCTTGCAGATTTTTTTATTTATTTATTTATTTTAAACAGCTTTGAAAAAACAAAGAAACAGCCTGAGGAACTTTTGACATTAGGATGACGGGCAGTAGAGAAAAATGAGGAGCAAAATTAAAAAAAAGTGGGCGCCAGAATTTCTATTGCTAAGCAAGTTGGTTATTAAGGATGGGTGATGGATAGTTAAGAAATATACATACATATATATATATAGAGAGAGAGAGAGAGAGAGAGGGAAGGATAGGAGATGGATGCATGGATGGATGGGAGATGGATGGATAGATGGTGTAGATGGATGGGTGGATGGATAGATGGGTGGAAATGGATGGATGGATGGATGGATGGATGGATGGATGGATAGATGGGTGGAGATGGATGGATAGATAGATGGTGGAGATGGATGGGTGGATAGATGGTGGAGATGGATGGATGGATGGAGATGGATGGATGGATGGATAGATGGGTGGAGATGGATGGATAGATAGATGGTGGAGATGGATGGATGGATAGATGGTAGAGATGGATGGATGGATGGATGGATGGATAGATGGGTGGAGATGGATGGATGGATAGGAGATGGATAGATGGGTGGAAATGGATGGATGGATAGGAGATAGATGGATAGATGGTGGAGATGGATGGATGGATAGATGGTGGAGATGGATGGATGGATAGGAGATAGATGGAGGAGATGGATGGATGGATGGATAGATGGGTGGAGATGGATAGATGGATGAATAGAAGATGGATGGATAGGAGATAGATGGATAGATGTAATTTTCATCCCAGCTGCCTCTTTTCGCTTCAGGTCCACCGTTCGCCCACCAGCGCCCCCCTCGCAAAATGGCCTACTACGGGGACGCCTCTTGCGAGCACGACACCGAGCGATACCTCGACACCCTAAAATACGTCTTCGGAGGCTACGAGAGAGACGTCCCTCTGCTGATCAACACCATGGGCTGGGTGAAAGGTAGGCGGGTGGTGGGAGGGTCTGCCAAGCCAGTCTTCCTCCTTCCCGCGTCTATTTTTTTTTTAACAGTGGGGAGGAGCCCCACAGCCCTCCCTCCCTCCCTCCCTTCTCCTCTTCCTCTCTGCAAATTTGCACTGATGATGTAACCTAGTCGGGTCATGAAATGTCTGCAAGAAAACCACCGACCTCAGGGAGCACCAAGACCTTCAGAAAGCAAGAGCCCTTGCAGTGGGCGATCCCTGGTTTCCGTCTCACTCTGGTCCTCCCCACTCCTTTCTCTCCCCCACTGTCCCCCAGGGGCCGGCTTGCTGCTCCTGATCGACGTCATCCGCTCGCTGTCGCCCACCCACGTCGTCCAGCTGAGCGCCGAGGATTTCAAAGAGCTGCCTCAGCTCTCCGCCGACTACATCCGTGCCACCGCCGGCCTGCACACCCGGGGGAAACCTTCCCTCAAAAGGAAACATCCCGGCGAAAGCTGGCAACACTGCCAGAACCACGGAGGCACCCATGTTCCACAGCCCAGCCATCAGTTGCTGTGTGTCCAGGCCAAATTTCCGGGCGCCGGAGTCCCTGGCATAGGGTACGTACCAGCTCAGAGACGGGAAAGGCAGGAGAAAAAAAATAAAATAAAATTCAGATTATAAATAGGTTTTTTTCCAGCTGTCCCGATCTCACCAATTTTTTTTTTTTTGCAGATTGCCTGATATTTTCTGGGTTAAATTTATAGGGTACCCAAAGTCCTCGACTTACAGCCATTTGTTTAGTGACCAAAAAAAGCAACGGCGACCAGAATTCCCAGTGTCGTGTAAGTGTGAGAAAAACGGTCATAAGTCCTTTGGGAAGGGGGAAAAAAAAAGTGACTGACGAACCGTTTTTCACACTTAACGACAAGGGAAAAGCCGCTGCTGGTCGTAAGAAGAGGACTCATTGTCTCGCTGCCCCTTGAGATCGAGAAACGTTTTACCTTCTTCCTCATGCACATCTTGGACAAACTTAATACAGGCGCTCCTCCACTTACGACCGTTCGTTTAGTGACTGTTCCAAGTCACAACGGCACTGGAAAAAAGCGACTTAAGACTGTTTTTTCACACTTAACGACCGTCACGGCATCCCCGCGGTCACGTGATCTGAAATTTAGACGCTTGGCCACTGACTCGTATTTACGACAGTCGCAGTGTCTTGGAATCTCCTTTAGCAACAGAGATTTTTTTTGGGGGGGGCCCTCCGTTGTGGTCGTAAGCCGAGGACTCCCGTCGTTGATGTACCTCCCTCTTCGGTCCTTGCAGGCGAGCGCACAGCAGCACCCTGAGGAACCTCACCATGGTGGGCTACCTGGGTCAGCTGCAGCCCCCCAACGTGGAACCCGTGGTCCCCCTGCCCAGCCTGGTGCCCTATCAGGTAAGGCCCTGCCTGGGGGAGAATTGACAGGCCGAGGGAATTGAGGCCGAGCAAATAAGTCTCCAGGTGGCTCCGGAAATATTTTAATCCCAAGAAAGATAAAAGTGCTTATTTAGCTATCGCTGCATATATATCCCAACACTGTTGATGTAACCTAGTTGGGTCATGAAAGGTCTGCAAGAAAACCTCCAGGCTCCAGAGAGCACCAAAGAGCCCACAGCCCTTCCTCCTCCCTTTTTCCTTTTCCCCTTCTCCTCCCCTTCTTCCTCCTCTTCCTTCCCCCCTTCGTTCCTTCTTCTTTCCCCTTCCTTCTCTTCCTCCTCCACAAACCTCCCTCCCTTCTAGCCCTGATGATGTTCCCTAGCTGGGTCATGAAACGTCTGCAAGAAAAGCACCAAGCTCAGAGAGCACCAAGGAACCCCTCGATTTCAACCCTGAGCTACCAATAGCCTCTTTTTATCAATATCCCTGCAGAATTTCCTTTACCTGGTTAACATCTCCCTTAAGCTAAATCCCTCCTTCTCCATCTCTGCCACCCGAGGGACTTCCTGAACATCTGAACACTTCCTGAACACCTGTCTCCCTCTTACTCCTCCTTCCTACCCTAAATTCAGATATTACTTTTGGCCGCGGCACCAAATCTTGGCTCGATGATGTATTCATCACCCGGACAAAAAAAAAACCCACAACGAATTGACCACCTGTTTTTCCCCTCCCAGGTGCCCTTCACCGCCACTGCCCTCAAGGTCATCCACGTGGACGTGGCCCCCACTCACATCTTGTGTTCGCTCAACGCCAGTTGGGTCGGCCTGTGTCACCTGCCGGATCAGGTGCCGTGTAAAGCAGAGGGGCCGGTGGTCTTGTCGTCATCCCAGACGCCCCTCTGCGACTGCCTGGGCTTCGGTAAGCAGGGCACGAATGATCGGCACGAATTGTTCACGTGGATTCGGGGCGAACCGAAGAGCTCGTCTCGTCACAATTTCTCTCTTTTTTTGTTGTTGTTGTTAATCAGTTTATCGAAGTATAAAAATGCAAAGGAAATTTAAAAAGGCTGAAAAAGTAAGAAGAGAGGGAGGGGAGAAGGATATTAGAGTAACGGGACAAAGGCACCGACTTCTTTAGGACGGTAAAAGGGTACAACACGAGAACCACAACTATCATCAGCGAGTCGTCCTCGCGTGCGGGAGAGGCCGGATAGCCTGTGCAAATCGTCCTCAGTTTACAACTGCTTCCTCAGGAACCCCTTTAAAGTTTACAGCGTCACTGAAGAAAGGGACTTACGGACGGTCCTCACACTTACCACCGGTCCTCACACTTACGACCCTCGCAGCATGTCCCGTTCCCCCCCCCCCCCCCCCGGCAGTCGTGTGATCAGAATTCAGGTGCTGGCCAACCAGCACGTATTTAAAACGACAGTGGCTGATTCCCGGGGTCACGTGATCTCCCATTTGCGGCCTTCCCGACAAGCGAAATCAACAGAGGAAGACAGATTCGCTTAACGACCCATGATCTGCGTAACAACTTCAGGGACTCCCTTAGCGACCGTCCCGAAAATGGTGGCGAAATCGGATGCAGCTCGCTTGTCGATGCCACCATGGTTGTAAGTGTCACCCGGGGCCCTTTTTTTTTAGTGTTGGCCCAACTTCAAACGGTCCCTAAGCGAGGGGTCGTAACTCGAGGACTGCGCCGTAGTAATGGAGCGAGCCGCTCGGTACCCCAAAATCTCTCTTCTGCTGGTCGTTTCCTTTCCTGCAATGTTTCGACGCTCTGATTGGTTCGTCTTCAGCGTAGATTTATTTTAATTTTTGGTGTCTTCTTAAGCGATGCTCCTTTCAGAAATGGGAAATATCCAGATAAATAAAACCTTAAAAGATAAAAACACAAAATCTATTCCCTCACAGTGTGGTGGCCTTCTCCACTTCCCAGAGAACGTCTCTCCGCTGAAAGTTATTTCTGCCAACTTCCTGCCTTAAAATCCTGATTTAAGGGGGTCCAATCTTAGAAACTTTTAAGCCTTGTGGACTTCAACTCCCAGAATTCCCCTGGCTGGCTGGGGGAATTCTGGGAACCAAGTTTTAAAACCGCCATTAGTTGGACACTTCTTTCTTTTTCTTTTTCTTTTTCTTTTTCTTTTTCTTTTTCTTTTTTCTTTTTCTTTTTCTTTTGACCCGTTTTGGATCCAGCTGCTAAATCACCAGAGGTTGAAAGCCAAAATTTTCATTTCTTCTTAAAACAGGAATCGTCCGAGGGGTTGACATGACCAAAAAGCTTTACTACATCCTGACGCCGGTGGCTCCGGAGAACTTACGCCGCGTCAACTGTTTGCTGATCGGAAACATCGCCATCCCCAATTGCGTCTTTTTGAACCAAGTAAGTGGACGCCGGGCCGCTGAGATGAATGTCAGCGGGCAGCCAAGAGCTGATCTCTTTTAATCCCTCTCGCTGACGCTGATCTCTTCTAATCCCTCTCGCTGCGCTTTCGTTATGCACGATGGGATGCTTGCTCCTCGGCTGGACGGCCGGACGGACGGCTGGTGGCTTTGAGCTCCAACATCTCAACGTGCCACGCAGCCACGCAGAAGATCAAAGCGAGGGTGCACTCCTGTTTGCAAAAGGGGCACAACTTTCCATAGAGAGAGAGAGAGGATGAATTATGAGGAGGGCCCCGAATGGGAGAGTGTGGTCTTAAGCACACGATCCCGTAGGAGGAGGAGAATGCATCTCAGGCAATGTCAGTTTGTGTTTCATATGGGGGGGGGGAACCTCCCAAGTTTCTAGTCCTCATGGCTGCAGTTAATAGCTGAAAAGTTACAGTAGCTCTTTACTTAACAATCCCAAACGCAGTCATCATTTCTATTGCTGAGTAATGAAGCTGTTAAGAGGCTCTGCGCCCTATTTTTCTTGTGGTGGTTAAGGTCATTAA
Organism: Ptyas mucosa; assembly: GCA_012654045.1. Lineage (NCBI taxonomy): Eukaryota > Metazoa > Chordata > Lepidosauria > Squamata > Colubridae > Ptyas > Ptyas mucosa. The sequence continues at coordinate 1,062,506 of WNWU01000359.1, read as the reverse complement.
GTGAATCTCACGGTCATTAAGCCGTTGGGTCAGGGAATTTCTCCTTGATTCCAGATTGCTTCTCTCTCCTGGATTAGTTTCCATCCGTTCCTTCTCGCCCTGCCCATGCATGCTTTGGAGAACAAATTCACCCGTTCTTCTTTGGGGCAGCCCCTCAAATACTGGAAAGCTGCTATCACGTCCTGCTGTTAACAACAGGGTTGGAAGGGAAATCGGAGGTCCTCGAGTCCAGCCCCTCGCTTGAGCAGGAAATCTGCTTATATCATCGGGGTCAAATGGTTGTCCGATCTTTTCTTGAAGACCTCCAGCGATGGAGCCCCCACAACTTCTGGAGGCTCTTCCGTCCATCCCTCCATCTCTCCCTCCCTCCGTCTTTCTGTCTTGCACCTTATTTATCTAAGAATCAGAATCCTAGTGCTGGAAGGGCCCTTGGAGGTCTTCTAGTCCAACCCTCCGCTTGAGCAGGAGCCCCTCTACCATTCCAGGTAAATGGGTGTCCAGCCTCTTGTTGAAAACCTCCAGTGATGGAGGAACCCACAACTTCTGGAGGGAAGCTGTTCCATCCATCCATCCATCCATCCATCCTATATCTTTATCTATCTATCCCCCCTCTCTCTACTGTCTGTCTGTCTGTCCATCTGTCCGTCCATCCATCCATCCATCCATCCTATATCTCTATCTATCTATCTATCTATCTATCTATCTATCTATCTATCTATCT
>WNWU01000359.1:1048118-1061775 GCA_012654045.1 Ptyas mucosa | reverse complement strand
TCTATCTATCTATCTATCTATCTATCTATCTATCTATCTATCTATCTAATCTATCTATCTGTTAAAAAATAATCTTTATTAAATATTTACAGTAAAATTAACACACAATAATGGTTGAAAAGCAATATAGGAAGCAAAACATAGAAACGCCTAAACACAGGACTAAAACCAAACATCCCACAAGACTAACCGAGAGTTAAGCTCCCTCTCCAATTAATATTAACTAATATCACCCTAGCCAAACATTTCAATGCAATCAGGTTCTTTTTGCTAACTACAAAACAATTGGTCTGTTTTTATCAAAATTATAGAGAGTTATAAAGCCTAGTAAATATCTAGTTAATCTCATTAGACGATCTTATCACCCTTCTCCTAAGTTTAACCTTCTTTTGAGCCAAACAAAACATCTGTCCCAACTTCTGTTATATACTGAATCTTTCTTGTCTTTTAAGATATACATTAGCCTCTCCCTCTCCCTCTCCCTCTCTCTCTCTCTCTCTCTCTCTCTCCCTCTCTCTCTCTCTCTCTCTCTCTCTCTCTCTCTCTCTCTCTCTCTCTCTCTCTCTCTCTCTCTCTCTCTCTCTCTCTCTCTCTCTCTGAATAACTGAGTTGGGACCTTGGAGGTCTTCTAGTCCAACCTTCTGCTCAGGCAGGAAGCCCTATACCATTCCAGTCAAATGGTTGGTCCAATCTCTCCTTAAAAGCCTCCAGTGATGGAGCTCCCACAACTTCTGGAGGGAAGCTGTTCCATCCATCCATCCATCCATCCATCTCTCTCTTCCTCCTTCCATCTGTCATGTATCTTATCTATCTATCTCAGAATCCTAGGGCTGGAAGGAACCTTGGAGGTCTTCCAGTCCAACCCCCTGCTCAAGCAGGAAACCCTAGGACCATTTCAGACAAGTCTCTGTCCAATCTCTTCTTGAAGACCTCCAATGATGGAGAACCCACAACTTCTGGTGGCAATCTCTTCCACTGATCGTCAAGAAATTCCTCCTTAATTCTAGGTTGCTCCTCTCCTTGATGAGTTTCCATTCTTACGGATTGAGATGATCAGTAGCCTTGGGGACAAACTGCCCCATAGCATCCTGTACCACCCCTTCCCTGCCAGATAAAAGGGGTCTCCGAGGGTGCAAAGAAGCATTTAGGAATCCTTGTCCTGGATTTTCAGCATCTCGGAGCATCTCCTTAAGGACGAGCGTCCCGTTATAGCGTCCTGGTCCATTCTCCCCATACCTTTCTCTGTTTCCAGGCCAGGACCGATGGGGAGATCCCGTACGTCACCTCGGATTACAACTACGAGATCTCCGGTGCTGGGAAATTAAAAATTAAGAAGCATCTGCAGAGGAGAGAACACCGTTGCCCGTGAATTCTTCTTTCGGAAGGATTCGTCTCCGGGACCCAGCGGACTTTCTGTCGTTTCGAGCCGGCGTGGTGGCTCCCCCTCGGCGAAATTTGCATCCTCCCTTCTCCAATTAGTGAGGTTGTTGGTTTTTTTTTATCACGATATTCAAATTAAAAACATTTTGTACAAACCTGACGGGTATCTCACTCTCCGTGTTGGCTTTGAGCAACGTTGGAAGGCTGCGAAATCAAGATTGGAAAACTTGTTTAAAAAAAAAAAGTATTATTTTTTTTAAGTATTTTTTATTTTTTAAAAAAGTTTTTTTTATTTTTTTAAAAACTATTTTTTATTTTTAAAAAAAGTATTTTTATTTTTTTTTTAAAAAGGTAAACCCGAAACTCCAGAAAAGATTTTTTTTTACAGAAACAAAAACGAGATTAAAAGGATCACATAAAAAAAGGGACACAAACACATATACACATATTATACCCCCTAATTGGAGGCTGTTATACAGGCAGTCCTTGACTTACAGACAACAATGGAGCCCAAAATTTCTGTTGTTAAGCAAGACATTTGTCGTCTCCCCCGTTTTGCGATCATTCTTGTCACCGTGGTTAAGTGAATCACCGCAGTTGTTAAATTAGTAACGTGGTTGTTAAATGAATCCCTCCTCCTCCCCCCCCCCCGTTGACTTTCCTTTGCACGCGCACCCTTGTGCAATCGGCTGCTAAATTGTACTTGTTAAGGAGGCCGCGAAGTTGTGGGTTCGGTGTGTGCGATGCACGCCAGAACAATAGCGCCACGCTGGGTGTTTTTTTTTTAAATGTATAATCCCTTTTATTCTCTCCATCATCGGAAAAAGGGATTATGTCCAGCGGCCGGCCGTCTGCCCCGAAGCAAAGAAAACAAACATTGAGCAGAAACAGCAAAATTTAGGTTGAAAATGTGCCAAATCTGGAGGAATTAATCCCAGAAGGCATTCCTGTTGCTGGAGGGGCTGCTCAACGCTCCACTTTTCCCTCTGGGTCACGTGACACCTCTCCCCCCAGCTTCATTCCTTTGGGGGGGAGAACCTCATGGATACCCCATCTATCGTGTCGCTGGTGATTGGCCCAAAGTCATCCAGCCAGCTTTCGTGCCTAAGGCAGAACTAGAACTCACCGTCTCCTGGTGATTGGCCCAAAGTCACCTCGTCAGTTTTAATATCAATTGCAGAACTAGAACTCACCGTCTCCTGGTGATTGACTCAAAAGTCACCCCGTCGGCTTTACTACCAATTGCAGAACTAGAACTCGCCGTCTCCTAGTTTCTACCGCGGTGCCTTTTAATTGACCTGGAGATATTTATCCCGTCCTTCTCTCTGTCCACCAGCTGAAATTCCTCAGGTTTGATGGTGCAAGAGAGCAGAGTCCACAATGACAAAAATTCAGCGGGAGCCCGCTCTGATTTTTTTCCGGCCCACCAGACCGATTTCAAAATCTCCCGATTTCACGGGCGGCTGCTCGCTTCGTCCGATATACGGCGCGTCTCATGCGAGGTCGGGCGTAAACTGGGGAGAGGCCAGAGTGGTGGGGTGGATCGAGTTGTCGAAGGGAATCACACAATCAAGGCTGGCTTCTCCAAATATTAAAATAATTAGAATTTAAGATGTACAGGCAATCCTCAATTTATTGACAGTTCACTTAGTGACAGTTCATAGTTACGACGGCACTGAAAAAAAGGGACTTAGGACTTAGGACCGTTTTTTCCCACTTGTCGCATCTACGCCGGACACCCTGATCGAAATTCAGATGCTTGGCAGCTGACTCATACTTAACGACGGTCGCAGTGTCCCAAGGGGTCAGGTGGTCTTCCTTTTGCGACCTTCGGACAAGCCGTGTCAGTGGAGAAGCCAAATTCACTTAACAGCCCCGTGACTCACTTAACAACCGCAGCCGCATTCGTTTAGCAGCCGTAGCAAAAACCGTCGTAAAAATCACCCTCGACTCGTTTTAGCTGTCGGTGTTTTAGCGGCGTGGGAATTCTGCTGCCGTTAAGTCGAGGACTGCCTGTTCTCAGATTTGCCCATCGTTCTGAAGCCTTCAGTTTGTATGCTGGTTTAATCTGTTTTAAATCAAGCTCGGGAAGCCAGGCCATGGTGGCTTGTCGTTGCAAACTCCCATCAAAGGAACGTGGCTTGCTCGCTCTTGCTTCGCCTCGGATGGGGAGTGGGGGGGGATCAGGCCTTCCCCATCCGGTCTGTCTCCCAGACCCCCCACCCGCCTACCCACCCTCCGTCTGTCCGTCTTGTCTCAGGCTCAAGATCCCTTTCATGAAGGATGGACGATGTCCGTAGGAGGCGAAAGAAAAGGACTCTTTGTCCAGACAAGAGTTGACGAACATTGCTTGGGTTTCTTCGCGAGTCCGACTCGGTTCCCAGAAAACTTCGGCTTGCAGGGGCTGAAGGGGCTCCTTGTACCCCCCAAAAAAACAGCTTTTTGGCACGGCCACGTTGAGTGAGGAGGGGGGGTGTCTCGGCTTTGGGAGGGTGGGGGGCGACCCATCTAAGCGGTTAGCAAGAAAGCCGCTTCGGACGATTGCGAAGGAGAGCCTTAAAAAAGTCGGAGCCTCCTTCCTTCGGCTGCTCCGAGATGTTTCTCTACTGGAAGAAGAGGGGGGCTTACGAGTTGGAGGCGCTGCCCCCCGATTTGATGGATCTGGAGGCAAGCATGGTGGAAAAGTTCTCCTGGAGTTCCACGCTGAACATTGGCCAGGATCTGGAGGGTAAGTCAGGCGGGAGACGGCTAGAATTGGGACGGTCTTAACAGAAGGACAAAGAGTCGGAGGGGTCCCTGGAGGTCTTCTAGTCCAACCCCCTGCTCGAGTAGGAGACCGTAGACCCAAGCCTTAGACCATTCTGGACAAATAGTCTTTTCAGTCTCTTCTTCAAAACCTCTAGCCCCCTAGAGACTGGCTTCTTGCAAAGGTGGTGGCGGTGGGAACTACAGATCGTCCTTGATTCGTTTAGTGACCATTCAAAGTTGCAACGGCATGGAAAAAAAGCGACCTGGCTCACTTAACGTTGTCCAGCGTTGTCCGAATTTTGATCTCGTGACCATGGGGGATGCTTAGCCCTTAGCTCCCTTTTTTTCTCAGTGCCGTTATAACTTCCAGTGGTCACTGAGCGAACCGTCGTCAGTCGAGGACTACCGGCAATGCGGGAAGAAATCTCACAGGACAAAGCTTATCCATCGTGAGAATTGTACAGGGTTGTTTTTTTTTTTCCTGCACAATTGTCTGATTCTTGCTGGGTTTGGAAACAAGGCCGTGGGTGATTGGATCTCCAGGCAGGAATATCCTTGCTGGGGCTGGGGGGAGGAGAGGTCAAAAAAGTCAAGATGGCTGCAAGCGTTTCCAAGGTAACCTTGCAGATGTTCACCCTACCTTGCTGGGACCAATGGCTGGTCTCCCTCTCTCTCCTGCTGACCAATAGGAGAGCGCAGAATGCTTCTCTTGTGATAGGTTCTCTTGCCCGAGCAGGGGGTCGATCTAGATGACCTCTGAGGTCCCTCCCCAATTCTGTAGAATTCTGTACATTTGGTGCTCCGCTCCAGATGCTGGCGTCACAAAACCTCTTTTGTTGCTTGGGGTCTGCGTCGGAAAGTGGGTGGTGGTGGGGAGATGAAAAGGACGGGACGGACACACACACACACACACACACACCCCTTCGTGCATTTCGGCCCAGCTGGGAGGCCGTTTCTGCTTTACAACATTATATTCTCCTCCTCCTCTTCCTCCTCCTCCTCCTTTGAGGAAGACATAATGGCGTAATTATGCGATCCGGGTTTGTGGGAGGGTTGAAATGCGAAACCTTTTAAGAGATTCTGGTTTTTCGACGAGGGAGAGACGCAGTTGTGGCTTCGTCTGCGGGGTTTATGCAGGGAGGGGGTCCTCGACTTACGACTGACCGTGCAGGTGGTCCTTGATTGACTTAATAATGCAACCAGGAGACAGTGAGTTCTAGTCCTGCTTTAGGCATGAAATCAGCTGGGAGACTTTGGGCCAATCACCAGGGGACAGGGAGTTCTAGTCCCGCCTTAGGCATGAAACCCAGGTAGATAACTTTGGGCCAATCACCAGGAGACGTTGAGTTCTAGTCCCGCCTCAGGCAAGAAAACCAGGTGAGTGACAAAGCAATGGTTGCAAGGCCATCTGTATACACCTGGAATTGTGAAACTGATAGGAAGAGACGGTGAAATTGACTCGCCTCTGTTAAAAAAAAAGTTGGGAAAACTGATCTGACGAAATTGACCACATCTGAGGTCTATCGAAAAAAACCAAATTAATTTAGGATTTTTTTTAAAGTTTTTTTTTATTTTAAAACACATTAAAATAAACACAAAAGACAAAAACATACTAATTAACTTCAGTTTTTTCCCCCCGCTCAGTACAGCTGCAAAGTTGCCCTACTTTGCTTGTGTTTTGTACCCAGTGCTCGTGGCTGCATTCACATACTTTGACCCATATCCTGACGGGGCTGGACTAGATGACCTCAATGGTGTTTTGTTTTGTTTTGTTTAAAAAAAAAGAAAAATCCACAATGCTGAGAAGCAACACACACACAATACACCACACTGTTGGCTACAATTTAGGGAACTTTCTCCCCCACCCTCCACTCCTCTCTTCCCAGTTTATCCCAGTGTTGCAACTGGATTTCCTCATTTGGTGGCCTTTTTCTTGGCTGAAAAACTGCCCATTTCCACTTTCCTTGTTATTCATAATAGATTGTCCGGCAGAAATAATTTTGCCCGGCCGTTTGGCCAATAGGGAGGCTGTCACTAAGTGCTTGAGGATAGACAAGGAGACAGAGGGGCCTTTGTCTGAAGGTGGGGGGGGGGGGGTCTGGCCAGAAAAATTTGGAAGTGTGGGCAGCCCGTCTCTCTTTCTCCATCTCTCTCTCTCTCTCTCTCCTTCTCTCTCTTTTTCTTTCTCTCCATCTCTCCTCTCTTCCTCCCTCCCTTTCTTTCTCCATCTCTCTCCCTTTCTTACCTCTCCATCTCTCTCTCCTTCTCTCCTCTCTCTCTCCATCTCTCTCTTCTTCTTTCTCTCCATCTCTCTCCTCCTCTCCCTCCCTTTCTTTCTCCTTCTCTCTCCCCTCCCTCCCTTTCTCTCCATCTCTCTCTCCTTCTCTCTCCCTTTCTCTCCCTCCCTCCTTCTCTCTCTCCTTCTTCTCTCTCCCTCCCTCTTTCTCTCTTTCATCTCTCCCTCCCTCTTTCCCTCCTCTGTCTCTTTCTCTCCCCCCTCTCTGTCTCCCTCCTTCTCTGTCTCTTTCTCTCCATCTATCTCCCTCCTTTCTCACCTCTCTCTCTCCTTCTCTTTCTCCTCCCTCCCTTTCTCTCCCTCTTTGCCTCTCTCTTTCTTAATCTCTCTTTTTCACCTTTTCTCTCTTTCTCTCGCAAAACACAATTGAACGGTCTCGCTTAGCAACAGAAATTTGGGGCCCAGTCGTGGCCGTTAAGTTGAGGACTCCCTGTGTCTACGGAGACCCACTGTCTCCAGACCGATTAAACCGTCTCTCCCTCTTCTCTTTTTAATTCCAGATGAAGAAGAAGCCGGAGCAGAGGAGACCCTCCCCCAGTGCCAAAATCCCAGCTGTACGGAGAACCAGAGGGCCGTCAAGGTAATTCCCCTGTCCACCAGCAGTGCCCCATGGGCTTTGGGAGCTATCCTGGCCAGATAGGTTCATCAGTATTCTAAACCTGAGTGCTCGCCACAAAATCAACGACTGCAGAATACAAAATCCACAGAGTTGGAAGGGACCTTGGAGGTCTTCTAGTCCAACCCCCTGCTCGAGCAGGAAACCCTACAAATGGCTGTCCAGTCTCTCCTTAAAAGCCTCCAGTGTTGTAGCAACCACAACTTCTGGTGGCAAGTTGTTCCCCTGGTTAATTGTCCTCACTGTCAGGAAGTTTCTCCTTAATTCCAGGTGGCTTCTCTCCTCGATGAGTTTCCATCCGTTGCTTCTCGTCCTGCCCTCAGGGGCTTTGGAGAATAGGTGGACCCCCTCTTCTTCTTTTTGGGGCGTCCCTCAAATACTGGAAGATTCTATCATGTCACTTCTAACCCCTCTCCCCCAAATTTAGAAACGTGGGATATTTCCAATTTGCAGCATGGAAGAACTTAGCTTGCCAACAAGGAATGACAGGTGGCCTTCAGGTTACGACCAAGCCCAAATGTTACGCTGCTAAGTGAAGCCTTTGTTAAGTGAGCTTTCCCCCGTTTTACGACCTTTTCCCTCCGCCGTTCTTAAGCGAATCGTTCCAGCGGTCGAGCGGTCCCTGCTCCATTCCTTCGGGTGATTTTTTTTCTCGACACCCCTGCCCATCCTCCCCAGCCAGGGCCCATCTTGCTCTCCTAAGGGACGTGGCGGCGTGTTAAGCATTCCGCAAAAGCGACAATTCCCCGGGCTCGTCTGCAGACTCCTGCCAAAATGCAGAAGTCCGACCCGGGTCAGCCCGCTCGTAATGTGTGAATTGGCTGCACGCCAGCCCTTCCCTCGGCCAGACCCAGGCGCAGCGCTGATACCCACAATTTTCCTGGCGGATTCTGCCGCCAGATCGTAATTTGTGTGTCTGCCTGCAAATTAGCCGCGGGGAAGACTGTCTCTTTCCCTGCTCTAATCGGACCGCCTCTTCCCGTAATAAAACTGCATTTTATTCTCCCTGGATGAAGAATCAGCTGCGTTGGAAGTTTTTGGGGGTGGCTTTTCTTAAATTTTTGGGGTGATGCTTTTAAGTCCTTTCCAGACCTCACTTCTGTTTTTTCCCCCTTGCTTTAAAGCATCGTTTTGGCTCATAATTTCCCCTTTCTCTCCTCTTTTATTGATTGGCATTTATTTGTGAATTACGAATTATTTGCTAATGGTTTTATTAATTCGATTGTTTATATTTCCTTCCGATCTTTGCGGTTGGTTGCCTAACCCGGAGGTGCTTTGTGGGTTTTCTGCTCAAGGATTCTCCCCTTAGGAGTCTTCGGTTGAACACAAGATACTCCTCAGCTTACGACCATTCGTTTAGCGACGGGCCGTCCCCGACTTGTGACCGCAATGGAGCCTGAACGTTTCTGCTGAGCTTCTTACCCCTTCCAATATCCAGGGGCAGAATATGGAGTCTCTTATCTGACCATTCTCTTGGCTGTCTCATCTCCCAAAGTCCTTCTCACCCACCCCTACAAGAATCTTGCAAGTCTGAAAGTACAATTCTCCCACGGTTTCCTTTACAGCCTGAGAAACTAGGGAGGGTCTCTTCTGAGTCTTTTTCTCCATCCATTATGCAGCTGCGGGCTCAGCTGACTGTTATCTGACCATTGCCTTGGTTGTGTCTTTTTCCCTGGTCTCCCAAAGTCTTTCCCGCTTACTACCAGAACCTTGCAAGTCTGAAAATACAATTCTCCCGCTTTTTCCTTTACAGCCTGAGAAACTAGGGAGGGTCCCTTCTGAGTTACTTTCTTTGCCCGTTATGCAGCTGTGAGTTACACTGTCTCTTTTCTGCCTGTTCCCCATGGCTGTGTCTCTTTTCCTCTATCTCCCATATACTACTACAAGAATCTTGCAAGTCTGAAATTACAATTCTCCCGCCGTCTCCTTTACAGCCTGAGAAACTAAGGAGGGTCCCTTCTGAATTTCTCGCCCCTTCTATTATCCAGCCCTGGGCTTCCCTGACTCTTATCAGACTTCTCCTCTCTCCCAAGGCCTGTCTGTCATATCATTACGGCATGACAACTTCAATGGCATCATTCCGCCACCGAGCTCTCCTGGATGACGCAGAGCTGCGTTTCCCTCCTGGCACCCACAGGTGGCACTGTGCGCTCAGAGCTCTCTTGGCATCTCCAGGCGCAAAGGATTGTGGGAAAATCTCAAGCTGGCCTCTGAACCCTTGACAGCTGTTTCCGAAATGGAGCTTTACAGCCCCACCCTCGCCTTTGAATGTTGCCGTGGCAACAAAGAACAACAAAGGAGGCTGGGTGTAGACTGAGCATGCTCCTACAGGCTTTTCAGGACGGGCATGTCTGTTGAGTCTCTGCATGAGTCACTGTTCTGAGCTTTTATCCGTTCAGCTGGCGAGATTTACTCATCCCGGTTGTTCCCCGGATTCACAGGGCTGGGCTTCTTAAATACAAGCAACTCCTCGACTTACGACCACAACTGAGCCCAACATTTCTGTTGTTAAGCGAGACACTTGTTGAACGGGTTTTGCCCCGCTTTCCGACCTTTCTCACCACGGTCATTAAGTGAATCTTTCTTTCCCCGTTGACTTTGCTAGTCGGAAGGTCGCACAAGAGGATCGCGTGACCTTGGGACACACACACACACACACACAGAGTGACCGTCATAACTACGAAACCAGTTGCCAAGCCTCCAAAATGTGGATCCCGTGACCACGGGGATCCTTTCGTGCCTGAGGCTAGAACTATTAATTCCCTGTCTCCTGGTTCCTGCAGCCGTCATAAACCTGAGTCAGTTGTGAAGCCCTCTAAATTTTGATTACGTGACCGTGGGGAATGCTGCGACGGTCATTAAGTGTGAAAAACAGGCCTTTTGCCAGCGCCGTCGTAACTTTGAACGGTCGCTAAATGAAGTCGAGGACCATCTGTATCTTTTAAAGGTAAAGGTTCCCCCCTTGCACATATGTGCTAGTGGTTCCCGACTCTAGTACCTTTTAAATACTTCTAAATCTTTTTAATAATTTTTTATAATTAAAAAACACTTTGTAATCTGTATCTTTTAAAGAAACCTAAAAAAAACCCTATCTTCTCAAAACAAATCTAAAACCTGCCTTTTAGAAGAAACCCTTACAAAACATTTTTTTTAAAAATCTAAAAAATACGTTTTAAAAAAATCTAAGCGAAACCCTAAAAACTAAAACAAAACACCCCATTAAAATCTCTCCTTAAAACCACCTTTAGAAGAGTATAATAAATTTTCTCTCTCTGTCTCATTTCTCCATCCCCCCCTCCGCGCCTCCCCCCAAACCTGGTCCGGGGGGGGGTCTCGCAATTCCCCACCTTGTGGTGGTCCCCCCACTTCCCTCCCCAGTTTTCCACTCGCTGCCCAAGCCTGTCTCGTGTGTGTTGGGCAGCGTTTGTTTTGTGTGAATGCAAAAGCCGACACTCGCTTGCTGGGGAAGTGGGGGGGGGAGGAGAAATAAAATACCCCTTGGGGGGGGTTGGCTTTCTCCAGCTCTGAGTCCCCCCCCTCCCCAACCCAGCCTTGGCTTTGCAAGGGTACAGTCCAGACGGTCTCCCCCTCCCCACCCCGCTCCCAGTTGTATCTGGCACGATTGCGCAGCGCCTCCCCACGGCCGGCTAGCCTCTCCAGCTGCCTCCGGAAGCTTCTCCCCCCTTCTCCCCCCCCCACCAGCTAAAATCCCTGCTAAGCCCCGGAGCCAAGCTTCCAGCCTTCCCCCCACCCCAATCCTTTGCATGCCAGCCAGGGGGAGGGGGGCTTCTCAAGCCGGCCGCTGGGGGAGCACCAGAGACAGGAGCCAGCAAGCCGGCGCGTAAAAACGCAGCAAGGGCCGGGTGCGATTAAGGCACCCGGTCAGAGACGGCTGCAAGCTCGGGCAGGCAAAGCAGGCGGAGATCCGTCTGGCTCAGCTGTCGGCTGCCCTTCCCGGCTGCCTCCTCCCCCCCCTCCTCCTCCCATTGCCGCCGCTGAGTCAAGCCACGGGCACCCCAAGGATTGCTGCCGCAGCCCCATCCAGAGCGCTGCGCCCTTGCGCGCCCCTGGCCAAGCTTCACTGCTTCTTTGCCGGGCCAGGTGAGTCTGGGGGCTGCTTGCTTTCCGCCTCCCCTCCCTCCGGGCCTTTGTTCGCCTGCCTGCGGCCTGCCAGCGCTGAAAGCCGGGAAGGGTGGGGGGGGGGGAAAGAAAGGGTGGCGGAGGGCCTAGAGGGGGTCGTGGAAAGGAGGAGAGGGGGGTCTTCCAAGATCAGGCGCGTCGGGGGAACGCGGCTTAGCTGGAGAGAAGCGATTCAGAGCTCGCAAGGAAGCAGATTCGGGGAGTTTTGGCGGGTCCTGAGACGGGGGTCTCTGTTCTGAACCCCCGTCTCCCTCCCACACCCCCCCCAAATAAACCTGGATTTTCCCGTGCATGGATGGGGTTTTGAAATGGGGAGGGGGGGTTAGATGGCTGGCAGGCAGGAAGGAAGGAAGGTAGCGTCACCAGAGGCTGTCTGGACTGGTTGGGGAGCCAGGGGTCTCCTCCACCCCAGCGGAGGAAGAAGCCGGGCAAGGGTAGGGGGTCGTGGAGAGGGGGCTCCCTTGCACCTATCGCGGGTCAAGGGCGTCGGGGGGAACGCGAGTTTTTGGGGTGCTGGGAAGGAGGGGGGTCTCCTTCTGGACACCTCAATCTGTCTCTCAACCCCCTTCCCCCCCCCAATTTTTTTTCTGTGCATGGATTGGGTTTGAAATGAGGAGGGGGTAGATGGGTCTTTCAAGGCTGGCTGGCTGGCAGGAAGGAAGGCAGCGTCACCCACCGGAGGCTGTCTGGGCAAGTTGGAGAGCCAGGGGTGCCCTCCACTCCACCCTTTGCTCAACAGGGTTAAAGACCGGTGGCGGGGGTAGGGGTGGGGGTAGAGGAATTCAGATTTTATTGGCAACTAAAGAGAGCAGACACCCCCTCCCTCTTTCTGTTAGAATGGGATTTGGGAATTCTGCCCAGGCTGCTTTGAAAAAAATCTCCTTCCGAAGAAGGAAGCAGCCGGTTGGAAAAAACCAAAAGAGAGGGGGAAAAAATCAAAATTGGAGGATCAACCAAGAATTCAGATTTTGTTTCAAATTTTACAAGCGTGCCAGGGGATGGAGGATGAATGTTCTCCGTTTGGGGGGGGAGTCTTTAAGTTTCAAAATCGGGGGGTGGGGGGGCGGGCTGAACTCGGTTTGGCGGGAAAACCGGATTTTGAAGGGGGGGGGGGGGAAATATGGAGGAATTTTGGCAAAAGGTGCTTATGGTGACCTGGATGACTGAGAATCTCCATAGAAATTTGGGCAAAGTGTTTTGGCCCTGCGTGTAATGTGTTGTGTTGTGCTGTGTTGTGTTGTGCTGTGCTGTGCTATGTTGTCCTGTTCTCCGTTCTGTTCGGTTCCATTCTGCTATGTTATGCTATATTTTATTTTGTATTAAAATACGGCCAAAAATATATCTTGCTCCTGCCATATTTTCAGTGGTGGGATTCAAATAATTTTAACAACCGGTTCTCTGCCCTAATGACCAGCTGGGTAACGTGGCTTGGTGCTCATGTGACCATGTGGGCATGGCCAACTCAACGTCACTCACGTTGATGGGCGCTTCGCCTTAGCTGTTACAATGTAATAAGGGTTAACCGTAGAGGCAGTTTCTGTAAGCAGGGCAATAAAGGTTAGGCTAGAAACACCAGCAGAACGTTTCTTTCCTGCCTTCCTTACAGGATTAGCCCTGTAAAATGGGAAAAACGAAAATAAGATTTCTTCCAACAACCGGTTCTCTGAACTGCTTAGAAAGTTAACCGGTTCTCCCGAATAGATGTGAACCGGCTGAATCCCAGCGCTGCATATTTTATATTACTTCATTTATAGGCAGTCCTTGACTTACGACCACAATTCAGCCCAAGATTTCTGTTGCTAAGTGAAACATTTCTTAAGTGGGCTTCGCCCCCGTTTTACAACCTTTCTTGCCGCAGTTGTTAAGTGCACAACTGCAATTGTTGAATTTGTCAAAACTGTTGTTTAAATGGATCTTGAAAACAGTGACCTACGACCATTTTTCACACTGAACAATAGTTGTAGAATCTTCACAGTCGCGTGATCAAAATTCGGACGCTGGGCAACTGACTCGTATTTATGACGGCCGCAGTGTTCCCGGGGTTATGTGATCCTCTTTTGCAACCTCCTGACAGGCAAAGTCAAGGGGGCAAGCCGGATTCGTTTAACGACCACGTTACTAACTTAACTGCAATGATTCCCGTAACAACTGTGGCAAAGAAGGTCGTAAAAATGGAGCAAAACTCGCTTAACAACGGTTTCGCTCTGAAATTTTGGGCTCCCATTGCTGTCATAAGTCGAGGACAACCTGCAACAAAAGGCCTCAGGGGTTCAGTTACTAAGGTCTTGAGTGTTATGTGGGCGGATCAGAGAGAGCTGGGTGAAGCGAGGGGAGGGGGGGGGGGGGAATAAAACTCGCAAACGCCACAAATTGGGACACAGCCGCTTCAAATCCTGGAGGAAGCTCTCCACTGAGCATGGGGATGGACTAGATGGCCTCAGGTTCCTCCCAGCTTATATGTGTGTGTGTGGGGGGGG
>WNWU01000359.1:1037120-1048018 GCA_012654045.1 Ptyas mucosa | reverse complement strand
GGGGGGGGGGTGCTTTCTAAGTAGTGGAAAACACGAGGGGTTGGAGCTGAGTTCTCGAGGGCTGCACGATCAATGGATGGAGCTCTGCCAGAAGATGCCTCTTCCTTGACTTGTATGCAAGGGAGTGCTTCCTTTATTTGAAGATCGGGGGAAGCCACTTCCTTCACAGGGATCTATAGTTTGCTTGCAAGAGAATGCCTCTTGCTTTACTAGCTGGCGGTTTTATTTTGCCTCCTTGGCTCTCTGCAGGATCATTTCTCCTTCGTCGGCTGTCTGTAAGAGAATGCCTTTCTTATGTCTGAGAGAATGCCTCTTCTTTCTTGCGCCTGCAAAATAATTTCTCCTGCTTTTAATTCCGTGAGAGAATGCCTCTTCCTTCTCGTTCCCGCGAAATAATTTTTCCTGCTTCTAATGTCTGTGAGAGAATGCCTCTTCCTTCTCGCACCTGTGAAATAATTTCTCCTGCTTAATGTCTGCGAGAGAATGCCTCTTCCTTCTCGTTCCTGCGAAATAATTTTTCCTGCTTCTCGTGTCCACGAGAGAATGCCTCTCCTTTCCCTTCTGTGCAAGATCATTCTTCTTTCTTCTTATATATGCGAGAGAATGCCTCTTCCTTCATTTGAATACCCTTCAGAAGCCTTGCTCTGTTTATCCTTTATAGACCAGAGAGGTGGAATTCAGCCGGTTTAGATCGGTTCGGGCGAATTGGTACGGCCAAATTTCTATAACTAACTTTTCCTTAACTTGGAAAGGGGTCTAAAAATAAGTCGTTCCCACCACCACCACCACTCCGGGAGGATTATAATTCGTAAACCGCCATCTTCCCTTCTCTCTTCTCCTCTCTGTTGTCCCCCCCCCTTCCAGGTCTGTCACCACGCCAAATGTGAGCAGCTCAATCACCACAGCCCCCTGCACTTGTGCGAGGAGTGCGACGGGCAGATCCACGGGGCGATGCACTTTGACCGACATATCCGCTTCGACCTTCCGCCTCCAGGTGACCACCGAGGCCTAGCTGGGCCTGGTTCTCACGCACGGCACTCTTTATTTATTGATTTGTCCAATTTTAAGTGATTTTAAGACAAAAGAGAGCGGTATTTCTCAACCAATCCGCCCAGAATCCTTAAGTCACGAGACAGGCATTCAACGCATAAATAAATAAACCTTGCCTGCTTTGAGATGGATGGACTTCAACTCCCAGAATTCCTCAGCCATCTGTGCCTGTTTTCTGTCTCTTACTCCCTAGAGCAGAGAGATTGCAGAGGAAGGGATTACAAGAGAATAAGGAAAGGAATGCATTATCACCAGGGGAATTCTGGGAGTTGAAGCCCCCCCCATCTTAAGGTAGTCAAGGTCGAGAAGCACTGATGTAGAGATGCCGATTTGTACGATGCAGGATTTTGCACCCGATGCAGAATTCTGCCCATTAATCGGACGAAGCGAGCCGCCGTTCGTGGCATCTGAAGCCTTTTAGGAATAAAATAAAGAGAGTCGGAAGAAATGTGGCCGGATAGGGAATCTCTCGGAGGGAAGAGTAACGTGTGAAAGGGACTCCGAGTCCCAATGCAGGGATTAACCGGCCCATAACTCTTAATCTTCAGGGTCTATCCTGGCGCGTAACGTCTCCACCCGGTCCTGCCCGCCACGCACTAGTCCGGCCTCCGATGTGGAAGAGGATGACGAACCGCTGATTGACGGGAGAGGGTGAGTGTAGGGAAGAGCTATTCAGCAGGCATCCCCGCACTTCAGAAAGCTAGCTCCTCAGGGTCAGCCGATCTCATTTCCTGGAGAGCTGGCTTTCAGAAGGCATGGCAAGACAGTGATCTATATCTAGATCTATATATATTTCTCTGCCAGACGGGCAGAGACGCTGTGTTGTAACCCCAATTCCGTTTTCTTCCTTGTTTCTTGCAGAGAAAAACGAAATTTAGCCCGAAAGCCCAAGAAAGGAACAAGGAGACATACGGACGTAAGGCCTTGCTTCTATCCAGAATCAATAAATATAAATAGTCCTCAACCGTTTAGCAACTGTTGAATGGGATCCAGAGGCCAAACGGCAGCTCTCACAAGATTGTCAATAGGGCCCCTCAGAGGCCATCCAGTCCATCCCCGTCCTGCTCAGTCCAACCTATTCCTCCTGTAATGTCTGTCACCTCTCCAACAGATGGGCAGGGGAATCTTTCAGCTTCTGAGTCGCCTGTAAAAAAGCAGAATACAGAGTTGGAAGGAACCTCAGAGTTCTTCTAGTCCAACCCCCCAGCTCAAGAAGCAGATCGTTTGAAGTTTAATTCCGCGCTAAATCCTTGCTTGTCAAAGTGGGACGCTTTAAGACGGGTGGACTTCAACTCCCAGAATTCCCCAGCCAGCCAACTGTGGAATTCTGGGAGTTGGAAGTCCATCCGTCTTAAAGGGGCCACGTTTGCAAAACACTGCTAAACGAATCTGTGTAAGACATCTTCTTTTAAAAAAAAAAGACTACTTTAAAAACCACTTTAAAAACAACATTAAAAACCCAATTTAGCAACTTAAAAAAAAAAAGTTATATTTCTTCTCCAGGATCCTAGCAGGGAGTATTTCACTCTGAAATTTGATTTGAACGTGGACGTCGAAACGGAGATCGCCCCAGCCATGAAGAAGAAATCTTTAGGGTAAGAACGGTTTCCCTGTCGTGATTCATTTCCTAAATAAAATAAAATATTTATTAAACGTCTTTGCTGCCCATCTCAAATCGAAATGTCTCTAATCCATTAATTAATCATGGATAAAAAATATGCATCGATTACCTCATAAATGAGCAATAAATAAAATGAATACATTCATACATTTAAAATTATAATAAATGAAAAGTGCATGTTTTCACACGGGAGTTTGAGTCTGGTATTCTTTGGGGGGCAGATATCTGTCTGTCGAGCACTGTCACCTGTTGAATGTCTGCCTGTTTTTTTCAATTTGGACAATCCAGGGAGGTTTTGCTTCCGGTCTTCGAACGGAAAGGCATCGACCTGTCGAAAGTAAACATTTATTTGGACCAGTCCAACACCCCGCTGTCGCTCAACTTTGAAGCCTATCGCTTCGGAGGACATTACCTGCGCGTGAAAGGTAACACCGGGATTCGATCCACGAGCTCAACCTCACGACGGGTAGTCCTTTTGACTTACGACGGGTCGCTTAGAGTGGACTTCAGCCCCCAGAATTCCCCAGCCAGAATTCTGGGAGTTGAATTCCACCCATCTGCAAAGTTGCCAAGTTTTGAGAAACTTTGCTCTACAAAAAGGGAGGAAAAATCAAGCTGGATGTTTTTCGGAGCGTGGTGAAACTGACTAGATCATGTTACCGTTTGGCCCCCCCAAAAACCGGGAAACATCCAGAGACGGTGGGAGAGAAACGATGGATTGACAGCCCATTTCTGGCCAGAGGGTTGTTATCAAGGACTGTCAATCATCGTTTCTCTCCCGCTGCCTCTGTATTTTCCAGTTTTCACCCAAACAGAAATGTGATCTAGTCAGTTTCACCCTGCCGGAAGAAACAACGTCAATACAATATTGAATGATTCCACCTGGGACAGATCTGGAGGGCATCTGCTTGGAGAACCAAGTAGGACAAGGACCCATATTTGCAACTGCCCCCAAGTAGGCCGCTAGGAAGCAGCTTTCACAGGAAGTGGTCCACCTAAACCATGTTTTCCTTTTCTCTGTTTCAGCCAAACCAGGAAACGACCTCAAGGTGGAAGAGGGGGTGAAGGACAGCAAATCTCTGAGTTTGCCCATCCTGCGCCCAGCGGACATCAGCCCCTCCTTCCTCGCCACCCCATCTTTGGATCGACTGGAGCAAATCTCGCTTCGACGGGAGAGTTCAGACACCGGGGTGAGTTGGGGGACAGGTGTGGGGTGGCCTCCCCATGTCCAGAAGCAGATGGATCAGGGACTGACCCGTCAGGGAGAAAGAGTTGCATTCAAGGTTGCTGTCTGGGGAATGGACTACCTTGTCTGGATGTTGTTCCTGTCAACTTAACAGGCGGAGGTGGAGAATGCCTCCGTTGGGGAGATCTATCAAACATTTCAGGAGTTAAAAGTCCAATTCAAGTTGCCACGGTTAAGAAACTGCTCTACCAGCGAGGGGAAAACAAGCTGGGAATTTCTACCAGCGTGGTGAACCTGACTAGGTCATGTTTCAGATGATTACAGTTGGTCTCAAATTGGACAATCTCAAAATGGTGGGAGAGAAACCATGAGTTGCAATAATCTGTTTAGCTTCATTGGGGAGGGGAGCAATGAGGGGTGAACCGTACAGATAGTCCTCGATTTGCGACTGTTCCTTCAGCAAACGTGGCAGAAATGGACGCGACAGTTGAATTTTGCGTCTCCCTGAGAGAAAAACCTTCTTTGTACTGGACAAACCAGGATGGAATCACTCCTCCCCAACGAGAAAGGAAAGATGCTCTTTATGCCTGTTATTTATTACCACCAGCCAGCAGGTGGCAGCACACAACCAACTTTGACTGATCCTGGAAAACTGGCAGGAAGTTGTTAAATGCTAGGATGGAAGACCAACAGGAGATCCCTGAACTGAAGACCTGGGCCAGGAGGTTAAAAGAAAGCCAAAACAAGCCATCACTTCCTTAGGATTCCTAAAATGGATGGATGGGTGGGTCCCAGAGTTCGACTCAAAGAGAGGTGTTATTATTTTATTTTGAATTTAAATTTGATTTGATTTTTATCGTATATTTGATTTTGATTTTTTTTTAATTTGTTTGATTTTACTTTGAGTTTATATTTTATTTTATTTTCAATTTATATTTGATTTGATTTTTAATTGATATTAATTTGATTTTCAGTTTATATTTTTTCATTTGATTTTTAATATATTTAAATTTATCTTTGTATTTAACTTATCTTTCATTGGATCTGTTATTCATATTTAACTAATATTTAATTTTAGTTTTATTCACTTTTTCTTTATATCTAATTTATACTTAACTAATATCTTATTTTAATTTATATTTCATTTATTTTTTACTTTTATTTTTCATTTATGCTTACTTTTACTTTTTAACCTTTATTTTCAATCGACATTTAGTGTTTTATTTCATTTTATTTTATCTTAAAAACAGAGCTTTTTGCTTGCCCTGTGCTATAACTCCTGGTGACCTCCGACATTTTGGGGCTTGGCTTAACGTTACAATTCAGCCTGTTGTCCATTTACTTAAAAAGCTTCTGATTATTTGTGATTCAAGCCAAAAGGACAAAAATTACAATCTAGTGCAAGAGAAAAAAAATATACATATTCAGAAGTTACTTGTCGTTGCCTCTTAGGTGAGCCGTTTGGTTCCTATTATTTGGACAGTAAATAAATTCTTTTGAGTGATTGATGGGCATATATCAGACCCCTGTCGCTGCTCCAGAGCCTGAACTTTGGAGTCGTTTATAAGTTCTCCGCCCTCCCCGGTTCCCTCAAGAACCAGGAAGTGGCAACACCTTGCCAGCCTGGTGCCCGTTTGAAAATCTGTACGCCGCCTGCATCGACCGATCCTTTGCGAGGTGAGCTTCTCGTCGTTTTGCAGCTGAGCCACTCTACTCTATCGGGTGCCTTTTTGAGTAAAACGAGGCTGCTAAAACCCATCATCTTCCCCACTTAAAATCTTTTGAATTGTCCCTCTCGGCTGAGTTCGGATTCAGAGCTGCGACATCTCGGCCCCAACTCTCAAAAAGACAATTTGCTCTCCGCTGTTTGCACGCTGGAAAAACAAATTCCTTCGTCGATAATCATGCGGGATTAGAAGACCCAGCCATGTTCGGTCCCAAGTGGAGAAGGTGGGACCTTCCGACCTACAGCGATTGGTCAGTGCTGCATTATGCCCGTTTCCAACATCTACTGGACGAGCCCTTTGGCCGAAAACTGACGGTCACACCGGGGTTTGTCGCTGCTCGAATACAGCAGTATAATTCTCAATCTGAGGTTTCTGGAGTTCCTTCCCGGCTAGCAAAACCAAGCAGGGATTTTTGTCACGGTGCAGAAGAAGCCAGTCAGAGCAAGCCCAAGGGACAAGGGTGTCCATCCCGGGACAATCCACACGATCAGTCTGGATGTTGGATACCCAAACAGTATGTAAGTGTGTATTTCCTGGACCGTTTGGGGCTAAAAGAGATCAGAAACCTGAGTTAGTTTAGTGCAGCAGAACCTGAGCGTTGTAAAGCTGCTACAAAGTTAACCGACATTAAACCAGCTTTGCATGACACAGGGAATGCGGCTTCTAGGTTTTTCAATGAGTTGGTCACGGACGTTGTGTGAATCGAACTTACGTGTGCTGACCCAGGTCATCGTCTTTTCTTTTTTTTTTTTAAATCAAGAAGGAGCCAAATTTGTCTTGCTTTGTGCAAATTGCAATTTCCTACTTTTTGTCGGCAGGAGGAAGCGTGGCGAACGAAGGCCTCGTTTTAAAGAAAACAGGAGCGTCTTTTATTGATAACGGCCACGTTTTCGATTTGCAGGACGGGTTTGTAGTTTGGGAAATTGAATTGTGGTTGTCTGGCGGGTTGCGGAAGCGAAGCAAATGATGGGGCCCCGTCTCTTTCGGGCACGGTGGTATGGTGTTAGTGGTGTAATGTCATCCTGGTCTACCTCACAGGGCTGTTGTGGGGGCGGGATGGATTAGACCTGTGCTGCACTGAGACCTCCAAGGTTGCAAATAAAAAGGAAAAATGTGTATATCACTAATAAGGACCTCCTGAAGTGGTGGAGAATTCATCACTGGGATGGTTTCAGTATTTATTTATTTATTTATTTATTCCTTGTCTTCCTCCCTTTGTTTT
Source organism: Ptyas mucosa (assembly GCA_012654045.1). Classification (NCBI taxonomy): domain Eukaryota; kingdom Metazoa; phylum Chordata; class Lepidosauria; order Squamata; family Colubridae; genus Ptyas; species Ptyas mucosa. The sequence goes on along the minus strand of WNWU01000359.1, from coordinate 1,041,212 downwards.
TTCTCTTCCTCTCCTCTCCTCCTCTCTCCCTCCCTCCTTTCTTTCTTTTCTTTTTCTTTCTTTTTCTTCCTTCCTTTACTCTCTCCTCTCTCATTTCCTCCCTCCCTCCATCCTTCCTTTCTTTCTCTCTTTCTCTTCCTCCCTCCCTCCCTCCCTCTTTTCTTTCTTTCTTTCTTTTCCTCCCTCCCTTCATCCATCCTTTCTTTCTTTCTCTTCTTTCCTTTCCTCCTCTCTTCTCCTCTCCTCTCCTCTTTCACTTCCTTCCTTCCTTGTCATTCATTCATCCACCGATTTTTCAATAAAGTTTGGGGGCCTGCCAATCAAAGCTTAAAAGTCACATCAAATCGTTTTAAAATGATAAAACTCAAGCTGATTAAAACATTTTTTTTTTAAATTTTTTATTTTGTGGTCCCCACCAAAACCTGGTGATTTTTTTTATGGTTCTTTGAGAGACTGCTCTTTTCAGCCACCTGCCATCCGTCCTCGGCCTTTTTCCCCCTCTCTCTCTTTCTCTTTCTCTCTTTCTCTCTCTCTCTCTTTCTCTTTCTCTCTCTCTCTCTCTCTTTCTCTCTCTCTCTTTCTCTCTCTCTCTCTTTCTCTTTCTTTGTCTTTGTCTTTCTCTCTCTTTCTCTCTCTCTTTCTCTTTCTCTTTCTCTCTTTCTCTGGACTTGTATGACATAATTTTTCTTTTCTTCATTTGTGTCAGAGGACATAGTTCGTTCCGTTTGTTTTATGGTTCTTTAGATAAACCCAGATGGTTTTACAACTTTCAACCTCTCGTTTTTTATCATTTTATGGTTCTTTGAAACCCTTTGAGTTCAGAATACAGGAGAAGAGAGTTGGAAGGGGCCTTGGAGGTCTTCTAGTCCAACAATACTGAAAAGAGTAACTTAGAACCGTTTTTTCACACTTACGACAGTTCCAACATCCCAATGGTCACATGAGCAAAAAAGCGAAGTCAACAGGAAAGCCAAATTCACTTAACAACCGTGTTCCTAACTTATCAACGGCAGTGATTCGCTTAGCAACCGTGGCAAGAGAGTTCCCAAAACTCACTTATACGACGGTCTCGCTTAGCAGCAGAAATTCTGGGCTCTCTTGTGGTCGTAACGCGAGGACTCCCTGTAAACGTTTTTGCCTTGGAAATAAAGGGAGATTTTTTTTTTCCTGGAGAGGACTTCCATCTCTATAACGTTATAATTTTATATTTCCTCTTTTTCGCTCTGTTCCCGCGTTCAGTTCCGCGATTGTATTGATCCAGGCATGAAATAAACTTTGCTGTGTAAATTTGTCGAAGGAGCAAAACCGAAGAGGCACACCCTTTTTTTTTTTGACGTGGCAAGCAAACAAACATCAACCCCAAAAATTCAGAGGCCGGAACACGGGCAGCAGAAAACTTCCCTGCAGGATGGTTGGGAACCCTGCATGTAGAAAGTTAGCTCTGCAAGGAGAGTCTTTGCATTGCATCCTCTTTTCTCCAACCACGTCATCTTCCGCTTGCCAGGATGGTTGAAATGACAGCTGATCCTACATAAGAGAGGGGAATTCTGGGAGTTGAAGTCCACACATGGCTGGCTGGGGAATGATGGGAGTTGAGGTTCTTGCATTCTGGCTAGGGAATCCTGGGAACGGAAGTCTTTATAATCTAGTTGGGGAATTCTGGGGGTTGAAGGTTTCACGTCTTAAATTTCGAGACTGAAAAACAGTATCGTTTATATAACTGGTTAAATATCTAAGTAGGTTATATATTTGTAAATGTATTTATAATTAAGTGAAATGGATATATAAATAGATACATAAAAATGTTATGAGGTAGGTAGGTAGGTAGGTAGATAGATGATAGATAGCTAGATGATTAATAGATAGATGGATGATAGATGTAGAGATAGATGATAGATAGATAAATAGATGATTGATAGTAGATAAGTCCAATTAAATAAATAAAGATACATAGATAGATGGTATAGATAGATAAATAGATGATAGATGATGGATGATAGATAGATAGATAGAGATGATTAATAGATGGATGAGAGATGTAGAGATAGATGATAGATATATAGATAAATAGATGATTGATAGTAGATAAGTCCAATTAAATAAATAAAGATACATAGATAGATGGTATAGATAGATAAATAGATGATAAATAGATGGATGATAGATAGATAGATAGATAGATAGATAGATAGATAGATAATAGACAGACATAATAGGTAGACAGGGATGGATAGATAAATAGATTGAAGATAGATAAGGTAGAGAGATAGAGAGATAGAGATAATAGGTAGAATAGATAGATTAGAGAGAGAGAGATAATAGATTAGATAGCTAAAGAGATAGGAACAAATGGGTTTATACTTGAGTGAAATTTACATTAGATAAATATATGAAATTATATATAAATAAATACATATAAATGCCATTATGATGTGTAACATACCTTTTTTTGAAACAAATGTTTATGTACTTGAGTAAAATTTAAATTAGATAGATACAGGCAGAATTGTAACTGTTATAACAGTATTATTTTTTTTTAGATACAAATTCCAGCGTACTTGAATAATATTGACGTTAGATAAAGTTTTAGGCAGAATATGTAACTGTTGTAACTATATGTTTTTTTAAAGAAACAAATTTGTGTGTGCTTGAATAATATTTACGTTAGATAAGTTATAGGCAGAATTGTAACTTATAACAATATTATATTTTTCTGTTGTGTGTTTCCTTTTACACTTTTTTTTTTATTAAGACACTTTCAATATGTTTCCTTTTAAAAGAAGCTTTGCACCAATGCATTACAATTACCGGTATTCCTTTTTTAAAATTCTTTTTATTTGTTCTTCCTTTTTTTCGTTTCTAATTGCCATTTTTGCCCCCCCCCCCATTTAACTCTTTCTGTCTGCCTCTGATCCCCCCACTTAATTCTTTCTGCCCCCCCCCTCCCCTTTGCAGGGCCCTGGACGTCAAAGGAAGAACATGAATGAATTTCTCGGCGATGCCAGGATCCCAAATCCGGACCTTTTGCCTCCCGCGGCCCCTTCCCCAGTCCCCAACGGGCCGGACACGCGGAAGAACCGAGGAGCCAGCCGCTTCAGCGGCTTCTTCGGGTCGGGCAACAGCGCCAGCTCCTTCGCAAGGGTGCGTCCCCCGCTTTATTGCCAGCCTGCGCCCCACGTTTATTCCACTGCCCCCCCCCAAAAGAAAGAAAGAAAGAAAGAAAGAAAGAAAGAAAGAAAGAAAGAAAAAGGATTTTGATCCCTTCCTGGAAGGCAGCTGCCGGGGTCTTTTTCTCCCCCGAGATAGAGCCTCTCTGTGCAAGAGCAGTCTATCGGGAAATAGCGATGGGTTGGGGAAGGGCGGCTGGAGGCTGGAGGAATTGGGTCCTTTGGGCATTTTGGGAGGGAGGGAGGGAGGGAGAGGAGAGAAGGGAATTAGGCAAAGGGAGAAAAAATTAAAGGGAAAAGGAATTCAGTTTCTAGGTGAAGGGAATTTCCTTCCTTTCTTCGCTTCCTCCCTCCTTCCGTCCCTCCCTTCCCTATTTTTTCCTTTCTTCCCTCCTTCCTCCCTCCCTCCCTCCCTTCCCTATTCTTTTCCCTTCCTTCCTTCCCTCCCTCCCTACCCTTTTCCTCCCTCCCTCCCTTCTTTCCCTATTTTTTCCTTTCTTCCCTCCTTCCCCCCTTCCTTCCTTCCCTACCTACCCTTTTCCTTCCTTCCTCCCTCCCTCCCTCACTAACCTTTTCCTTCCTTCCTCCCTCCCTTCCCTATTCTTTTCCCTTCCTTCCTTCCCTCCCTACCCTTTTCCTCCCTCCCTCCCTTCTTTCCCTATTTTTTCCTTTCTTCCCTCCCTCCCACCTTCCTCCCTCACTTCCTTCTCTATTCTTTTCCCTTCCTTCCCTCCCTCCCTACCCTTTTCCTTCCCCCCTCCCTTCTTTCCCTATTCTTTTCCCTCCTTCCTCCCTCATTCACTCCCTCCCTTACCCTCTTTCTTCCTTCCATACCCTTTTTCTTTCTTTCCTTCCTTCCATCCTTCCCTCCCTCCCTTCCTTCTTCCATCCATCCATCCCTTCTCCAGTATGGCTCTCTCTCAGC
>WNWU01000359.1:1021196-1031407 GCA_012654045.1 Ptyas mucosa | reverse complement strand
CTTCCTTCTTTCTTTCTTTCTTATTCCTCCCTCCTTTCCTCCCTCCCTCTCCTTTCTAATCCTTCCTTCCTTCCTTCCTTCCTTTCTTTCTTATTCCTCCCTCCCTTCCTCTTTCTTCCTTTCCTTCTTTCCTCTCTCCCTCCCTCCTTGCTATATTTCTTTCATTCATTCCTATTTCCTTCCTCCCTCCCTCCCATCCATCCATCCATCCACAGACATTCCCAAATCCACCGGGGTCCTGTCCCTCCTCAGGGGTCTCCATGGCAGGAGATCCCCGCCTCGCCTGCTTCTCCTCACCCCTCTCTTCTCTCTCTCTCTCTCTCTGGCCAGATGGACGTCTACTGCTTCCTCTTCACCGACCTCTTCCTCATCACCAAGCCGGCCAAGAAGGCCGAACGCACCCGTGTCGTCCGTCAGCCCCTCCTCATCGACAAGCTGGTGTGTCGGGCGCTCAGGGATCCAGGTAAGACACCCCCCCCCCCCCATGTACACACACACACACACACACACACACACACGGCATAATAAGGCTCTCCCAGGCTCCCCCATCTAAATTCCCAACTTTAAGAAACTTTTCTTTATTCGTCGTATTAGAGATCCTGATCCCTGGTCGTCCTCGACTTACGACCACAATTGTGCCCCCAAATTTACGTTTGTTAAGAGGGAGGCAGCCGTTAAGCGAGTTTTGCCCCATGTTATGACCTTTCCTGCCACAGGATGTAAGTTGGGGACTGCCTGTAGTTTGGTTTTTTTAAGCTTTTTTTTCTTTTGGTTTTTTCCCGCCCCAAGGATCCTTCCTGCTCATCTACCTGAATGAGTTTGGCAGTGCCGTGTGTGCCTACACCTTCCAGACCAGCGGGCAGTCGCTGTGCCGGAGCTGGGTGGAGGCTGTCTGTAACGCTCAGGTAGGCACTGCTGGACTCTGGAGGCTCTTTCCCAGGGAGCTCAGAACAAAACAAAACGAAAGTCTTAACGTGGATGCACAACTGTCCTCTGCTCCCTTCTCGAGCCAATCCACCCGTTGGCTCTGGGACCAGAGGATCTCCCTTATCCCGAGACAGTCTATCTTTGTGACCCTGCTCTGCTCTCCCTCCCACAGAATAAGCTGCAGCAACTGCGTCTGCAGGAGCTCCAACGCAACCAGCGGCTTCCTCAGGTCGTGGAAGCCAAGGCAGAAGAGGAAGAGGAGGAGGAAGTAGAAGGGGAAGAGGAAGGCAACCGGGACTCCTCGGAAACCAGTTCCCCTCCCACTCTCCGGAAGAGCACCAGCAGCTTGGACTCCCAGCAGTGGTAAGTCCCCGGGGGGTGGAGGTGGGGGTTTAAAAATGTCACTGGAGGTGACCCTCACCCAAATTGCAAGATGACCCTCACCCTCTCTTGGTTTGCAGTCTCTCCGACGGCTCCACCGACACCATCTCCGTGATCGCGGCCGAGACCGGCGAGGAATTCCTTTCGCCTTCCTTCGACGGGAGCCAGTTCCTTCCCCCAGCGGAGGAATTGAGCATCGGCCCCCTCCCCAATTCCGCCACGCCCTCCTTGGAGGTGGGAGACCCGCTCCCCGACACCCCCGGACCCTTGTCGAAACCGGAACCCAGCCCCTGCAGCTGCTCGTCGTTCGACAGCGCCTACGGGACCCTCTCGCTCGGTTCGCTACACGAACTGGCGGAGCCCTCGTTGCCGCAGGGGGGAACGGCGGCTGCCGAGGAGGAAGAAGAGGAGGAGGATGTCGCCAAGACTGGTTCCCCCAAGCTGCGTCGGCAAACCCCCGTCCAGCTCCTCCCCGCCAAGACCAAGGTGCTGAAGTCCAAATCGGAAGCCAACCTCGCGCAGGTGCTATCGCCCTCTCTGTTCCTCGTCCAGAGTCAAAGTTTGTCCGAACTTTCTCCTCCGGGCATGCTGTCTGGGGGTCCCCCCATGCAGGAGCTTCAAGGCCAGCCCCTCTGCAGGGTCTTTAGCAGCAGCAGCAATAACAGCAGCGCTTCCGAACTCTCCGAAGCGGAGGAGACGTCCTCGCCGGGGATCTGCATCTCTCCGGGGTTGGTGGTCACCGTCGCGAGCGGGTCGCCGTTGCCGTGCTGGCCGGACGAGGAGGCTACGAGCGAGGAGCTGTCGGAGGAGCAGCAGGCGTTTTCGGACCCGCCAACGATTCAGCACCGGAAGTTGACTCTGGGCCAGCTGTACCGCCTCCACACCACGCTGCTGCTCAACTCCACGCTTACGGCCTCGTGAGTGTTGGTGGCGGGAGAGTGGCGGGTGGGACTTTGAGCTGGGCTGTTCTGGAAGGCGGGGGGAGACAGGATGCTGAATTGTGGTGATATCAGCCTTGGAGGGTAGTCAGGCAGGAAACATGCCCCAATGAATTCATTCTTCTTTACACGTCGTTCTTGACTTACAACAGTTCGTTTAGCGACCGTTCAGAGTTACGAGGCTATTCTGTATTCTGTTCGCTAACAGACGTTCTCTAACAAACATTGGTTTAGTGACTGAAACGACAACAACAACAAAAGTGACTTAGGGCCGGTTTTCACACTTACGACCGTTGAAGCATCCCCGCGGTCATATGAGCCACATTCAGACATTTGGCAACCGAGTCATATTTATGACGATCGCAGTGTCCCGGGGGTCACGTGATCCCCTTTTGTGACCTGACGGGCAAAGTGAAGCGGGGGAGCCAGACTCACTTAACAATCGTGCTCCTAACTTAACAGCTGCAGTGATTCACTTAACAACGGTGGCAAGAAAGGCCCGTAAAACGGGGCAAAGCTCACTTAACAACTGTCTTGCTTAACGTGACCTGCGATGTCGTAAGTGTGAAATGGTCGTAAGTGTGAAAAATGGTCATCGGTCACTTTCTTCAGTACCATTGTAACTTCGAACAATGTCACTAAATGAATGATTGTGAGTCGAGGACTACCTGTAATATCCCATATTCTCGTCTCTTGCAGGGAGGTATGAGAAGCGACGGAAGAAGAGAACCGAGTGCGAGACAGAGGTCCGGTTCTGCGGTCCCACCCATCCCCCGTGGGCATCAAGACCACCCAGCCACCCCAAGGGGGTGGGCACAAAGACAGAGCACAGCATCCCAAACGGGTACCACTTCTCTGTACGTGCGTGCTCCCAATCGATGTGTTTGCGGCCACTGTGCACCCTTGGCCCGAGGACATGACAGACAAAGGAAAAGGGGGGGCCCAGAGGGGGGCCCCCCTCCCCAGCAACAGCTTCCCAGGAACTTCGAATTTGAACCCCAAGTTTTACCTTTTGCACTGTTCATTCCTCCTTGTTCAATTCTCCTCTCTGGACACAAAGGATGGAGAAAGATAATTCAAATGAATCTCCGTGCAATGTTTTGTCTCTTGTTTTTCTCACGCGGCTCTTCCTCCCTCTTAACTATGGTTCCCTCGTTACCCCCAAATCTCCCCATGTCAGGGATTGAGCCTTGTTACTCCCCCTTGGACGTGGGCCCCAACAGCCATTGTCACCCCTCCCCAAATCCACTTTCCAGTCGACCTAAATTTTGCTCGTACGAGCTCGCTCCGTGCCATGCATAGCGGAGCACCAAGAAGGATCGGGGACTTTCCAGCCTCGATTATCCTGCCTGGGCAATGGGTACGAACCCCGCCACCCCATCCTTGTCTTGCTCCCGCTGTGGTACGGGGTCTTCCCATCCAGCAGGAGAAAAATAAAGACTCCTCCCCCCTTGGGAGTGTTTTTCCCTGCCGAGGAGGTGCACACAGCAACCAGAAAAGCATTGTACAGAACAACGTAGAGGTCATCTAATCCAACCCCAGCATCCTGAGAGAGGGAAGGAACTGGGTTCAAGACGAGGTTGGGCTGTTTTTCGGAAAGAAAGAAAAGAGAAAGAACCGGAAGGTCGGAGAAGGGAAACGAGTGAAGAAGAAGAATGACAAAAGGGATCCGAGGAACGGGAAAGCAGACGGTTGCCGGAAAGGATGAAGTTTCTGCCGGATTTTGCAAACCGGGTATATCGGAAAAAGAAAAAACACGGAACAGCAGATTGCAGAGTTGAACTGTGATATTGAGGCTATATTTCGAGACGTCGGTGCCCCTCTACCCTCCCTTTCTGTCGGGGACACCGTGGTCCTTCCAATTTTGGGAGGACAACTGTTTGATTCCAAAGCTGACTTCTTCCGTGAACAGAAAACTAAATTGGGGGCCCGCTCGGACGGCGGAAACAAAGCCCACCCCCAAATATATCGGCCGCTGGACATAACTCCGAAACGATGCGTTTTTTTTCCCTAGCAACCTCCCCCCCCCTCTGGGTGTGTTGCGTTTTGCGTTGGCTTATAACGTTGCTTATTTATTACGCTTATATTCTCGCGCACTTCCCCCCCTGTTTTTCAATGGGCCAGGAGAAGAGAGGGGGGGGGTGTAACTAGTTCAGTTTCTTTCCTACCGTGGCGTGGCGTGGCTTTTGTGGCTGCCTTCCCCAGAGACGCTGTGGGGAGGGGTCTTGATTTTACAAAACATTCCCCCCTCCCTTTTTTTTTTTTTTTTTGCAAATGTGGTTGCTTGGCGTAATTAAAGGCCGATTAAATCTTAATGAATTTTTGTGTCTGTCCTGGGGTGGAATTGTGGAGAAGGGGGGTGGGGGGGGGGGGGGGCTTTGTTGCTAGTTTTGGGCGTGACAGCAAACCATCATTGCTTGCTGGGCTAGGGTGGGAAATGCAGCCCATGGCCCCATGGCGGTTTGCTCCACAAACCAGGATATGGATACGAAACACAATCGGTTGAGTTTTCGCAGATGGGCCATTTGCCTGTTTCCTTTGGTGGAATTCCTTGCCAAAATTGCTTTGGGACCGGCAGTCCTCGACTTACGACCATTCATTTAGCGACCGAAGTTACAATGGCACTGAAAAAAAGCCGACTTAGGAGCATTTTTCATGCCTATCACGTGATCCAAATTCAGACGCTTGGAAACCGGCTCGTATTTATGACCGTCGCAGTGTCCAGAGGTTATGTGATTCCCCTTTGGCGACCACCTGATGAGCAAAGCCAATGGGGGAGCCGGACTTCACTTAACGACTGCCTGATTCACGTAACAACTGAGCCGATTCATTTAACGATGGTGGCAACAAAAAAAAAAGTACCATCAAAGTACCATCGGATGCGGCTTGCTTAACAAACACCTTGCTTAGAAGGATGGAAATTCTGCTCCCGGTTTTGGTCGTAAGCCGAGGACCGTCCGTAATCATAGATGTCAATCCGGTGCCCCTTTTTAACCTCAGTTATCTGGGGTGATCGCCGTACCGCCCCCCCTTCTTTTTCTACGAGGGAGGGGGAAACCCCCCCAATCCTGTGCGTCAGTCACTGCCTCCTTCACTCATAATTTCCCATCTGTCTTTCAGCCCTGCTGCAAACCGAGGCTTTGATTCATTTGCATAAAAGGCGGTGTTTTTTCTTTTTTTTCCTTCTCTTTCCCTTTTTCGTCGAGAAAAAAAGCTAGCTCTTCAGCAAAGTTCACCAAATCACATTCTCAAAACAACAAAACGAAAAAACTCCGGCACGCTAACTTTTTTTTTTTTAATAATCTTCCTCTGGAACCCTTAAAAGCGGGCGGATTTTTTTCCTCTCCTTCCTTTCCTCTTCTGTTTGAAGAATTCGCTCTTCAAGAAAATTGAAAAGAGAGGGTGGAATGAAATTTTTATCAACCTCACCCATCCCTTAATTTTTAATTTTCTTTCTCTCTCTCTCTCTCTCTTGCCCTTTCCCCAACTTTTTCAAAAGTTTCCCGCTGGATCCCTCGGCTTTAAAAAAAAAAAAAAGAGCTTGCACTTTTAATTTTTTTTTTTTTTTGGTTTTTTTGTTTTAAAAAAAAATTGCATTTCCTTCCTGCCCCACGGACTTGAAAGGTTTCTTCTGCGGGTTGGTATTCACTTTCTTTCGAAGACATCTGGGGGACCCAGCTTGAGGGGGGGGGTGTTGAGAGGGGGGTCTGGTTTCCTGAGCCTTGGTGGTGGCTGAACTTTTAACGCAAGCGATGCGCGGTGGGGTCTCTAAATGCATCAGCTGCTGCGGTAAGTACCAGCAGGCGTCCCGATTTTGCAAAACTTCATTTACGCAGACGGGAAAACTGCCGGGTTAATTCTCAACGAAGCACCTGGTCGATGAAACCAAGTCTCGGCTGTCTTCATTCATAAAGGTAAGTGAGATTTTGCTGTCACTTCTTGCTTTGATTCTTGCAAAGAGGCTTTGTGCCTCGTTCTAGGAGTCTTGAGAATGGGGAGTCTCAGTGATGGGGTGGGCTCCACCATTGCCCTGTTTTCTCCATCTGTCCCAATTTAATTGGGGGGTCTTTCCTCCTTCGAAAAAGGAATCTGAAAACCAACCTCTCTTAAAAATGTAAGAACTTTTTAAATCTCTTTTTTTAAAAAAAAACTTCAAATAAGAAAGAAAACTTTAAAATCCTTTTTCAAAACCGTTTTAAAAATACTTTAAAACTAAACTTGAAACTTTTAAAACTTTTTAAGAACCTTTAAAAACTTTTTTGAAATGCTTTAAAAACTTTTTAAAACCATTTTTTTTAAAAAAAAACTCTTTAAAAAATCTTAAATACCTTGGAAAAAGGTTTTAAAAATTGCTTCTTTTTTTTTAAAAAAAAACACCTTTGAATGTTTTTAAGAATCTTTAAAAACTATTTAAAACTCTTTAAAGATGTTTTTAAAACCTTTTTTTTAAAAAAAAACCTTTAAAAGTTTTTAAGAATCTTTAAAAACTTTTTAAAACTTAAAAAAAAGTTTAAAAAATCTTAAATACCTTGGAAAAAGTTTTTTAAAATTGTTTGTAAAATCTTTTAACAATGTTTTTTGAAGTCTCTCAAATATCTCTCAAAAAATCCATTTCTGGAGGGTTTGGTTTGGGGATTTTTAAATATATATATATATTAATGTTTTTTTCACCTTGGGAGAATTCTGGTGGATTTTAATAAATGCACAGAGAGTGATGTTTAAAGGGAACCACCTTTTCTGAAAACTTTGGGGGTTTTTGGCAAAGGAAGCAGGCAGATCTTGTGAAGTGGAAGCAGGACAGAGAAATGGGAATCAGGAGAGAGCAACTGGAAGGGACACCCAAGGATCATCTAGTCCAGCCCTCTGTAGCATGCAAGGCAGCCAGTAACCCCTCCATAAGAAGGGACTGTCTTGTTTCTCTCAAGCCACCAAAGATGGAGAACCACCATGGTTGGATAATCGAACGTCAGGAAGGTAGAGACATTTGATCACACAATTACACATACACACATCAAGGTCTTTTGACAACCTGAGAGGCAGCTTAATTTCAACAACCGGGTTAAGTTGTTAAGGCACACACCGTTACATACTGTGAACCTTGTTTTTGAGATTCTCGGGGGTGTCCCACCTCAGCTAAACCTAGTACCTGGATTCAGGAGCCTGCAAAAAGGCTTGTGTATTTTATTCCTGGAGTAAGTTGTGCTTGTACGCACAATTATTACGTGCGTGTTGTATGTTGCGTGTGCCGTTAATGCATAGGCCTCCAATGGCCACCAGGATGCCCCTGATAATTAGCTTTTCTCCCCTAGGATCGCAAGATTGGAGTTGCAATTCTGCCGAGGGCCACTAGAGGGCCATCGAAGTGGCATCCGTTGGCCCCTTGTGGTCATCTGGATTAATGCAGCTGAGATTTGAAACCATCCTATTCTCTCTCTCTTTTTTTTTTTAAAAGAGCTATCAGAGGCATTTCAGATCCCAGCCTGAGATTGAAGATGGGGAGTTTATAATACATGGGGAGACCTGCCATGTTAATCCTAGCCAAGATGCTAGCCCTCATGTTTTTCCTGGGGTTCCCCCCCCGACTTCATGCCCTTCAAATGCTTGCATAGTGAGATAGGCTTGGACTGCCCTACCCGGCAAACAGGTGAAGATCATTTAAGTACAAAAATAAGACTCTGGGTTCCATGCACGAGAGGTAAAAAACCATGTGCAAAGTTCCGCCTCCTCCTTTCTGAGCGGGAAAGGGTTAAATGGGGGAGGAGATCGTATTTCGGGAAAGGAAGTAGATTTAATCTGGAGCTGACTGTACCCCCCCCCCCCCGATAAGAATCTCCTAGGGCAGGGCCCACGCTGCTGCTACTACGGGGTAATCTATTTTGGAAATAGCTTTGATGCTCAAAGTAGGGCGAACAGATCTAGAAACTATTGTTCAGAGGGATGGGTGGGGCAGAAATGGGGGGAAAAATGTCTTCTAAAAACTCTGAATTCTTGGTACGATGTTAAAAAATTGGGTTTATGCTTCTGAAGGCCTAGCACTAAAGGAAAAACGACGGGGAGGGATGAGGAAAGAAAGAAAAAAAAAACCCCCCAAATCTGAATATCAGCTTTTTAATAGCTTTTTTTTTTTTCTGAGCGGCTCCAGCTAAAAGTTTCCGCTTGACCGAAATCGCTCCGAATTTTCCTGGAAAGAACTCGTCCTTTTTTTTTAAAAAGCCTTTTTTTGTGTGCCTCGTTTTATATCCTACCGGGTTCTTTTTTTTGAAAGATTGCAGTCGGAGTTCATGCCAACAGGTGCTCAATGTGATGAGAAGAACAGCGGATGTGACCGGAGGGCAAAAAGTTAAACCAAAGTAAAAACCAGAAGGAAACAGATTCGTCTTGTGGTGAGATGGGCAGCAGGTGGCAGCCTCCCTCGAGGAACAAAAGAGACGAGGGTCTAAAAAAAAAGTAAACCAAGATGTTGTAAGATGAGGACTACCTGTGTTTGGGATGGGGAGGGTCCTTATTTGTTTTGCGTCTTGGTTTTTTCTTCTCCAGAAAAGTCTCGATAAAAGAAATCTGGAAAGGAAGAAGACGTCGGGAGGCGTGCGATTTTGGGGAGACGCATGGATAAAGAGGCGAGTATCCTCGGCGAGCTTTAAAACAACGTTGGTCTGAAGCGGAGTTCATGGGAAAGATAAGGAGTCCTCGATTTACGACCGTAAGCCATGCCGGTCTTTAAGTGGGTCCTCCTCATGTGATCGTGCCAAATTTAATGACCTTTGATTGCGTCCGTCAGGTAAGCGTAAGCAAATGCTGCGACCATCGCAACGTCCCCATGATTACGTGATTTAACATTTCGGACGCTTGGCTACTGGCTCGTATTTATGACGGTCACAGCATCCTGGGGTGGGGTGGGTGTCACATGACCTCCTTTTGCGACAACGTTTGCTTAACCACGGTGTGGCTCACTTAGCGACGGCAATGGTTCGCTTAACGATTGTAGCCAGGGAAGTCGTAAAACGGGGCGCAAAACCCGCTTCACAAAGATTGTGTCGCTTTGCAATGGAAGTTTGGGGCTCCGTTGTGGTCGTAAGTCGAGGGTTACTTCGTATTATCCAACCTTGGCAACTGTAAAGATGGGTGGGACTTCAGTTCCCAGCATTCCCCAGTCAGCTGAGTAGGGGATTCTGGGAGTTGAAGTCCGCTCATCTTAAGAGTTGCTACGATTGAGAAAGCACACCTCTTTTTGCCCCCCCCCCCCCCCCGCAAAAAAATTACTGTCTGCCTCTTTCCTGTCTCATAGAGTCGTGGGGGTTTCGAAGGAACCCTAAAGGTCATGTAGTCCAACCCCGAACTCGAGGCAGGACTTCTCATCTCCCCTCTTTTCCTTTTAGATCTTTCTGGTGATTTTTTTGCTCTTCTCTGCTGGATCGCAAGTCCTGGATGGCGTGAAGGATGCCAAGAAGATATTCCGAGAAGTGGAAGGGTCGGCTTTTAGGAGGAAAAAAAGCTTTAGATCAGAAAATCAGAGCACCCCTGGTAAGTCATGTGATTTCTTCCCCCCCCCCCCAATATTAAACAAAACATGGTTGGTCTACATGATCTCTGAGTTCTGTTTGAACAAGAGTCCATGAAAATGAATGTTGGGTAAGCGTGGGAGACTGCGAGTTCTAGTCCTTCCTTAGCTATGAAAACTGGCTGGGTGACTTCAGCCAGTTCCTCCTTTTCTCTCTCTCAGCTCAACCCAACCTTACAAGGTTGTTGTTATGGAGAAAATAGGAGGAGGAACATATGTTGGATAGGTTTGCTACCTTGAGTTATTTGTAAAAATGAAGGTGGGATAAAAAGCTAGTGAGAGAGAGAGAGAGATGATAGAGAGATAGCTAGAAAGAGAGAGAGAGAGATGAAAGATAGATAGATGATAGAGAGAGATTATTAGATAGATAGATAGATAGATAGATAGATAGATAGATAGATAGATAG
>WNWU01000359.1:1001106-1016196 GCA_012654045.1 Ptyas mucosa | reverse complement strand
CCCCCAATCTCCCCCAGACCCCCCAATCCTCCCTCAGACCCCCCCCCACATTGCCCAGACCAACCAATCCTCCCTCAGCCCCCTAAGGCCCCCCCAGCCTTGAGGAATCCTTGTTTAAACGCCTGGCTCTCAAGCTGCAATTTTACTAATTTACTAAATCTTACTAGAGATGGTCCTCGCCGTACGACCACCATTGAGCCAAAAATCTCCGTTGCTAAACGAGACAGTGATCAAGTGAGTTTTGTCCCATCTGACGACCTCTCCTGCCCCCATTGCTTAGTGAATCTCTGCAGTTGTTAAGTGAAGAACACCGTCATTGAGTGAATTTCCCGCTTGGCTTGGCTTGGTCACCGAAGTGGGATCAAGTGATCCTTGGACATTGCCACCGTCGTAAATACGAGTCAGTTGCCGAGTGGGTGATTCATTTAAACACTGCGGGGTTCACTGAACAACCCTAACGATTCACTTAGCAACCGGAGCAGAAAACAAGATGTGCAAATTAAGTGCCAGTTCATTGAAGTGCTTAGTCACATCGCTTAGTGACGGGAGTTTTGGTTCCCGATTGTGGCCATAAGTCGAGGACCTCCTAATTCTTTCTGGAATGCAAATCCCGTCTTCACCCAACGTGCGCGGTAGGATTCGCACCCCGTCTGCTTCATCCTGTTACCAACGCTACCTTTTCTAAACTTCTATTTCCTCTCCTAGCGGGACCCCCCAAATCGAGCAGTGCAACATGGTCTGTAAAATTGGTACGTGGTCTCGGTGATTATTTTTTTCCTCCCATTTGTGGTACACCGAAGCCGCGGTTGACGGAGATAGGAAGAGAGCTGAGATTCAGGGCTTGAGGGTAAGGCCTAGGCGAATTTGTCTGGTTGGGATGGGACACCACCAGGAGATCCCAGAGAAGAAGGTAAGTCTTTGAAGCTGAAAAACACCTTCAAATGTTAGGTTTCTATTGTATTTTACTTTACACTTTTATTTTAGTTTAGGTTTTCATTTTATTCTAGTTCAGATTTTTACTTCCTTTTCGTTTAGATTTATATTTGACTTTAGCTTAGATTTTTACTTTATTTCAGATTTCTATTTTATTTTAGATATTTATTTGTGCTTTAGGTTAGATTCTTACTTTGTTTCATTTTAGACCTTTTTGTTTTATTTCAGATATTTATTTTATTTTAGATTTTTACTTTGTTTTACTTTAGACTTTTCCCCCCACGTTTATTTTTTATTTTAGATTTTATTTTATGTTTTATATTAGTTTTTTTTTTTAATTTAATTTTACCTTAGATTTTTACTTTTCATATATTTGTTTTATTTTGCTTTGGATTTTTATCCTATTTTAGAATTTTATTTTAGATAATGTTCGTTTCGTTGCCTTGTCTTGCCTTTCGGTTTTATTTTATTTTAATTTCATGGAGGAAACGAGACACGGTTTAACTCCGGGGTCTTGCAAGCAAGCTTAGGGGCGGGGAAAAAACCCCATACCCGTTTGCATAATTGATCTGATATTTAAATTTTCTGCGTTTACGCAGAGAAGCCAATTCCGAATACGGCATGGATCAGCTGCCCCATCGCTCTTGAAAAATCTGAAAAATAATTGATTTTTGCTTGATTTTGCTCTTCTTCTGGTCCCCAGTCGTAGGTGCCTGTGGGTGTATTTTGATCCTGGCCGGAGCCCTGGTTCTCTATTTTAAGAAGAGGAAAATTACTTCTGTTCCAAAGCCAATTCCTGCTCCAAATATCTACATTAGCAAACCACATTTTGGTAAATATTTTCGATTGTCGTTCTGCTGTTTATTCGCTACAGGTAGTCCTCGACTTACGACCGCCAACTGAGCCCAGCATTGCCTTTGTTTTATTTTAGATTTTACTCTATTTTAGATTTTATTCTAAGCAAGACAGTTGCTAAGGGAAGGTTGTCTTGTTTTACGACCTTTCATGCCAACCGTTGCTAAGTGAACCGCTGCAAGTTAGGTGCGAAGTATATCTTGTCTTCCCCCCTCTCCGACTTTGCCGGTCAGAAGGTCACAAAAAGGGAATCGCGTGACACACACACACACACACACCAGGAAAACTGCGACCGTCATAAGTACGAGCCGGTGGCCATGCATCCGAATTTTGATCACCTGGGGATCAAAACGGTCATAAGTGTGAAAAACGACCCTAAGTCACTTTTTTTTCAGTGTTGTTCTCATTTCGAATGGTCATTAAACACGAGTGGTGGAGCTCTCACCTCACAATCGGGAGGCTGTGAGTTCGATCCTAGATAGAGGCAGCTATTTCTCTCTCAGGGCACGATGAGAATACATCTGCTGTGAACTCCACATTGGTGACAGGAAGGGCATCCGGCCAGTAAACACTCAGCTCCATTCAATTGCCCTGATTCCCTGCTGTTTTCCAGGCAGTCCCGTCTCCTCTCTTCCCGAGACAGTCTTGCTGATGGACAAAGCGCCCCCGCCATCCCGCTCACTGCAACAAGGGCGGAATCTCTACACCGTCATCAACGCCGTGCCCGTCCGACGGTGGAAAGAGTTTGTGAGGGGCCTGGGGCTGCAGGACGGCGAAATCGAGCTGGTGGAACTAGAGCACTCTCAGTTCCGCGAGCAGCAGTACGAGATGTTGAAACGCTGGTGTCAGCAGCGGGGCGCCTCGTTGGAGGCCATTTTGGACACCCTGGAGGCCATGCAGTTGGGCGGCTGCGCCCAGGAACTGAGGGAGAAGCTGCAGGTGGAGCATCTGTGGTGCAACCCTTAAGGCTGACGGTGACGGGGAGGCTATCCTCATACGGGGAGATACGTCGCGGTCGAGTCGGTGTACGAGCGGCGGAATGAGACAACTCGTGCAGCCACGACCATCTCGCCGCAGTCCACTCGCTACAACCAACTCGCCATGATCATCTTGCCACAGAACAAGTCACCGTGGGAAAATTCTACACGGGATAACTCAACATGATAAATATTACCCGTCACTGTTTCTGGAACATTATTTCCATTTTTGAGGTAATGGGCAAAATAGAAATTATGTCGAAGAAACCGTGGCGGATAACATTTATTGTGTTGAGTTATCCTGCGGGGAATTTTTCCGCGGCGAGTTGGTCGTGACGAGTTGTCCCAGACCCACGAGTGTAGCGGTGGTGACGTACGGCTCCAAGCTGGGAATGTTCAGGACTGAACTCTAGGACGGTACCCAGTTGCTTGAACCCTTGGACTCATTTACAACTTGCTCGTTCATCTTCTGTGCAAAGGATACCCCATAGCTCTCCTTGTGAAGGGAAAATATGAGCGGACAGCTGGCGACGCGCTACCGATATCGACAGAGCCATCAAAAACATTTTGCCTGCCGGAGGGCAACTCACTACCTTACTGGCAGAGCCAACAATCTTGTTTTGCCTACCAAATAGGGTCAACATTGCCGTTGAGACAGATCAGTCCGATATAACGCTAGCCAACTCGAGGTATTACTTGAATTTTATTACGGTATTTCTGTTATGAACGCCAGAATGCAAGTAATTCTCGACGTAGAACCATTCTAAATGTGAATCTGTAGTCCTCGATCCGCCCTGCGACATCCCCGCTGGCTCACATTCGAAAAGCTTAACAACCCTACCTCACAGGGCTGTTGTGACGAGGTTTCGAGGCTTGCTCGCTCTGGAGGGTTCAGGCACTGCAACAGGTGTAGTAGACATTGTATGTCACTTTTTAAATAAACGTTTAATCTGTCCTTCTGGAGGACAAGGCAACGATATTCTGGAGAGCAGTTTTTTTCTTACTGTGAATCACAAAAAAAATTTTTAGAGACAGATTCGTCTTTGGACTGGCCTCAGTTCTACCCATCTGCAGAAGGGGCACAATGCTAATTTTTCGAAGAGTTGCAGGGAAAATGATGGACCTGTTTATCTCTATACGAGTAAAATAGTTGTAACCTTTTAGTGGGTGAAACGCTGCATCGCAGGGCAAAACCTTTTCCTCCGAGGGACCTCAAACAAACTAACTTACAGAATGCGCCCCAAATCCATGACTCCCCGATTCCCGTGGAATTGAAATTTGGCAATAAAATCTCACAAAACGTTTTCTGGGGCCCACTCAAAGACCAAAGCTGATCTTTGAGCTGTGCTAATACAGTTCAACTGGGAGCTGCCTTCAAGCAGTTGAATACAGGTAGTCCTCGACGTACGACCACAAGGGAGCCCAAAATTTCCGCTGCTAAGCGAGACAGCTGCGAAGGGAGTTCTGCCCCACGTGGCGGCCGTGCTTGCCACCGTGGCTAAGTGGATCCCCGCAGTCATTCAGTTAGCAACAGGAGTGTTCTGTGAATCTGGCTTCTTCGTTGACTTTGCTGGCCAGATGGTCGCAAAACCAGATCGCGTGGCACCACCTTTCCCCCTTCAGGATACGGCGACCGTCATAAATCCGAGCTGGCTGCCGAGTGTCTGGCCGCGTAACCACGGGGTTGGTGCCACGGTCGTGTGAAAAACAGTTGTGAGTCCCGTTTTTCAACGCCATTATTAACTTCGAGTGGTCACTAATGGTCGTAAGTCGAGGACTACCTGTATCTTTCTGAATTTTTAAGAACTATTCCAGGATATCAGCAGCTCTGTCCTTGTTGTGGACATGGAAGAACCTGGTCAGGAAATTTCTCTCCAACAGGCTGCAGGTTGTTGAACAGACACTAAAGTGCTTCTGGTAAGAGCACCCCACTTTCCTTGCCTAATTGAGGGGTTTTTTTCCTCCAAAAATCTTTGTTTTCTTCGCTATCCTTTAGGATAAGCCCATTTTTTATTTTATTTTATTTTATTTTATGTACTTTTGCCGTGCTCAGTCAGTTTGCAAATTCTCATCAGGAATTGCGATGTTTGCAACGATTCTACGAATTGGGGCCAATTCATTCTTTAAAGGATCAGGGGTTTGTTTATCTACTGTGTTTCCCCGCAAAATAAGACCAGGTCTTATATTAATTTTTGCTCCAAAAGGCTTTTGCATTAGGGCTTATTTTCTGTTTAGGTCTTAATTTTGGGGGGGAAATACGGTACTAAATGCATCTATCTGGTTGACAATCTTAACTGGGGCTCATTTTGAGGATCGGTCTTATATTACAAGCATGCTGAAAAATCGTGCTAGGGCTTATTTTGCCATTGGGTCTTATTTTGAGGGAAAAGGTATTTCTTTCGCCTTTTGGCTCTAATCCAGGAGCCCTCCAGCAATCGCATTCATGACCAACCATTTTATACCAAATTTTATATTTGCTGATAAAGAAATAAAGGGAGACTAGTATAGATCTATTTCAAGCTATTTAGCTCTCATCAGCTAGGCTTAACTTTACTCAGATCCGAGTTAAGGTTATGGCTAGCTGAAAAAATAAGACATCCCCTGATAATAAGCCCAATCGGTCTTTTGAGCGTATGCCCTAAAATAAGCCTCCCCCCAAAAATATTTAAATGCAGAGCTAGAAATCAGGCCCCGTCTTGTTCCACACGCCCCAAAAAATAAGACCTTCATAAAAATAAGGCCAAGCACTTATTTTGGGGTTGAAAAAAATATAAGTCAGGGTCTTATTTTTGGGGAAACATGGTGTGTGTATATATATGTTTTCGTGTGTGTCTCTGTGTATTAACTCCAGCCTTTTTGGAGTGCCTCATGCACTTAATAATAATAATAATAAAACTTTAAAACATTTGCTGATCCCACCTGTGAATTCTTTGATCTGCAAGGTGCCTGGACTTCCACAATTAAGAATGGTGATAAATTAAGGCAGGCTGTTGAATAGTAGTTAAGCCGGTGCTTTGCATGCAAACAAATCTTGGTTTAAAGGCTGATGTTTCCAGGAAGTCAGCTTTACATACAGGTAGTTCTCGACTTATGACCACAATTGAGCCCGAAATTTCGGTTGCTAAGCAAGACGGTTGTGAAGTGAGTTTTGCCCCCATTTTACGACCTTGCTTTCCACAGTGAATCCCTGCCGTTGTTTAGTTAGTAACCCAGTTGTTAACTGAATCTGGTTTCCCTGTTGACTTTGCTGGGCAGGGGATCACATGACCTTCCGGGACAATGCAACCGTCATAAGTACATGCCAGTTGCCAAGCCCCTGAATTTTGATCACATGGCCAAGGATCGTAAGTGTGAAAAATGGTCCTAAGTCACTTTTTTCAGGGTTACGTCAAACAGCCACTAAATGAATGGTTGTAAGTCAAGGACTACTTGTAGTGACCGATGCCAGTGCCAGCTATGGAAAATTTGGGCCATTTGCCCCCCCCCCCCCAGAATTTGCTTTAAGACAGGGTCGATCTTCAGATGTTTGTTTAAAATTAAATCCCATCCTTTGCAGTTGCATGATTAAAATCGCTTGTATTGAATGGACAAAAGACCAGCATTTGAACAAAAGAAATTTAGATAAATGAGGGATCGAGAGGGAAAGATCCTGAAAGGATTTGAGTTTGGGTTGACGGACATTTAGCGAAACGAGCGAGTGAGAGGGACAGATCCCAAAAGGATTTGGGGTTGAACGAATGGAAATTTAACAGAACAAGTGATTGAGAGGGACAGATCCCGGAAAGATCTGGGTTTGGGTTGAACGAGTGGACATTTTGCAAAACGAGAGTTCGAGAGGGACAGATCCCAAAAGGATTTGGGAAAGGGGTTCAACGAATGGAAATTTAACAAAACGAGTGATAGAGAGGAAGAGATCCTTAGTGGATCTGGGTTTGGGTTGAACGAGCGGACATTTCGCAAAACGAGCGATCGAGAGGGATAGATCCCAAAAGAATTTGGAGTCTAACAAATGGAAATTTAACAGAACGACTGATCGAGAGGGACAGATCCCTGGGTGGATCCAGTGACAAGTGCAGAAGATCTGAAGACTGCGAACCAGGAGACACGGATCTCTGCTTCTCCCGCAGCTGCCAGGCTCTGGGATCAAAACGGGCATCCCCCAAAGTGCGGAGAAGGGTTAATATTTCACCATATCTCCTTTTTTGAGGATAATCTGCCTTTGCCACGGGGTCAGTTTGTTCTCGTCAAAGCCGAGAGTCTTTAGTTTTTCCGCTTGTTCCTTCTCCTTCTCTTCCTCGATCCGTCGCAGTTTTTCTTCCTCTCGTCTGCCGGAAAAGAAACGAAAGGAAGAAACAGAAGATTAAACAGAAAGAAGATACAGAACACTACCAAACGTGGAATTTAATTTAGCAATGGCTGGGAAAAAAGGGGTAAAGATTAGGAATATATTTTATTTTATTTTATTTATTTATTTATACAACCCAGACAAGACAATGTTTATTAATCATGTAATATGCAATGTAACTTTCACAGATGTAAGAATCTACATGTTTGAAACGTGATAAATAGTATAAACTTGTATAGAGATAAGACGTTGTATTAATTATAAGGCAAAACTTGACGAAAATGGTTAAACTGGAGATGCCACACCATGTCCAATGTTTTTAATTTCTATTACTAATAGAAAAACTTTTTTTAAAAAAAAGCATGTAATAGTAGAAAATTAATAAAACTTTATTTAAAAAAAGAGAAAAAAACCTAGAGGCCGATAGAGTTAGTGAGTTAGTTATAGATTTTTAATCTATCATAATATAGGCAGATAGTCCTAGACTTACAACAGTCCGTTTAGTGACCGTTCAAAGTTACAACAGTCCTGAAAAAAGGAACTTAGGGCTGTTTTTCACCCTTACGACCGTTGTACTTATCCCCAGAGTCCTGCGATACAAATTGAGACACTTGGCAACTGACTGGCTCATATTTATGACGGTCGTGGTGTCCTGAGGTCACGTGATCCTCTTTTTATGACCTTCCGACAAGCCAATTCAACAGGGAAGCAAGGTTCGCTTAACAACCATGTTACTAACTTAACAGTTACAGTGATTCATTTAACAACGGTGGCAAGAAAAGTCATAACATGCGGGAAAACTCAATAACTACGGTATCTTGCTTCGCAAAACATAACTTTTGGGCTGAATTGTGTGTGTATGTGTGTGTGGATAGATAGATAGATAGATAGATAGATAGATAGATAGATAGATAGATAGATAGATGATAGATAGATAATAAATATTACAAACTATTCTAAAAATACAAGTTCCAGGTATATTAGTAGCAGACATTCTGCGAGCTCCAGAACTTAAAATTCTAAAATAATTTTAAAAATTTTACATACACACACATATATATATGTAAAACAAAAAACAGACATTTTGTGTGCTCCAGAACTAAAATAACTAAAATTTTATTCTACTAAGCTTTCGTCAGCCATCTGCTGACAGAGTATTAAACTATCTTTACAGAGATCTCTGCTTTCATATGCCATTAGTTCCGGAGCTCGCAAAATGTCTGTTTTTTGTTTTACAAATATACTCGGAGCTCGTATTTTTAGAATAGTTTGCAATATGTATATATAAATATAATGTATAATTAAATATATATTTGTGTGTGTGTGTGTGTGTGTATGTATATATAAATATATAATTAAATTTTTATGGCACCCATCACCCCTACAAGGTGACTCTAGCCAGGTTTTATTTTCTTCCCGTCCAGCGATGATGTTTTCCAACCCTCGAACGCTCTTTCGTCTGGATCCACGTCCTATCCAGCCCAAAGCTGTGCCTGATGGGTCCAGGGACTCAGACGCCTTATGCAGAGAAAACGGGCACGCAAACCAAAACATTCAGCCGCCTCGCCGAGACTCACCGTTTTTGCAACCTGCAAAAGAAAGAAAGAAACCACAACAGACAGGTTAGTCTTGAAAACTGGAAGTGCATTGTGTGGTTTCACACCACGCGGAACAGACTGATAGGCTCGATGCTATCGCAAAATGCGGGAACAACAATCGCACACTTCTTGTTTCTCCCGGATCAGTTCCGGAAGAAGCACCAAAACACTGAGGATGTTACCTAGTTGGGTCATAAGAAGGCAAGGAAACCATCAAGCTCAGAGGGGACCAAGGAGTCCACCTTCTCTGCCTCCTCCTCCTCCTTTCTGCAAATCCTACTTCCTTCTAATACTGAGGATGTTACCTAGCTGGTAATGAAACATCTACAAGAAAACCACCAAGCTCAGAGGGGAGCAAGGAGCCCACAGATTCTCCTCCTCGTCCTCCTCCAACACCACTACCTTCTATCCCTGATGATGTAATCTAGTTGGGTCGTACAACGTCTGCAAGAGAAACCACCAAGCCCAGAGAGGACCAAGGACCGCCCCGAGTTCAACCCCGAGCTACAAATTCTTCTCTTCTATCGATTCTTACCTCTCCTCTTCCATCTTTTTCCGGAAAATATCCCTTCTCCAAGCTGGCATGCCAGCCAGACGGGCCTCGTCTTCTCTTTCCTGGAGAGACAAGACGAAGAAAGGAAGAAGGAAGAATCAACACCCACCGAGTAGGAAGGCGTCGAGAAAAGAAGAAGGGGAGATCCGGGAAGGAAAGAGAGCGGTGACCTTGCCGGAAATATGCAATATTACCTTTCAGTAAATGAAAAACGGATGAAATGTTTTTTAGGTCCAGAGAAAAGGATAACATTTTGGAGGCGATTTGGACAAACATCTCCCTACTTTGCAGAAGTATAAGGGGGTGAAATTCAGCACAATTAGGCTTGTTCTCTTATTATAACCAATCTCAATAAAATACAGGTAGTCCTTGACTTATCATCATTCGTTTACCGACCTTTACAAGAGCCCTGGGAAAAGTGACTTACCATCCCTTATGACTTTTGCCACATCCCCATGGTCAAATCTGGGCATGTATTTACAACCGTTAACTACTACAACCAGTAGTAACAAAATGTGATTTCACGATTTCCCAGCCAGCTTCCAATAAGTCAACAGGAAAGCCAGATTCGCATAACGACCATGGGACTCACTTAACCATGGCAGCCATTCCCATAACACACATACACACACAAAGTCAAAAAATCAGATGTGACTCACTTAGCAAGGGAAATTCTGGTCTCCATTGTTGTCGTAAGTCGAGGGCAACCTGTGTAGAGATATCTTTCAATGGGTAGGAGGGTGTCTCTCTACCGCTGAAGGATTTCTTTTTAGAGGAAGATGGGGGTGGAAATAAATTTCTTGGGGTGGCCGAGAGCGAGAGGTAAACCCCAAACCTGTTTTTATTCTTATTTATCTATAGCTCGTTCGTCTGCAACTTTTTCCAGGTGTGTGTGACCCGTTTTTGAATTACGTGGATTTTCTAGCTAATCGACATCCCCTTTGCCTCGAGCAACGGGAAGGACTAGAAGACCTCCCAGGTGCCCTCCAACTGTGCTATTCTGCAAATGCAAAAGTTACAACTACACCGCAAAAGTGACTTAGGACGCATCCTAACAAATGATGGGTTTGTTTAACAATTGTGGTGTTTGTTTAACAACCACCACACAAAAAGGCCATAAAATTGGATGGATCTGTGAGCTGGGGAAACTCTGGGAGTTGAAGTCCACACTTCTTAAAATTGCCCAGGTTGTAAAATGCTATTTTAAAGCAAGTTGGAGCCCCCGTTTCACTTTAAAAATACTTCCAATGTTGGGTACTTTTAAAACTTCGCTATACAACGATCCGATACAACGGTAAATGAAATTAAAATTCCCACTGGACATAAAGCTGTCGATTTCACTGAGGTTCAAGGTTAGACAAAAAAGAGCTGCTTTTTTTAATGCGTTCGCTTTTTAATCCCCGAATAAAAAAGATCTTTAAAACGTCGAGAATCCGTGCAGCTAAAATTTGCTTCCATTGTGTTTGGAAGTCACAGTCAAAAATTAATGATTCAGATTATTTTTTAATGCGGTGTTTGGCTCTTCAATCATTGATTGGAGGCTAGGATAAAGATTTGTAAAGTCTAAACAAACACGGGGCGTAGAAACGAGAATATCCTGGTGCATTTTAGCTGCTTTGTCTCTCTCTGCAATGACAAAAAAATGCCCTTTTTTTTTTTGCACACAACAATATTTTATTTCTTCAGACAAACTTCGGGGGGGGGGGAAAGCAAATTTCCATCAAAATGAAGTCGGTTCCCCAATTTAA
Organism: Ptyas mucosa; assembly: GCA_012654045.1. Taxonomy (NCBI): domain Eukaryota; kingdom Metazoa; phylum Chordata; class Lepidosauria; order Squamata; family Colubridae; genus Ptyas; species Ptyas mucosa. The sequence goes on along the minus strand of WNWU01000359.1, from coordinate 1,005,187 downwards.
TTGATGATATCCCCCTATTTTTAGTAGTAAGTGACGATAATCATTTATTTTTTATTTTATTAGATTTTTATACCGCCCTTCTCCTACTGGACTCATCATAAGAAAATAATTAGAAAAACTTGCATAATAACACACAAAAAAAGAAGCCATCGCACTCTGGCCAGGATAGGAGAACACGCCAACAAATCGCACACTCGGGGGGCAAAAGAGATGTTAATTTGTCTCTTCGCATTAAAATTGCCGCAAAGTAAATTGTTTCAGGATCCTACCATCCTTCTCTGGGGGGGGGGGGGGGGGAGGGGTTGAGAAGAGAATTGATAGAACTATTACTGGAAGTATAATCAATATTTCTGAAATAAATTACACTGACACACCATCAACTCTAAAATCACCCCGTTCGCTGCAAAACGACTTGGTAGAACTCTACCGTGACGTCTGAATGACGTTGCGTGGAAATGACGTGATCGTCACGCAAACTACGTGGACGAGGCACGGATGTCATTTGGCGTCACGGTGCACAAAGCTTCGGTTTCCTGCCCTGTGGAAGCTTGTCCATGCACACTCTACGCACTACACATTAATCCCATGTGTTGAATCTGCACAACATGGCTAAGGTACAATGGATCCCGCTTAGTAACAGTAACAGAGTTGGAAGGGACCTTGGAGGTCATTTAGTCCAACCCCCTGCTCACGCAGGACACCTGTACTAGGGATTCGAACCGCCAACCTTTCTGATTGACATGCTCAGTGTCTTAGTCACTGAGCCACCTAGTCAGTTTTGGTGATTGAGTGTGTTGTACATCTGGCATAAATTGATTAAAAAAAAAATTAGATACGGGGTCCGGTTTGGTCCTGAACGCCCTCCCTATCTGATTGTGCCTTTATCTGCTTCAAACTTTCTTGATCCCCAAATCGTCCAGTAACTAAGCGTCCTTGTACAGTACAACTCTTCTATTTGTTTTTCCTTCTACTCAGAGTTGAGTAGCAAAGTGGATTAGGGTAGCTTTCTTTCCACGCAAGTTCTGCTGTCATCGTATGTGCACGGAGCACTTCACAAAGAAGGAGAGTGAGTTCCGTTCAGGGCTGCAGCTCTACGTATGCCTTGGAATGGCAGTGGTGTTCTTCGTTGATCTGAGAATCGTGTGCAGCAGATCTTGAGGGAACTCAACTGTGGTCCACCAAGACCAGCCAAAGTCCTAGCTAGGAGAACCTAACCGTCTTACCAATGTTATTTGGGAGTGTAATCAAAGTCACTTTCTGGATTGGTGAAGGACCGGTTCTAGATTGAACAGATCCGTGTTTAAGAAGCTATCTTCTGCAAATATGTCCTCCAACCACCCAGGAAGCTGGAGCCTCAGATGTCAAACATCTCGGCCTCCTTCTCTTTCCAAAACGAAAAGCTACGGTCTATATAGCGGCAAATGTCATCGTTGCTGAATTCTCCAAGCTCTGAAATGAGCTGGATGGAATTCTTCCTACTCTTTAGAGCTGGGACAACAGCTAGCTCGTCTCCAATGGATGTGGGCTCTTGGGTGCTACTGATCAAGGATTGAGAGGATTCCTGGTGGGAGAGAATAAGGGGAGAATGTAGGGTTTCGGCCGGGACATCCACACTGGGTGTGGTCCCGTGGTCCACCACCAGGTTGTCTCTGAAGAACCTCTGCTTGAGGTCCTCAAAGCCATCCAGCCAATCCCGCTTCCCAGCCTCCACTTCCTCCATCACCACTTTGTGAAAGTGGCGGATGAAGTCCCAGCTGTGGCTGCCCAGATGGTCGAACATCTCGTAGCAGAGCAGGTGGCGAAACTTGCGTTCCTCCCGGCTCATGTCCATCTCCAGCAGCTGGAAGTAACCTAGCATGAAGAGGTCCAAGGTGAGGCTATCGTACTCCACCGGTGAGCCGTCGACGTGCGGCAAAAAATGTTCGGGCCAGTAGAAAATGTCGACGTGGCTCAGGCGGCGGATCTGTCTGGTAGGAACCTGGCTGATGATACTTCTCCAGTGAGTGAGCAGCTTGCCCACCACTTGACGCTGCTTCATGAAGTACAAGAGCTGGTGGTCCTCGCTGGGTTTCGGCTCTGAGACTGTCAACGCAGACTGGTTGTACGCTTGGTCGTCTACCTCCAAATCAGGACCCGACATCTCCCTTATCCTCCTTGGCTGGACCTGCCTGCTCGAATAGGTGAAGGTCCACCTCTTCCAGTGCTCCAGGAAAAGGTAGACAATCCGTTCCTTTCTCAGGTCGATGTAGTCTTGGATGCAACTCAGGTCCGTCTGCACTGGGAGGCTCCTAGTCATGTGGTCAGGGCTGAACATGGTTTCTGCGAAGGAGTCTCCTCTGGAGAACGGGCTGGGTCCCACCTCGTACAGAAGAGGCGCATGGGACAGCTGAATGGGGGGTTCCAGACCACCGATGGAAGCTTCCTCATCTTCCAGGACAGTGAATGGCTCCAAGCCCATGACGTAGTCTTCTTCCAAAATGGGCTCACATCCAAGAGTGAACTGGGCTGTTCCCACCGGCAGAGAACGCTTCCTTTTGTACACCCGATTGGTTGCTTCGCTGATCAGCTGCGCCTGAACATGGACCTCGTAGTTAGCTTTCAGATTCTTCACCGACACCCCCCACTGCATGATCTCCTTCTCCACCTCCTCCCTGGTGCAACTGAAGGACTGAGAACGGGCTATGAGGCTCGGGCTGTCTTTGAACGTTGGCGCTGCGGAGGGGAGCACCTGGGCATCTTCGGTCTTCTGCGCCAATGCTTCAGAGGTCACCATTTCAGCCAGGCTGGTGGCTTTGCCACCCAGCGTGGCCAGCAGGATGGACATGCTTTTCAAGAGGATGGAGATCTTGTTGCACCAACCCGGGAGGTCCTCCGCCCGGCCGTGCATGCACTTGGGGTTGACGGTGAAGTGTTCCTTCGCTAAGGCAGCCGAGACAGGCAACAGCTGCTGCAGCTCCTGTTCCAGCTGTTCCAGTTCGGTCTCGACTTTCTGCACCTTGTGCACGACTTGAAGGTTCTGGATCTGCTTCTCAATACGAAGGATGTCGTCTTCGGTCATCAGTTCCCCGAAAGGTCCCAAAATGGCGTTGTGAGCATGGGAATACCGCCAGCCTTCCTGGGGGTAGCAATTCCCTGATCGTAGCTACGCAAGACAAAAAGAAAGCACAACCCAGAGGGCAAGGAGGGTCCCTCAGGACAGGCCACTACATCGTCCGCGTTCTGCACACCCTCTTCGCCTTACATGTTACTTCGTGGTGTAATGAGAACGGAGTGGTTGGGTAAAAACTCCGTGCGGTGAGACAAGCCTGCCAGGAGAAGGTGGGTGGAAAACTGGACGGCCGTATCGGGAGAGAAAGACCAATATTTGTCCGATCGGGTGGACAGGCATGCAAGAGAATCGCGCAAGGACACCATGGCATTAATGGCAGGTGCCGCGAGAAGCATTCACACGTTACACCATGAAGCGGTCATGTAAGGCATTTAATTCCTGCAGTATCTGGCAGCAAGGTGTCGAAGAGAGCTTTTGGATGCACGGGTCGAATTCGGTAATCTGGTGGGAAAGATTTTGGGAAGTCGCCGAATATCTGCAGCGGACATTTTCACCGCAACAACCGTTGTGCAGAGCGATACCAGTCCTCGCCTGGCCCATAGTGCAGGTTAAATGAGCTTCAGAGTTGGTCACACCAGGTCAGGGCACACAGCCATGCAGAGAACACGCCAGAGCACCGCAAGCAAAGTAGAGACAAGTCAGAAGGAAAGACCCCACTTTCTCTAAATATGGCCTTGAGGGTCTGCAAAAGACTTCTTGACTGTGAATCTCCATTTATGGGGCCACAGACCTTGCCAATCTCAGAGAACACCAAGGAGCCTTCAGTCTTCCTCCTCCTCCTCCTCCTCCTCCTCCTCCTCCTCCTCCTCCTCCTCCTCCTCCTCCTCCCTGCAAACCCCACTCGGTTCTAACACTGACGATGTTACCTAGTTGGGTCATGAAAGGCCTGCAAGAAAACCACCAAGCTCAGAGAGCTCCAAGGACCTCACAATCTTCCTCCTCCTCCTCCTCCTCCTCCTCCTCCTCCTCCTC
>WNWU01000359.1:978290-1001006 GCA_012654045.1 Ptyas mucosa | reverse complement strand
CTCCTCCTCCTCCTCTCCCTCCTCCTCTCTGCAAACCCCGCTCCCTTCTAGCCCTGATGACATCACCTAGCTGGGTAATGAAACAACCAAGCTCAGAGACCACCAAGGACCCCACAGAACCAGCAGGAGTCAAGTGTATGTTAGAGGAATCAACAGTCTGGCCACGGAACCGGCTGATCTTGACCCCATCTCCCATGTGCTCCTACTGGACCATCTGCTTGCCTTTGAAGGCAAGATCTAGGTTTATGTTTTTTGGGGCATCCGGACTGAGGATCCACACACCACGGAAATGGGATCACAGCACACCATCACACCATGCTGCTGAGCGACTGAGCCGTTTACCTTGCGTCTCTGCTCTTCCTCTTCCTGGACCTTCATCTGTAGCTTACGCAGCATCACTTGTCTTTTCCACTCTGGGAGGGGCCTCCCCTGCTCGTCGTGCGTGGGGATCAGTCCCTCCAGGTCTGGGTGGCCGGTTGGGGTCCCGAAGGGGATCATAGAACCGTTGATCTCCAGCTTGGGCGAGCCAGAAGCTCTGAATCCGGAGGCTTCCTCGGGAGTAGAGGGGGGCGTTGGCGTCCCTGCGGGGGACGAGGAAGCTGTAGGGAACTCAGCCTGTTGAAGAAGGAAAAAAGGTCACCGAAAAGCAGAGCGTGGAAATAATTCTAGCTTTTACCTTTAAAAGTAATCCCCAACTTACAACTGCTCACTTGGTGACTGAAGTTAGGATGGACCTACCTAGGAGGAACTTTTGACATGGATATGAAGTTCTGATGGCTGCCCAACTTCTCTCGGAAGTCATGTGACTACAATTTGGGTGCTTGACATTTTCTTTCTTTCTTTCTTTCTTTCTTTCTTTCCTTCTTTCTTTCTCTTTCTTTTATTCTTTTATTCTTTCCTTCCTTTCTATTTCATTCTTTCTTATTGTCTTCCTTCCTTCCTTCCTTTTTTCTTTCTGTTTTATTGTCCTTCCTTCCTTCTTTCTTTTTTCTTTCAGGTTTATTGTCTTTCTGGCTTATTGTCTTTCTCTCTCTCTCTCTCTCTTTCTTTCTTTCCTTCCTTCCTTCCTTCATCCTTCCTTCCTTCCTTCCTTCCTTCCTTCCTTCTTTCAGGTTTATTGTCTTTCTTTTTTTTCTTTCTTTCTGGCTTATTGTCTTTCTCTCTCTCTCTTTCTTTCCTTCCTTCCTTCCTTCTTTTTTCTTTCTGTCTTATTTTTTCTCTGTCTTTCTTTCTTTCTTTCTTTCTTTCTTTCTTTCTTTCTTTCTTTCTTTCTTTCTTTCTTTCTTTCATACCTTAAGATGCCTTTAGTTATTTTTACAAATAAGGTGGCAAACCTTCCTGCCTTAGCCATGGAAGCCAGGGAACTTCAAACAGTCACTAAACGAAGGATTGCAAGTCAGGAATTCTTTCTACTCCAGGCTCAAGAAAGAGAAATAAAAAAAGACCGGATGAAGAGGGACCCAATTTCCAAGCAGAACTTACGTTGGTGCCCACTTGGCCGCAGCCGAAGAAGACGGTGGTGAATCCCTTACTTTGAGGGGTTGGCTTCAAACTCTTCCCGGCTTTGATTTCGGCCAGCAGTTCCGAATTGTCGGCCGTCGGGGACATCATGTTAAAAGATTTGGTGCCTGTGGGGCAGGAGAGGAAAGGAAGCCATGGTTGGCATCAGGGCACTTTGGAAGGACGCGGGCAAAGAGACGGGAAGGAGCACGGCGGAAACGGAAGACAAACTGCAGAAAACTGGCCATTTGCAATTCAAAGGATGGTTTTCATTGCTTTCAAGTGTTTTTTAAAGATTTTAATTATAATGTATGTTTCTGAATGGTGAGTTGCCCGGAGTCGTTTGCTGAGATGGGCAGGCATAGAAATAAAAATAAATAAAAATAGACTAAAATCATATGATAAAATAAATAAATAAATAAAATAAAACATAAAACAATGAATAGAATAGAAAATAGAAAAGAAAATAATAAGAATAGAATAGAATATAGAAAATAAGAATAGAATAGAACAGAACAGAAATAGAGAAAGAATAGAACAGAACAGACCTCTGCAAGGTCCCTTCCAACAGATTGTTAATCCAACAGATTAACAATCTGTTAAATCCCTTTTTTTTCAAGGCCGTTACAACTTTGAACGGTCACTAAATGACGTAAGTCAAGGACTATCTATGTGTCCCTTTTTATAACATTTTTAAAATCTGCTTTTCTGCAGCTGGGCTTGTGGCTGTCTCAAGGGCCAAAGATATATTTTCCTAAAACAATAACGCGGAATTTAAAAGCAAGGCAGGCTGATCGGTCCAGCTGGGAAACAATGCAAATTTTAAACCTTGTGTGTGCGTGTGTGTGTTTTTGGCACCTATGCAAATCAGAAACCTTTGTCTACATTGGGCCGATTCAGGACCTGCAGGGAAGTTGGAAAATCAGCCGCCAGGGATGCAAAATTCAAAAGCGAGTTCCCAAGAATTCAGTTTCCATTCTGTAGCCAGCTGGGTGACTTTGGGTCAATCAGTGAGACAGGGTTTCCTGCCTGAGCAGGGGGTTGGACTAGAAGACCTCCAAGGTCCCTTCCAACTCTGCTATTCTATTCTATTCTATTCTATTCTATTCTATTCTATTCTATTCTATTCTATTCTATTCTATTCTATTCTATTCTATTCTATTCTATTCTATTCTAAAACTTCGGGCTTGCCAAGGGAATGCAACAAAGCCCATCCTCCTGGGCCAGGGAGGGGGAGATCTCTGGATACTGACAAGCGTCAAAACCTCCTGGGTGGAGAGCTTCAAAAGAGCAGGAGTCGAAAAAAGGGGAAGGCATTAACAGTCTACTTTGGGGAAACGAGTTGCCATTAAGAGATGCCAACCGAGGCTGGATTCCAGGGCTAATTGGCACACGGCAGGGATGCCAGCCAAGCTGGGACCGCCAGGAAGCTCTGGGGACCAGAAAAATGTGCGGGAAGTCACGTGGAGGCCCTCGGCTGAGCATCGCGCACGCTGGGAAAGAGCCCTGGGTGAATTTCTCCTGGGTGGAGAAACAGAGAAAAAGGTTTGGGTGGAAAACAGAAAGGGCACCCAGGATGGGAGGTTCTGGCTCAATGGAAGGAGAGAGGGAAGAGGGAAAGAGAGAAAAAAAGGAAGGGAGGGAGGGAGAAAGAAAAGGAGACAGAAAGAAAGAGAAGAAGGAAGGAAGGAAAAAAGTAAACAAAACAAGAAAGAAAAACGAGGAGGAGGAAGGAAAGAAAGAAAGAAAAAGAAAGTAAATAAGACAAACGAAGAAGAAAGAAAAAAGAGGAGGAGGGAGAGACGGAGGAAGGAAGGAGAGAAGATAAATGAGGGAGGGAGAGAGAAAGAAAGTAAACGAGAAACAAGGAAGGAAGAAGGAAAGAAAGAAGGAAGGAAAGAAAAAGAAAGAAAGAAAGATAGATTCTCATTCGAGGTTTTTTACCTTAAACACATGGTAATGTTTCTGGTTTGGCCAACAGGCTGTTTTTTTGAGAAAATGAAACTTATAATTTCCTTCATCAACAATTTCTCTGATTTTTGCATATCAAGACTGCTTGGCGAAAGAGAGAGAAGGGGAAAAAACCCCAGAAAGATGACTCAGCCAGTCTAAAAAAACCCGCAGACATTTTCTCATCTTTCTGTTCCTGGAAACCATCTGCCCCCAAATCAAATGACGGAAAACCAAACCTATCACTGGCCCCAATATTAACCTCTAGAAAACACAAAATCGAGCCTCTTTCTTAGGAGCAGTCTACCTGACATGCCGAAAGAAGCTGAGCCGGGCCCAGAATTTGACCCAGGGATGCTGCAATGATCGTAAGGGCGAGGAGAGGTCATAAGTCACTTCTTTTCAGTGCCGGTGTGACTTCGAACTTTCACCAAACGAATGAGTTGCGACTTGAGGATTTTTTGGTGGCTGAATTTGCACCCAGGACTGCTTCTAAGATTTTGAGTGGGGGGGGCATGAAGGGAAAAGACTTACTTCCGGTGGAAGAAGAGGACCTTCGCTGGCCGGTTGAGGGGGGTGTGTGCTCCGCAGGCAGGGGAGGAGGGGGAGGCGGGGAGCAGCCCCCCTCAGGGAGAGGGGGAGGTGGGGGAGGGGCCTCTCCGGTGGGCGTCTTCTCCGCCGCGCTTCCGTTGTGCACTTTCTGGCTGGAGAGAAGTGAAGCCTGGAAAAAGGGGGTGGGGGCATGAAAAGAAAAATAAATGAAAAGAAACCCCCCCCCCAAAAAAAACCGCTTGCTACCCGGTCCCATCTAACCAATCCCAACCCTATCTCAAAACTGGAATTTCAAGCCATCTGCTTTTATTTATTTATTTATTTATATATATATATATATATATATATATATATATATATATATTCCCGCTATCAGCCCTGTGAGGTAGTACTAGTTGTTACTTTAATGTAAGGTTGCATTGAGAGACTCTCACAACTCTTTCCCTGCCCCCGTGTTTACAGCCTAAGAAACTAGGGAGGATCCCTTCTGAGATTCTTCCTGTGTCCCTTTTCCATCCATAGGCTCAGCTGCCTCTTATCTGATTATTGTCTAATCTGTGTCTCTTCCTCCTATTTCTCAAGGCCTTTCCCACAGACCATTACAATATTTCTGTCCCCTCCTTTTTACCGCCAAAGAAACTAGGGAGGGTCCCTGCTGAGATGATTCTTGCACCCCTTTTCCATCCGTGGGCTCAGCTGCCTCTTATCTGACTGTTGTCTTGTCTGCATCTCTTCCTCCTGTCTCCCAAGGCCATTCCCACATAGACCATTGCAATATTTCTGCCCCCTCTTCTTTACAGGCCAAGAAACTAGGGAGAGTTCCTTCCAAGATGCTTCCTGAGCCCCCCCCCCCTTTTTTTTTCCTTCTGAGGGCTCAGCTGCCTCTTATCTAACCGTGGCCTAGATTTCAGCTTTGCCAGATTGGAGAAAAACTCAAGTGGAGAACTGGGATCCGTTCTGGTTCTGCAGATCTCCCGGGCCCTCTGTCCGTGGTTCTGACTGGATCCCCAAAAACAGATTCTCACCTCCTCGCTGTGGGCCATCCTGGACGTTCTCCTGTTCTGCTCTCCACCTCCGCTGTTATCCAGACGTTTGTAGTAATCCCCCGTACTCGGCTGTTTGCTGAATCTTCTGGATCTCCTGCTGGAATCCGTCCGTTGCAGTTGTTGGCAGGTGAGCTAAAAATAAAATAAAAATAATAACCAGCTTTGTTAAGTTGGATCCCGGATGCCAAACCAACTTTGGCAGTTCGCAAAGATTTGCACCAAATGACATTTTTTGGACACATTTTACTTTTCCTTCCCTTCCTTCCTTCCCTCCCACTATCTATCTATCTATCTATCTATCTATCTATCTATCTATCTATCTATCTTTCTTTCTTTCTTTCTCTTTCTTTCCTCCCTCCCCTTCCCTCCCTCTCTACCTTCCTCTTTCTTTCTTTCTTTCCTTCCCTCCCCTTCCTTCCCTCCTTCCCTCCCTCCCTCTCTCGTTCTTTTCTTCCCTCCCTCCCCCTTCCTTCCTTCCTTCCATCCCTGCCTCTCTCTCTCTCTCTTTCTTTTTCTTTCCTTCCTTCCTTCCCCCCTGTCTTGTACTGTTTTCCACTTTTTATCTTTTCATATTTTCCCCCCTTTCCGATTTTCTCTTCACCCTTCTCTAGTTTATAATCCCATACAAAATCAATCCCTCCCTCCCTCCCTCTCTCAATCCTCCTCTTTCCCTCAGTTTCTCTACCATTATATGTCAAATGTTACTGGAGAAGACTTTACAGCCTAGCTGGGATTGTGCTCTCTCTCCACACGCAGGGCCAAATTCCACCTTCTGTTATCAGAAAGCAATTTTTCTGCCCTTGATTTGTTCGTTTTTGTCTTTTCAGCACAATTCGCACTGAGGTCCAGGGCCCCAGGGTCATTTGTTCTCCTTTGCAGCCCTGGCACTCAGGGGGCCTCAAACCCCATGGAAACCCCACAGAATTCACACAGAGACACACCAGCAACGCCCCCCCTCCAGTGTAGGAATCCACCACAGCTCCAACCACTAGGAAACGTTTCCCACTGTGGGGGAATTCTGGGAGTTGAAGTCCACCTGTCTCCTAGTTGCCGTGTGATTTAGGTCCAAAGCTAATTTACAGGCCGTCCTTGACTTATGACCAACCGTCGAGCCCGATAAATTTCCATTGCTAAGTTGTTAAGCGAGCTTTGCTCCGTTTTACGACTTTTCTCGCCCCGGCTGTTAAGCGAATCGGGCTTCCCCCATCGGCTTTGCTGGTCCGCAGGTTGCAAAAGAGAATCACCCGGGACTCTGCGACCGTCATAAATATGAGTCCGTTGCAAAAGCGGCCGGATTTTGATCACGTGACTCTGGGGGAAGCCGCGACGGTCGTACGTGTGAGAACTTAAGTCGCTGAAACGTCGGTCACTGAACGGACGGTTGTAAGTTGAAGACTAGTTGCAGTAATAGTGAACAATAGTGAAATAGTGGGAGTTTGCACACTCATGCTCCATTGGGCAGCCTTTGCCGGGAAAACCAAACTAAACCGGGATAAGATTCGCCGTGTTTTTGAGCTGCCATTTTTCCGTTTGCAAGCAGCCCTCCATCTCCATCCCTTCTATGCTCCGTTTTTCCTTCCTCTCTCTCTCTTTCTCTCTCTTTTTTTTTTTTGCAAAAGACGCTCAGACCGTCCATGTTTAAAAAAGAAAAAAAACCCTCTTGACAAAGCACAAAAAGTGGATTATTTATTATTATTATTTTTTTAAAAAACTCCTTTTCAAATGGAGTTTTTTCCCAGCCTATTTTCCCAGATCAATTGAAGCTCCTCAAGAGATTAACTCATGTTGCCGTTTCCTTTATTTGCAAATTATTTTGTGCTCAAAACCCTTCCATTTTCGCACATCATCCCTGCCAGATTCCGCTCCTAACGCCACAAAAGTGGGGGTTTTTTTTGTTCCCTCTCGTTCTAATCCCAAGCAAAGCTCTAAAAAAGCCTCCAAGACCTTTTTTTTAAAAAAAATATGTATTTTTCCTGGCTCACTTCTGGCTTGCTTTCAAAAGTTTGCATCTCTTTTGCATCGCCGATCCTTCTCTTCTCACCTGAGCGAGCCAGAAAGAAAATATATATATATATATTTTCTTTAAAAACATATGAATAATTCTGCTGTTGCAGGTTGTCTTACCTGGGCAGGTGAGCGACGTGCCCCTCTGAGTTGCTTTTCCAGCTGCCTTGAAAGACAGAAGACACCTGATACCTGCCTCTGGCACCCCTGAGACAGGTGAGCTGGCCTCTCTGGTTACAGGGACCTTTGAGTCCATTAGCAACACCCCTTCGCTGCCCCCCCCCGGTGACATCACCTGGATGGGAGGACCAATGGCAGCTCTGTAGGGTGTCTAACATGCACCTGTCTCTCTGTCTCTCTGTCTGTCTGTCTCCGCCAAGCCGTGGGAAAATCCCAAGGGATTTTCGCAGGAAGGGAATTCTGGATCCGCCCCAGGCCCCCCAATTCTCCTTCTTTGCCCCCAAAGAAATCTGGGTTCGGATCCTGGGCGAGTCTGGTTTGCTCAGCACACCCAAGCAAAGTCCAGCTTCACAACTCCGGCGTCGGGATGGCGAGAGCGTCGGGCGAGGGAAAAAAAAATCAAAATGCAAAGTCCGTACCAGTTTCTTTTTATCCTGGCGTAAAGTAGTATGAAAGTTGGCAAAGTTGCAAACAGGGCTGGACCGACGGACCGACCGACGGACCGAGGGAAGGCTGAATTCTTTTTATTAAAAAAAAAAACCAAAACACCCAAGGATTTTCCAAGTTTAACTGAATCACAGAATTGGAGGGAACTCCAGAGGTCATCTAGATCAACCCGCTGCTCAAGCAAGAGACCGTGTACTGTTCTGTGTCATGGCTGTCCGGTCTCTTCTCTAAAACCTCTAATGATGGAGCACCCACAGTTTCTGGAGGAAACCACTGATCAGTTGATCTGGCATTACAGAATTACAAGGTTGGAAGGGACCTTGGAGGACATCTAGTCCAACCCCCTGCTCAAGCAGGAGATCCATTCCAGACCAATGCCTTTCTGGTCTCTTTGCTTTCGTACAACTCGGAGCTGTCCAGCCTCAAGGCAGGACGCCTCAGAGACTTACAACTGTCTGTTTAGTGACGGCTTAGTTACCGCGGCACTGAAAACAGGGACTTATGACCGTTTTCAAAACTTAAAAAGTCAAAATTTAGAGTCTTGGCAACTGACCCATATTTATGACAGTCGCAGCATCCCGGGGATTACACGATCCCCCTTTGGCAAAGTCAACGGGGAAGCCCGATTCACTCAACGACGGTGTTCCTAACATCGGTGGCAGGAAAGGTCTAAAATGGTGGGAGACTCACTTAGCAACTGCCCCGCTTAGCAACAAAAATTTCGGGCTCAGTTTTGGTCGTAAGTCGAGGACAATGTTTCTCAAACATGGCAACTTGAAAACCAGGGGGAGGAGGGGACTTCGAGTCCCAGAATCCCCCTCGGGCATCTAAGCCCCCTCCCCTTAAATTCCTTACCTCTTGTTTGAGGGTTTCACTGTCCACGTGTCGAAGGTTATTTTTGGCTTGGACGTAAATCTCGGCGGTGTGCGGCATTTCGGGGGGGTTCGGCGCCGGGTAGCCCGGGGGGGGGGGGAGGCCCTTGGGGCGGGGGGGGGGAGAAGGCGCCGGGAAATTTGGAGGTGGGGGTGGAGAGGTTTGAGCCCCCTTCTTTGCGGGACCCGGGGCCAGTTCTGGGTTTAGCATGTCCATATAGGTCTGCATATCGGTGAGCGCCGTTTCGGGGACCCCTGGAATAATACAACAACAACAATAAAAAAGGAGTTGACTGATATTCAACAGGGAGAGCAGCTTGCAAACGAACTCTACCAGTTGGATGACGGGCTGTTGTTTTGAAGGGGCTGTTCTGGCCAGTTGCAAAAGCCCCGTTTGCTTCTTTGGGAAAATCCCACCAGCTTTTGTAAAAACTTGCCTCCCCCCCCCCCAAAGATCTTGTTTCTAAAAGGCACTCTGTACATACTCATGTGAGCTCTGCTTTAGAACAAGCAGGAGTTTCTTTGGCTGACTTCACAGAATGAGGCCTGTTGCGCTTCAGTTTAACGCATTTAAAGAGTCGCTGAGCTAGGACTCCTAAAACTGCACCAACTTTTTCCCAAATGGGTGCCCTAGCTGGACTACAAAACCCCTCATTCCCAGCCTGCACTGGCAGAGCACCGGGGGGGGGGGGATCGGGGGACCCTTCAGATGCACAGAGACAGGACAGTATGCCAACCATTCCTTAAAAAGCAAGGTTTTCTCTCCCCACTTCTTGTAATTTTGTAAGATTGATCGGAAAGGGCACCACCCAGTGATTTACGTCATCCGTGTCATGCTCTGGTCAGTCGTGTCAGCCATCGGTCGGATCTTGATGGCTGAGCATGGACGCGGCCCCCGACGGTTGCTTACGCTGCCCTGTGTAATTCCTCTTCTCCCCAGTGCTGGATTGACTCGAGTGCGAGGAATCATAGTTGGAGAAGATGCTGCTTGGAGACCCCATGTCAAAATGGGTCTGGGGGACCGAGACGGTGGTGTGGGGCGAGGACAAACCGGAATCCGGCTGTTTGAGTTCCATGTCGGCCGAGGGGTCTCGGGACAACACCCGGTGCTCCACACTCTACGGGGAAACGAAGGGTTAAGGGACCCATTCAGGAAGCAGGAGGTGGCTTCACTCGAACCCAGAACCTCCCCGGAAATGATTGTTAAACTCATCCTGGACTTTCTGCCCCCTATGCAATTTTTGGGAGAGGCAGACCAGCTCATCGAAAAGAATCTTTTTGATAAGTTGAGTGGGGAATTTGGGGTCCCCGAGGAGAAGGGACATGGGGATGTCAGTTTTTGCCAGATTGGAACTCTGTTGGGGTTGGAGTAGATGACCTCCTGGATCCCCTCCCTTCTAAGATTTCCTGGTCTGGATTCTTCACTCAGCTCTTCTAATCCAACCCACAGCTCAAGGAGGAGACCCTAGACCATTCTGGTCCAATGGTTGTCCACTTTCTTCTTGAAGACCTCCAGTGATGGAGCACCCACAACTTCTGGTGGCAAGTTGTTCCACTGCTTAATTGTTCTCACTGTCAGGAAATTCCTTCCCAATTCCAGGTTGCTTCCCTCCTTGATTAGCTTCCATCTGTTACTTCTAGTCCTGCCTTCCTTCCTCCCTATCCTTCCTTCCTTTATTCCCTTTCCTTCCTTCCTCCCTCCTTCCCTCCCTCCCTTCCATCTTTCTGTCTAGCATGTATCTTATCTCTTGCAGAATCATAGAATCATAGAGCTGGATGGGACCTCTGAGGTCTTATAGTCCAACCCCCTGTTCAAGCAGGAAACCCTAGATCACTTCAGACAAATGGCTGTCCAATCTCTTCTTAAAAACCTCCAGTGATGGATCACCCACAACTTCTGGTGGCAAGCTGTTCCACTGATTAATTGTTCTCACTGTCAGGAAATTTCTCCTTCATTTTAGATTGCTTCTCTCCTTGATTAGTTTCCGTCTCTTACTTCTTGTCCTTCCTTCCTCGCTTCCTCCCTTTCCTTCCTCCCTCCCTTCCTTTCTTCCTTCCTTCCTTCCCTCCCTCCCTCCCTCCCTCCTTCCCTCCTTCCTTCCTTCCTTCCTCCCTCCCTCCCTTCTCTCTGTCTATCATGTCTCTTATCTCTCTCAGAATCATAGAATCATAGAATAGAATAGAATTAGAAGGGACCTTGGAGGTCTTCTAGTCCAACCCCCTGCTCAAGCAAGAGACCCTAGACCATTTCAGACGACACGGCTGTCCAATCTCTTCTTAAAAACCTTCAGTGTTGGAGCATTCATAACTTCTGGAGGCAAGCCAGGTTCCCTTCCTGATTTAAAGGAAGGAGAGGATGAGTGCCTACGAAATTGCCACCTCGGCCCCCAAGTCATTCCTGCAGATTGCCCCCCCCCTTAAAAGGGCCACCCACCCACCCAGGGACCCCTCTTACGTTGCCCATGATGCCGGGGGAAAAAGGCTTCTCTCCTTCTGTCACAGCCCAAAGCTCAACCGACATCCAGCGTAAAATAACAGGTTTATTTACTTCCCTGGGGGATGTGCAACATCACAGTCGCCCTGGCAGGATTTACACCCGGTGCCCTGGGTAACCAGCAGCCGGTGAATTCCCCCTGGCATTGGGGAGCTTTCAAAAAGCACATCCATCCCCCCCCCCGAAATAAACGGGCCAGAAACACCTGAAAATGGGAGAGGCAGACTGCCAGCCGGCATGGGGAGGGGCGAGAAAAAAATAAATAAATCACCCATGCAAAATTTAAAATTAAATTTAAAAGGACAAAGAAATTTCGTCGGTTCGTTTTAGGTGAGCCGGGATCAATGCCACCGGTTTGCAAAGCAACATTTAGTGGTTGCATGGAAGGAATCCACGGATGTGGCACGTACTACAGTATTGATTAATAGATAGATAGATGATTGATAGATAGATAGATAGGAAGGAAGGAAGGAAGGAAGGAAAGATAGATAGATAGGTAGATAGAGTGATGATAGATAGATGATAGATAATAGATGATAGATGATTGATAGATGACAGATAGATGACAGATAGATAGATAGATAGATAGATAGATAGATGATAAAGATAGACATGATAGATATAGATAGATGGATAGATGATTGATAGATAGATGATAGATAAATATAGACATGATAGATGATTGATAGATGATAGATAGATGACAGATAGATAGATAGATGATAGATAGATGATAGATAAATATAGACATGATAGATGATTGATAGATGATTGATAGATGATAGATGATAGATTATAGATAGATAGATTATAGATAAATATGGACATGATAGATGATTGATAGATGATAGATAAATATAGATATGATAGATAGATATACATTGATAGATAGAAGATAGATGATAAGATAGATAGATAGACAGACAGACAGATAGATAGAATAGATGGTTGCATAGAAGGAAGCCATAGACGTGGCACATACCACGGGGTCCTTGTAAGTGACCAGAGCATCCGTGGCCTTGTCCCAGCTTCTGTGGAAGACCGGCGGTTTTTTAAAATTGTGGCGATAGTTATTTTTCTGGAGTTGTTTAATGCAACAGGAGAGGGGAGGAGGAAACAGAGGGAAGGAAAGCAGGGGGGGGGGGGGAAATAACAGGCAAAACGGAAAATAAATGGGAATGAAAAATATAAAGAACAAGGGCAGAACAGAAATAGAACAGAAAGAGGAGCAAGAAGAAGAAAGGAAAGGAAGAGAAAGGAAGAAATGAAGGAGGAACGGAAATGTTAACAATCGGTGCCATAACAGAAATAGAAAACACATAAAAATATATGCAAGAACAAAACGATTCAAAAGCAAGGCAACAAACCAAAAATTAAATGGAAAACAGAGAAAAAATAATACAATAATGTAAATAGCATCTCTCTCTCTTTGTTTCATATCTCTCTATATCTCTCTATCTGTCTAATGTTTCATCTCTCTCTCTCTCTCTAATTTCATATCTCTATATCTATGTCTGTCTATCTATCTATCTAATGTTTCATATCTCTATCTATCTATCTCTACCTCTCTCTCTCACAATCTCTATCTATCTAATGTTTCATATCTCTATTTATCTAATGTTTCATAGCTATCTCTATCTATCTCTATCCTTCTCTATCTCTCTCTCTCTCTCTCTATCTCTGTCTCTTTCTTTCTATCTTAAACAGACAGACAATAGATGATAGAGAGAGAGAGAGAGAAAGAGAGATGATAGATGATCAATATATGATAGACAGACAGATGATGGAGACATGATAGATGATAAGCAGACAGACAGACAGAAAGGAAGCTGGATTCGCTGAACGACCATGGCAAAACAAGGTTTTAAAATCAGGGGTGCCTCACTTAAAGACTGGAACGCTGACGTTTTTTTGGTCCCGATTACAGTCGTAAGACTAAGAGGCATGGCTCCAATCAGCGCATTGGGGGGGGGGGATGAAAGGATAAATCCGAGGCAAGGTTGAACCCCTCTAGATGCCCCTTAGGAGCACCGATATTCATCCCAGCCCCTTTTCATGCCCCTCCCCCCCCCCGGTGGGCAAAGCTAAGCCACCCTCCCCGCCAGGCCTCTGCACCATGTTTTCCACCGTCCGCAGGTACTTGGCGCACTGCGAGTGGCCGTTGTAGTCGGCAAGGTCCGCAGCGGTGTAGCCGTCTTGGTCGCGCAGGCTGAGGTCGACGCCGTTAACCACGAGGATCTGACAGCACTGTGAGGGAGGGGGAAGAGAAGAGAACATAGGTGAGCAGAGAGGGAAAACTGGGGTGGGTGGCCCAGATGACCTCAAGTGGTCTCCCTTCCCTCCCACTCATTCTAGGCATCTATATTTTGATTGAGATTCCTCCCACCGGGCAGCGGGTTGGGCTGGATGACCTCTGAGGTCCCTTTCAAGCCTTCCGTTTTAGGCTTCCTTCTTTTAATTTGGGTTTAGAATCTAGAATTTCAATTTGGATTATGATAGCCCGGCAGGGGGTCGGACTGGATGACCGCTGAAAGTCCCTCTCAACCCTTCTCTTCCAGACTCCTATATTTCCACTGATATTATGGCACAAGCAGTGGGGTTGAGCTGGATAATCTCTGAAGCCCTTTCTCAACCTCAACCATTTTAGGCTTCTGTATTTCAATTTGGATTCCTCCACCGGGCAGGGGGTTGCACTAGATGTCCTCCCGAGGTATCCCTTCCAACCTTAGGCTTCCGTGTCCCTCCACAGGGCAGGGAATCGGACTACACAACCTCTATGGCCTCTTTCAACCCTAAACTTTCTATATTTCAATTTGGATTCCTCCGCCAGCCAGGGGGTTGGATTTGATGACCTCTGGAGTCCCTTCCAACCTTTCTATAGTTCTCCCACTCCTAAGGCCCAGCTGGCTCCAATTCTTCCTTCCTTCGCGAGGGAAAGGGCACCAAGAGGCGATCCCTCACCGCCCGATCTTCTCCCCGCGTGCTCACCTCCAGCTCCCCGTTCTCCGCGGCGTCATGCAAAGGGGTCCCCCCCCACTGGTCCACCACGATCTCCCCTCCGTGTAAGAGCAGCCAACTCAGGACTTTGGCGTGGCCCCGACTGGCCGCGAAATGCATCGGTGTGGCCCCGTCTTCGTCCTGCTCCGACAGGTTCACATCGGTGAAACTCATCTGCGTAGCCAGCAGGATAAAAAAATTAAAATAGCTAAAACGATCGAGACCAGAGTCTCGTATCCGGAGAGGACGTGCTGCAGGCGGTCCTCGACTTATGACCGCCACAACGGGGCCCGGAATTTCTGCCGCGAAGCGAGACGTCGCTCCCTTTTAATGACCATTCGCGCCGCGGTTTGTTCAGCAAAGCTGGCTTCCCCACCGACTTGTCAGAAGGTCGTGGGGCCCCCGCCCCCCCCGGGGGGGACGCTGCGACCGTGGTAAATACGAGACAGCAGCCAAGCTGTCCGAATTTTGGTTGCATGAACAAGGTAGGTATAAAAAAAAACCCCGGATCTAAGTGACTTTTTTCGGTGCTTCGGACGGTCGCTAAATGAACGGCCGTAAGTCGGGGACTACCTCCATGGGGTCTGCGTGGGCTTGTGAACGACGGCAAGGAAAGCTTCCTGAAACACACACACACACACACACACACACGATGTGACTCCCTCACCCCTCCTGTGCTCACCAGCCAGACAATGACGGTGTTGTGGCCCATCTGAGCTGCGGCGTGGAGGGGCGTCATGCCATCGTTGGCGCGTAGGTGGGGGTCAGCCCCACACTCCTTGACCAAATACTGGACAATCTCCAAGTGACCCTCTTGGCAGGCTAAATACAGTGGGGTGGCACCGTTCTTGGTTTGGGCGTTGACCGAACTGGAAAAAGAGAGAAAAAAAGAAAGAAAGGGGGGAAAAAATCAGATTTTTCAAAATCAAACCATGAAGTTGCTGGGAGGGGGGTTGGACTAGATGATCTACAGGGTCCCTTTCAACTCTAATCTGTTGAATCTGTTTAATAAATTCCTTTTTTTTTGGAAAAACGATCGAATCTATCATGGGGGGGGGGGGTCCTCGACCTACGACGGCAGCTGAGCCCAACAGTCTTTTAAGCGAGGCGTTTTTTTTGAAGTGATGTTGTTGCCCTGTTTAAAGTCGTTTCTTGCCACTGTTGTTAAGGGAGTTGCTCAAATGATTCCCCGACACCCCGATACAGGCAGTCCTCGGTTTCCAACCATTCATTTAAGGGATCGTTGGAAGTCACAAGGGCACCCACAAAAGTGACTTAGGACTGTCATTGAGTGAATGGCTGCTGTTCTTAAGTGTTCTTAAACACGGTCGTTGAGCAAATCCAGCTTCCCCCCATTGACTTTGCTGGTCCAAAGGTTGCCAAAGAGGATTGCGTGACCCTGTGATGGTCGTAAGTGTGAAAAACAGTCACTTTTTTTCAGCGATGTTGTAACTTCGAACCGTCACTAAGCGAGCCATTGTAAGTCGAGGACTATCTGTAATCAAATCTTGATGAAGAACTGAGAAAAAATTCATTTTTCCACTAGAGTTTTTCCCTCTTTTTCTTCCTCCTATTCTTCCAAATAATTAAATCATTTTTCCCAGCTAGACTATACAGATAGTCCCAAACAAACGACCGTAATAGAGACTGCCCCATTACAGTCGTTAAGCCTTTCCACCGACAATTGTACTAACTTATCAACCGCGGTGATTCGTTTAACAACGGTGGCAAGAAAGGTCTAAAACAGGGGACAAAATTCAGTTCATAAATGTCTCACTTAGCAACAGTAAAAGTTTCGGCTTCCATGGCGGTCGTAACCTGAGGACTTCCTGCAACGCGTAAATATTCTAACCAAACATATCTTGAATTGTGCAGAGAATTTCCCTGTCTTAATCTTGCTGGAAAGTTTCATTTTTTAACCCCGAAAAATCCGGATTCGCACCCAACTCGGATGCCCCTCTGCCAATTTCAATTCTCCCGGAAACACCCAATTAAAAACCTGTTGAATATTTCAAAAAGGCAACGTAAGAAAAACTCAGCTGGGCTTTTTAATAATTGATCGGCATCTCTTGGAGATGCCGGGTTCTTTGCAACCTTATTCTCTTTCCATCCGCTCTTAAATGTGAGGGTTGTTTTTTTTTTCTTCTTCTTTTCTTGCCTGCAACACACAAAAACTGAACAAACAACCACGTTGTGTCCCCCCCAAAACTTCAGCCTCTCAAACGGAATAAACCAATATTTATTCCATCTGTAATGAGAGATCTGGAAGTGCTTTCGTTGGATCGGAGGGCAGGGAGCAGACTGACACGGTGGATTGTGGGTCCTTCATCACTGGTTGCCTTTAAAGAAGAAACTGCACAGTCGTTTGTCCTGAATAGTATAGGCTGGGTTTCCTGCTTGGGCAGGGGGTTGGACTAGATGATCTCCAAGATCCCTTCCTTCTCTGTTATTCTGTAATCGCAGATCAATTAATCAGTGGAATGACTTCCCCCCCCCAGACTTTGTGGGTTCTGCATCCATCATTGAAGAAGAGACTGGACAGGGATGGTACAGATCATCCTTGACTCACGGCCACAATTAAACTCAAAATTTCCGTTGCTAAGTGGGACAGTTGTTAAGTGAGTTTCGCTCCCCATTCCGCTGTGCCACGGAAAGTTTGGGCACAACGGGTGGTGGTCGTAACTCGAGGACTACCTGGCGAAGGCAAATCTCTTCCCAGGCGCTTCCGTCCTTCGCTTCCCTGGGCAGAGAGGGTTGGCTTTCCAGGTTCCACCCCCTCCCCAGGAAGCTGCAAAGACAGAGATAAGGGCTATCTGTGCCGCGGAGAGAGACAGCTGGCCGTCGCTTGGCGAGGCGGGCTTCGTCGTAAATCAGATCCCTCCAGGCAGCTGCTATTGTGCCCGGTTGCAGATTAGCTACAGGAACAAAGAAAAGGACACAGCGATAGAAAAGCAGGCAGGGACAATGGAACACCTGGTGGTCTCTCTCCCTCCACCTTCCCCCCCTCCACCCCGCCCCCGGCCGGTCCTGCCTGCCTCCCCTCCCCTCCCCTCCCCTCCCCTCCCTGGCAGATTTGATGAATTTGAGCCAAAAAAATAAAATATTATTTTTAAGGGAGTAAAGGATGTGGCTACCAGGCCGGCCGGAAGACAGAAAATTGCAGTCAAGGATGTAGAGAGTTGGAAAGGGCGCCTCGGAGGTCATCCAGTCCAACCCCAAACCCAAGGCACGTTTCCAGTGAAATCCCAGGATGGTATGAAGCTTAGGAAGGGGGTCTCGAAGAGCATCCAGTCCATTTATTATATATATTATATATAATAAATATATATTTATTATATATATTAATTGATTAGACTGGCCATATCAATGTACAGGTTCAAACACATATTACCGATAAAATTTTAAAATGAGAGTAGGGTAAAATACAATAGTTATAGGATAAAACACAATAATATATAAAATTACATAATACATAAATTCGTAGAATAAACCAAGAAGTGAAGGCGACTCGAAGGCGGTTTGTGTTAGCTAAACCTTCTTTGTATAAGCCACCATCCGTGTTTCTTGGCAGTGTTGGAAGGGATCCGGTTGCACTAACTGGTAACTGAGCCCAGGATCAAGCTGTCACTGGGGGTGGGGAGGGGAGGGGAGGGGGGGGAGGTACGCTGAAAGACAGTTCTTGCCCGGCTGTAAATAATTCATGCTGTTCCTTAACTAAGACAGGCAAAAACGTGGGAGGAATGGAGTCATGTTGGTTTAAGGTCGCAGAAAAAACATTCTGAAAAATTCAAACTAGAGCATAAAATAGACGAAGAAAGGTTGCAGGAATCGGTGATGTCTAATTAGAATAGAATAGAATAGAATAGAATAGAATAGAATAGAATAGAATAGAATAGAATAGAATAGAATAGAATAGAACAGAACAGAAATAGAGAAAGAATAGAATAGAATAGAAATATAGAATCAAATATAGAATTGAATATAGAATAGAATAGAATAGAAATAGAGAAAGAATAGAATAGAATAGAAATAGAGAAAGAATAGAAGAGAATAGAATAGAAATATAGAATCGAATATAGAATTGAATAGAATCGAATAGAATCGAACAGAATAGAACAACAGAGTCGGAAGGGACCTCGGAGGTCTTCTAGTCCAACCCCCTGCTTAGGCAGGAAACCCTACACCACTTCAGACAAATGGTTATCCAACCATCTTCTTAAAAACTTCCAGTGTTGGAGCATTTGCAACTTCTGGAGGCCACGGAGTAATTGTTCTCACTGTCAGGAAATGAGTTTGGAAGGGACCTTGGAGGTCATCTAGTCCAACCCCCCCCTCCAAAGCTGGAGGCCCTACCTCCACCATTTCTGACAAATGGCATATTAAACAGAGGCATATTAATTTAATTTAATGAAAAGAAGGATGATGGTAGGACAGGTAGTTCTTGACTTACGACCACAACGGAGCCCCAAATTTCTGTTGTTTTAAGTGAGACCTTTGTTAAAGAGATTTCTGTCCCGTTTTACGACCTTCCTGGGCTCGGCTGTTAAGGGGAATCACCGCCTTGGATAAGTGAGTCACACGGTTGTTAAGTGAACCTGGCTTCTCCATTGACTTTCCTTGTTCGAAGGTCGCAAAAGGGGATCGTGTGGCCCCAGGACGCTGCAGCCGTCATAAGTATGAGTCCATTGCCAAGCGTCTGAATTTTGATCACATGATCATGGAGTTGGTACAACGGTCGTAAGTGTGAAAACTGGTCCTAAGTTGCTTTTTTCAGTGCCGGGGTAACTTTGAAATGGTCAGTAAATTAAGGCTGTCGTAAGTCGAGGACTAGCTGTTTATTCCAGTATTTGGGAGGGGCTGCCCCAAAGAAGAAGGGATCAACTTATTTTCCAAAGCACCAGAAGGCAGGACAAGAAAACAACGGATGGAAACTCATTAAGCAATCTGGAATTAAGGAGAAACTTCCTAACCTGTGGAACTGCTGGCCACAAGAAGTCGTGGGTGTGAATTTTGATCACAGGGATGTTACAACAGGCGTTAAGGGTGAAAAATGATCTTAAGTCATTTAAGTAACTTCAAACGGTCCCTAAATTCACTAAATCTAACATCACCTATTTAATTTATTTATTTTTCTTAAATAGTATTTATTTGACGTCCCAACGAAGACGAGCTAAGCAAACCGACGTAACCTGGATCTCTCTATCCTAAAACTCGCAAACCTTCAAACCAAGATAGTCTGAACCGCGGCAGAGTGGCGTGCCAATAAATTCCCTAATCTTATCAAGGTCTTACAAATTCTTGCCGGATTTTGAACGGACCTAATCCTCAGATCTCCTCCGAGAAAAAGAGAGAGATGCGAAAGGATGTAGACATTTGGAGAAAAAAGGGAGAAAATTTGCTCGGCTGCTTAATGTCCCTTAGAATGTCCCTTGCCCTAAATTCAAAGATCTGGGGCATTGATGAGGGAAGTCCTCAACTTAAGACCATTTGTTCTAAAAGTCCCTTGGGAGTTGGGCAGACATAAAAATGTGATAAATTAAATTAAATTAAATTAAGTGACTGATGTCCTTGCAGTTATCACTCTTGCAGTCACGTGATCAAAATTGGAAACCGCCCAGTATGTGTTTACGACGGTTGCAAAATGTCCCGGGGTCAGGAGATCCCCTTTTAACGACCTTGTGAGAATCAATGGGGAAGACAGGTTCATTTAACGACGGGCAGCAATTAACTCTTAACTATCAAAAAAGTTGTAAAATCGGATGCGAGTCCCAAAACTGCCACTCAGCAACAGATGGTGGTCATAAGTAGAGGACTAACTGTACGTCACATTCTGGATTGACTCAGCCCTCCAGCGAGGAAGATGACGGTCATAAGAAGGGTTTGGGGTTGGACTAGAAGACCTCCAAGGTCCCTTCCAACTCTGTTATTCTATTCTATTCTGTTCTATTCTATTCTATTCTATTCTATTCTATTCTATTCTATTCTATTCTATTCTATTCTATTCTATTCTATTCTATTCTATTCTATTTATTTTCTGTCCTGTCCTGTCCTGTCCTGTCCTGTCCTATCCTATCCTATCCTATCCTATCCTATCCTATCCTATCCTATCCTATCCTATCCTATCCTATCCTATGAAAGGAAAATGGCAGAAAGTTGTTTTTTTTTGACAATTGTAAAATATTTATAAAGCGAACTGCAGAACTGGCCGAAAATAATTTTTGCAGCTCCCATTTTCTCCTTTTGCTAGTTTTCCGTGAGCCAAAAAGGATGATACTTTTTTTTTTTTTTAAAAAAAGCTGCTTAGCATTTTGGGGTGGGAGGGAAGCTCGTGTTTAACGCTGCCCCAAAAATTCTGATTTTTTTTTTTTTAAAGAGGCTTGGCTTCCCAACTCTCCATCAAGAGCGAAAACCAGGCCACCGTCCCCAAAATTAATTCTGCAGATGGAGGCCTTGGCTAAATATAAGATTTCTGCTGGATGCCAACTGAACTTTCCACTCTGCAAAGTTTGAAAGAGCCCCATGTTTTTTTGTTTTTGTTTAAAAAGCCTGTTTCTTGGCTGGCAGGAATAAGGTATCTGGCAGGTTTTTAATTACCCTTCCGAGGAGCCGTCTTCGCTCCGAAGGCTATTTGTGGTCGAACCACACCGGCTCGCCGCAGAAAATGAGATTAAAAATCTTCTAATCTGTCACGTACTATACTTGTGTGGTTCCAAAGGATCCCGCTGACCTAATTTTCCCAGCTGGAGTGATTTTATATTAGCTCTACGACTGGAATTTAATTTTAAGTGAGGTATTCAGCAGAGGCTGGATTGGGTTTCGGCTGGAAAAACTACGGGGTGCTCCTTTTTTCCTGGGCAGAGAGGGTGGGGTTGGGCTAGATGACCTCTCAGTTCCCTTTCACCACGGCTTGCATTCCACTTTGAGTTGGGTTGCTGCACAGAGGGTGCATCGAACTGGACTTTTTCGAAGGTCTGAGACAAGCAGGCAGGCAAGGAAGGAGGCAGAGAGAAAGAGAGAGAGAGAGAAAGAGAAAGAGAAAGAGAGGAAGGAAGGAGGGAAGGAAGGAAGGAAAGCAGGAATGGAGGGAGGGAGGGAAGAGATAGAAAGAAAAGTAGAGGGATGGATGAGAAAAAAGGGGAGTAGGAGTTTAGGAAGGAAAGAAGGAAGAAAAGAGAAAAGAAGGATGGATGAGAAAGAAAAGAGAAGGAAAGAAGGAGAGAGAGAGAGAGGAAAGAAGGAAAGAAGGACGGATGAGAAAGAGAAGGGAGGGAAGGAAGGAAGGAAGGGAAGGAGAGAGAGGAAAGGGAAGAGGGATAGATGAGAAAAGGGAAGGAAGGAAGGATTGGAGGGAGGGAAGAAAGAGGAAAGAAAAAAGGGAGGGATGAGAAAGAAAGAAGGAAGGAAGGAAGAGTGGGACGGAAGGAGGAAGGAAAGGAGGAAGGGGAAAGAGGATAAAAAGGAAAGATGAATGGATGAGAAAGAAAAGGGGAGGAAGGAGTTTAGGAAAGAAAAAAGGAAGGAAAGAAAGATAGAGAAAACTAGAAAAGAGGGATGGACAAGAAAGAAAAAAAGAAGGAGAGAGAGAGAGGAAAGAAGGAAAGAGGGACGGATGAGAAAAGAGAAGGGAGGGAAGGAAAGAAGGAAGGAGAGAGGAAAGGGAAGAGGGATAGATGAGAAAAGAGAAGGAAGGAAGGAAGGAAGGAAGGAAGGAAGTTGTGCGTCTCTCAAGACACCCACATGACAACTCACACACCCTCCCAAGGTGGCCAGAGGCCAACACATACACACCTCCACCCTCTCAGGAAAACAGGCGCTCCATCAATCTCCCTCCCTCAGGCCTCCCCCCTCCCCGACCGCCCTCCCCTCCCTTCCCTGCCCACCCAAATTTTGGCTGTCCTCCCCATCCTGCCTGGCACACAATCCCTTTACACAACACCGCAGACACAAAGGCCGCTGTGTTATCAGCTCTTTGCAAAGCCCCATGGGCTATATTTCCATCGGGACTCCGAAGCCCCCCCCCGCCCCCCCCCCCCCCTCTCCCTCCCTCCGCCATAAAGCTGTCAGAGGTGCCGAAAACAATCCGAACCAAGGAGAGACAATTGTAGCCACGACACGGACAAACCAGGATGGGGGCAAAAGCAGGCCAGGATTGTGCCCGAGGTGCTTGTGACGTCCTTTGCGGGGGCTGCAGCGTGACCCCAAGGGAGGTGGCTTTCTGCAATGGGGACACTGAGGCACGGGGCCAGTCCTTGAGGCTGGGTGTAAGGCCTCGCTTGGCCAGCACTTAACATGGTTTGCAGAGCACCTGACCTAACCCAACTTCCTTTGCACAAAAGGCATTGTGGTTTAGCCTAACCCTCTTTCGCGTGGTGAAATCTGGAGACGCATTTTCTGCCCGGGTGCCAACATGGACGTGAGAGCAGAACATTGTGACAACATAACACATTGACTCATGCGTCATACAGAATCCAGAATCACAGAGCCGGAAGGGACCCTGGAGGTCTTCTAGTCCAACCCCCTGCTCAAGCAGGAGACCCTCGACCGTTCTGCACAAATGGCTGTCCGGTCTCTTCTGGAAGAGCTCCGGTGATGGAGCTCCAACAACTAACTTCCTTCCTTCCTTCCTTCCTTCCTTCCTTCCTTCCTTCCTTCCTTCCTTCCTTTCCTCCCTCCC
>WNWU01000359.1:943356-977890 GCA_012654045.1 Ptyas mucosa | reverse complement strand
TTCCCTCCTTTAATGTCCATTTTCCCTCCCTCCCTTTCTCCTCCCTTTCTTCTTCTAATTGTCCTTCCTTCCTTCCTTCCTTCTTTTCCTTCCTTCCCTCCCACTTCCCTCCTTTAATGTCCGTTTTCCCTCCCTCCCTTACTCCTTCCTTCCTTCTTCTAATCTTCCTTCCTTCCTCTAATCGTCCTTCCTTCCTTCCTTCTGTCCATCTGTCGTGCATCTTATCCCTCTGTCTCAGAATCGAAGAATTCTACCCCCTGCTGAAGCAAAATCCCCGTGTTCACGTGACCAAAACTCAGAGGCTTGGCAACTGGCAAGGACGTATGACGGTTGCAGTGTCACGTGGTCTCCTTTTGCGACCTTGAGAGCAGCAAAGTCGATTCATTTAACAACCGTGTCCCTGATTTAACTGCACTGATTCACTTACCAACCGGGGCCAAAAGGTTTTCAAAGAAGGACAAAATTTTCAACTTTCGGAAAGGTTTTAAGAAGCCCCCCGGGGTTAGGAAACCCACCGATGCCGAGGCAAAAACCATCATGGGTAACAGAGGAATAAAATAAAACCAAACAAAACAAAATAATAAAATAAAATAAATTAAAAAACCAAAATAAAATAGATACAGGCAGTCCTTGACTTACAAAAGTTCGTTTAACGACTGTTGAAAGTTACAACGGCAAAAGAAAAAAGTGACTTATGACCGTGTTTCACACTTATGACCCTCGCAGCCATCCCTGCGTGATCACGTGATCAAAATTCAGATGCTTGGCAGCTGACTCATATTTATGACGGTCGCGGCGTCCCAGAGTCACGCGATCCACTTTTGCGACCTTCGAGGGGGAAGCCGGGTTCACTTAACGCCTGAGTGACTAATTTAAGAACGGCAGCGGTTCATTTAACGGTGTCAAAAGAAAGGTCATAAAACAGGGCCTTGCTTAGTAAAGGAAATTTGGGGTTCCGTGGCGGTCGTAACTCGAGGACTACCTATGATGCTTCACTTTTTAACAACTGTTGTTGGAAACACCCACGTGCTCAACTCTGCACTGGGAAAGTAACGCCGGCCCAGCGAGGCGGTCCCTTACCTGGGACAGTGTCCGAGGATCAGATGCAGGGAAGGAAAATCTCCTTTGGTGGCAGCGTAATGGACGGGCAGCGCGCCCGTCTCGGTGGGCACCAGTGGGTCGCCGTTACCGAAGCGCAAGAGCCAGTCGATGACATCATGGTGGCCGAAACGGGCCGCCAGGTGCAGGACGGTGGCGCCTGAATGATCCGCATCCTGCAAGAACGGACATGGGGAGACTGTTACAACTCCGAGGCGATTTAGCAAAATGACAAGAAAAGAAAAGAAAAGAAAGAAGGAAGGAAAGGAAGGAAGGAAGGAAGGAGAGAGAGAGGGGAAAGAGGGAAAGAGGGATGGATGAGAAAGAGGAGGAAGGGAGGGAAAGAAGGAAGGAAGGAAGAAGGAAGGAAAAGAAGGAGAGAGGAAAGAAGGAAAGAGTGATGAATGTGAAAAAGGAGGAAGGGAGGGAAGGAAGGAAGGAAAGAAGGAAGGAAGGAGAGAGAGATAGGAAAGAGGGAAAGAGGAATGGATGAGAAAGAGGAGGAAGGGAGGGAAGGAAGGAAGGAAAGAAGGAAGGAAAAGGAGAGAGGAAAGAAGATGTTTAACCTTTGGTGCTATTTACAAGGGGCCGTTCATATTTTGTACGATTGCTGCCCTATCCGTTGGAAGGTCGCATTCACACAACGTGCTAAACCCAGGTTAACAAGAAACGAGTCCCGTGTTCACAAGCAAGCAGATTTACACAATTTTGCGGGTCCTACGAAGTGAGACTGGGATGGGTTGCCTCCCCCAACTTACACACCAACTACCCAACCTTGGCTTTAATTTCGTGTTTAAAGGGTTGTGTGAATGGAAGCCGTCAAAACAAGCTTGTTAGACGTAGGGAATGTCTTGCAAGAGAGTTTTAACTAATTCATTCTTTGTTGTTGTTTTCTGAAATTTGGAAGGCAAAGATTCGGGGAAGTC
Organism: Ptyas mucosa; assembly: GCA_012654045.1. Lineage (NCBI taxonomy): Eukaryota > Metazoa > Chordata > Lepidosauria > Squamata > Colubridae > Ptyas > Ptyas mucosa. The sequence goes on along the minus strand of WNWU01000359.1, from coordinate 975,866 downwards.
AGAGGAAGCAACTAAACTAAACTAAACTAAACTAAACTAAAACGAAATTTTAAAGCAGAGGGTTGGACTTAAAAACCTTCCTCCCAACTCTTCTGTTATTTTTAGTTAAAAAATAAAGTAAAATAAAATAAAAACAAACAAATTAATAATAATTAAAATAAAAGACTGGAAAACTACACAAAAATATGTTGGATAACTGGAGGGATAACTGGATTTCGACACTGCATTAAACCAGGATCTGGCTTAAAGATGGTTTGCTGAAGGATTGGGCAAATCCAATTCATTTCACCAATTTCACCCATTTTGTCCTGTTTCTGACAAGCAATGAATGACCCGGGATAAAAAACGCTCCAGTTTTTTTAAAAAAAAATCTTTAAAATATCATGTTTCCTGGCTTAGCTTGGGCAACTCCCACTCTGCACATGCTCAGAGATAGTGTCCTATGAACACACAGGTTAAAAGGTTAGGCTGGCACCACAGTGGAAGCCATGGCTGGATTTCACAGCAAGCTGGACCACAAATGGTCCAGCAGAGGGGCTGGACTAGATGATCTCTAAGGTCCCCTTACCTTCTACAATAGGCTACATTTTTGGCGGTGGGGGGGGGGCAGGAAATATTCGCTCTGGTTTCTTCACTCTTCTTTCCACTCCGGTGCCTGAAAGTTGAACTGGTCCCACATGCTAGTTAAGCCACAATGCGGGTCAAAGTGTTGTGAGAATCTGGGCCAGGGGTCTCCTCGTGTCTTGGGAACGGGGCGACCTGTGACACGGTTCCTTCCCCAGGCAAACGTCCCAATGGGACCTCGGCCACGCCGCTTGCGATGAGAGTCGGGGTTGAGAGATTGTGTGAACCCAACACGGGTCTTTTCTCCGCCAACCCTCGTGCAACCCTCTCCCTTTCCCTGCCTGTCCGGGTAGGGAGCCCAAGTGTCCCGCTATGGGGGCTGAAGCAGACGCGACCCCTCTCTTGCCCCGCCTCCCTGGCTGCCCTCTGCACGTGCTCAGAGGCTCACCTGGACCCTCTGCAGGCAGCCCGGCTGGACAGAAGGGCAAACGAGGGGAAGACCCCCCCTCACTCATCTGCTTGGGGTCCCCAACCGTCTCAAGAGCCCGCGCCGCGATCTTGACCCTCCGCCTCGTTTCCTGCCCTCTGCACGACCTCAGAGGCTCACCTGAACCGAAACCGAACAGCCACCGCAGCCTCCAAAAGTGGAGAAAAAGACCCCCACACACTTCCCCTCTTGGGGGTCCCCCTCAGTCTGAAGCGCCCAGGCCGGCGATCCCCCCACGACCCCCCCTCTTCGCTTCGCTCTGTACGTGCTCAGAGGCTAACCTGGACCGGACCGGGCAACCACAGGTGGACAGAGGCGGGGAAGAAGAAAGAGACACCCTCCATTTCGGTTCTTGGGGTCCCCAATAGCCTGAAGCGCCCGCGTCGCGATCCCCCAGTCCCGCGATCCTCCCTCCCCGCCCTCTGCCCATGCTCAGAGGCTCACCTGGACGCGGCAGCCGCCGGGCCCGAGCAGCCACTGCAGGCAGGCCAGGTGGCCGGTGGCGGCGGCGTCGTGGGCCGGGGTGGCTCCGTTGCGCGCCCGCCCCTGCGCGCCCAGCGCGGCATCCTCCACCAGGTAGCGCAAGCAGCGCAGTTTCCCGGCGCGGGCGGCGTGGTGGACGGGCGAGGCGCCCAGGGGGTCCCGGAGGGCGGCGGGGGGCAGCAGGGGGACCCCCCGCTCGGCCGGCGGAGGCAGCAGCGCCTTCAGCGCCTCCAGATCGCCCTGGCGAGCCGCTAGCAGTGCGCGCTCCCCGGCCATGGCGCTCGCCTGGCGCCCGGCCGGCTCTGCGGGAGCTTCGGCCGGAGGGAGGGGGAGGGGGAGGGGAGGGGGGTCTGGCCCCGCCCACTAGAGGAGGCCACGCCCCTCCTTGGCCGCGGGAGGGGGGGTTCTCCCACCCAACCACCCACCTGGCCCCTCCCTCCTCCTGTATGCCTGCTCCGACTACTAATGCAATCCTCCGGGAGCTGTCCTTCAGCACCTGGCGTCTGACCATGCACAGAGTTGCACCCCTTCGGGAGCAGCTGGATCGAAAAATGCTGGTTCCGAGGCTCCCCCTCTTTGGCAGGGGGTACCTACCTTCCTCGCAAGTGGTCCTGGGGTCTCAGGAGGGGGTGGGACTGCTTTAGTGGGGGAGGAGGAGGAGAGGAGGGAGGGAAAGGGGACCAAGAGGAGATGCAGGGCAGGACTGAAGCGGGAGGTGGAAAGGGACTCCAAATGGAAACGTGGCCAATGGTTGTGCCTTTGGGTACCGTTCCCCCCCCCAAAGCTGGTTTGCTTTAAAATGGGTGGACTTCAACTCCCAGAATCCCCCAGCCAACAGGTAAGGACTACAAGTCCCAGAATTCTCCAGCCAGCATGCATGGACTTCAACTCCCAGAATCCTCATGGCAGTCAAGAGGAGGGAGACATAAGAGCACACGGTCAAGAAAGAAACTCAGCAGACCGTTGCAAGAATAATAAGGCAAAATGGTTTAATCCTGGCTTAGTGAAAAGGAACGCAAAACCCAATTTGCAAAATTGGCCAGGAAGTGAAACTTAATTTAATTTAGTTTAATTTAATTATTTAATTAATTTTAATTCTATTATATTTATATTATACTTTATTTCATTTCACTTCCTTCTTTTATTTTTATCTTATTATGTATTTATTAATTTTATCTAATTATAATATAGACTTGGGCTTAAAACCTTCTCGTGGCTAGTCATATCCGGGGAATTCTGGGAGTTGAAGTCTGCCGTTCTCAAAGTTCGAGAAACGCGCCATTGGAGCGAGGTCTCCCCAAAAGAAGATCCAGAATGAAAGATCCCCTCTTTTTTTCCCCCTTTCTCTCTTGGGTGAAGGAAGGAAAGGAATATTTTTCTGATCTGCAGAAGATCCAGTAAGGGGATCTGTTAGGGAAGCTTCAATACTTAGTTTGGACCACACGGTGGCGCTAAAGACCGTCCATTAAAAGCTCATTATAAGTTCTGTCCCTTCCTTTATTTTGCAAAGTTTTTAAGCGATACGCTCCCTCCCTTTCAAATTGGGTGGGTGGTCACTGTTAAGAAGTAGGGGAGGGAGTTTGCAAAAATCAGGTAGAAAATAAACCTAAAGAACAGTTCAAGATGTATGCCCAGCCTCTTAAGAACACTCAAGTTAGTGGCTTCAGTCATCTGTACCGAGATAGTTCCAGCCACAATTCATAGAATCACAAGACTGGAAGGGACCTTAGAGGTCTTCTAGTCCAACCCCCTGCTCAAGCAGGAGACCCTAGACCATTTCGGACAAATGGCTGTCCAGTGTTCTCAAAAACTATCCGTGATGGAGCACCCACAACTTCTGATTAATTTTTCTTACTGTCGGAACATTTTTCCTTCGTTCCAGGTTGCTTCTCTCCTTGGTTAGTTTCCAGCCGTTGCTTCTTGTCCTGCCTTCAGGGGCTTTGGAGAACAAGGGGACCCCCCTCTTCTTTGGGGCAGCCCCTCAAATATTGGAAGCCGCTATCATATCACCGCTAGTCCTTCTCTTTGTTAGACTACACAAACCCAGTCCTGCAACTCTTCTTCGTATGGTTTAGCCTCCAGACCCCCGACCCGTCTTTGTTGATAGAGGCCAGCAGTCATTTGCATTGTCTTTAAGACACCCCCCCCCCCACTTCTGGGGCAGCTGTGCCCACTCGTGCCCACTACCAGTTGTGAAAAAGGCCGTTGGAGCAACAGAAGGCTGGCTGTAGCCCATGCCACAGACTGAGCTCGATGGTCTGAGGCGAAGCGAAGGGTCTCTACAGCACAAAGGACCCTCCCTCAACGATCCCAGCCCCCAGACCACACTGACAGCTCAATTGTGGGAAGGGGGGAAGCGAAGACCTTGAACACAGCTTACTGTTGTGTGCTCTTCAACACCTGTATTTGAACTCAAATGTGCAGCTCATTTTCAGCCTTCCCCCGCCTCGTCTAGTTTTTTTTCCCTGGGCTTTCCCTGTGGTCTCCCATCCCACAGGGCCGATTCTTCTGAATTTTTTTATTCATTCACTTACTGCATGTATTTATGCAATAATTCTTGGGTTGATTTAAAGGTACTTGCCGCATGACTCCTAAAGGGAGTCTGCTTTTGGGAAATTGTGTATTATTATTATTTTTTTTTTTGGGGTCCGGCTTGTTTCGTGGCAGCTGGGTGGGCCGTTGTGGCATCCGCCGCAACTTGTCAACAACATACACAACGGATTTATTTGGGGGGGGGGGGGGGGGGTGAGAAAAAAGGAAGGCTTGGGGGCGTCCTCCCTGCCGCCTGGCGCCTTTTCCGGCCGCTCTCCAGGGTGCTGAAGACGCGCGGCTGAGACAGCTGGACGTCCGACCCTAAGCCGCTGGGGTGAAGCTTGCTTGAGAGTGGGGGCGGGGGGGTTATATTAATGGCCCCTCCGAGACCCAAAGCAGCATCTCAAGCGAAAATGTTGGGGGCCGGAGTGGTGGGGGGTGTTTCACTCTGCCGATATGCCAGTTTCGGGTTGGGGGGGTCTCTTTGTCTGTCTGTCTCGTCTGTCTGTCTATCAGGAGATTTTGGTTTTATTTGTAACTGTTGTAGGGAAGGGACGCGGTGGATCAGGGGCTAAGACCCTCAGCTCGTCGAGCGAAAGGTTGGTAGTTCAGCGGTTCGAATACCTAGCGCCGCGTTATGGGGTGAGTTCCCGTGACTCGTCCCAGCTTCTGCCAATCTAGCAGTTCGAAAGCAGGTAAAAACAATGCAAGTAGAAAAATAGGGACCCCCTTTGGTGGGAAGGGAACAGCGTTCCGTGCGCCTTTGGCGTTGAGTCATGCCGGCCACACGACCACGGAGACGTCTTCGGACAGCGCTGGCTCTTCGGCTTTGAAAGGGAGATGAGCAGCGCCCCCTAGAGTCGGGAACGACTAGCACAGATGTGCGAGGGGAATCTTTACCTTTAACTGCTGTAGAGAAGATCAGAATTACTTCTTTATATATATATATATATTTCCCCCTTTCCTTTCCTTTCCAAATTTCCTTTCCTCCCTTCCATCCATCCCCTCCCCCTTTTCTTCTTTGTTTCTCCCCCACTCCTCCTTCTATGTGCCTCTCATTCCATGTCTTTCTTTTCTTCCCATTTTTTCCCTTCCCTCTTCCTCGATATTATTTCAGATTTCTCTTCCATTTCCTCGCCCCCTGGAAGGGGAAAGACCACCCTCCCTTTGGCCATCCCCCAACCTGGCCAACCGATCTGGCCGGACACTCACCGGGGCCACCCAGCGCCAGCCAGCCAAGCCCGGCTTGGCAAAGTGGCGGCGAGTTCCGCGGGCCTGGAGGCGCTGGACCTTAAGGGGCGGGGCGAGGGGGGCGGCATTCCAAGTGGGCGGGGCCAGGAGGGTATAAAAGGCCCCCGTCGGGCGGGGCAGGGCCAGTAGTCTCTTTTGCCGCCGCGCCCTCGGGTTGTTGCGCGTTTACAGGCGGGATGAGTCCGGGAAGGAAAACCGGGGAAGCTTCGGAGCTGCGGAAGGTGAGCCTGAGCGGGGGAGGCCCAGCCGCGTCCTTTGCCCCTTCCCCTGACCGGGCCCGGGGTCCAGCCGTCGGACTGACCCCTCCTCTCCTCTCCCCCCCCTCTCCTACAGAGCCTGAAGCCCCTGATGGAGAAACGCCGCCGAGCGCGCATCAACTGCAGCCTTGGCCAGCTTAAGACGCTCATCCTTCCCCTGGTGGGCAAAGACGTGAGTGGCGACGCCCCCTCCCCACGCCAGATCCCTCCAAGACCCCCTGGCAGGCGAAAAAAGATTGTGGGGGCCCTTCTTCCCCGCCCCCCCCCGGGATTCAGGAGGGACAGAGCGCTTGACATTACTAAGATGAACAATAGAGGAGAATATTTGCACCTCAGAATTGAAATGGGGGGGGGCTCTCTGAGCTTGGGGGTGGGTGGGTTCTCACAGACGTTTCATGACCCAACTAGGGAACATCATCAGTGCGAGAACGGAAGGGGGGGGTTGCAGAGTGGAGGAGGAGGAGGATTGTGGGGTCCTTGGTGCTCTCTGAGCTTGGGGGTTTTCTTGCAGATGTTTCGTGAACCAGTTAGGTAACATCATCAGTGCTAGAAGAGAGTGGGGACTTGTAGAGAGGAGAAGAAAGAGGAAGAGGAGGACTGTGGGGTCCTTGGTGCTCTCTGAGCTTGGTTGTTTTCTCGCAGATGTTTCATGACCCAATTAGGTAACATCATCAGTGCTGGAAGGAGCGGTATGTCAACCAAGAGCAAAGCCCCCTCCCTTCTAGCATTGATGTTGTTCCCTAGTTGGGTCATGAAACGTCTGCGAGAAAACCCTCAAGCTCAGAGAGCACCAAGGACCCCTCTGCAAGGATTCACTCAACAGCTGTGGCAAGAGAGGTCTTAAAATGGAACAAAATTGACTTTAACTGTCTCGCTCAGTGACAGAAATGTTGGGCTCAATTGTGGTCCTAAGCTGAGGACTACCTGCAGTGCGAGCTTGGGCATCCCTCTCCTGTCGAGTCCCTGACCCTTCCGTTCCCTGCAGGGACTTCTTGGCAATATATTTGTGGCCCGTGTAATTTTGCATCTTTTTTCGCGTCTCAACAAAATTTATTTTCACCATTCCACTCCAGAATTCCTGCTATTCGAAACTGGAAAAAGCCGATATTTTGGAGATGACCGTCCAGTTCCTCAAGGACCTGCCGACGTCTTGTGGCACGCTTCCCGGTGAGTGTGACAAGGGTTGCACAATTGTCTGTCCTTGTGTTGACAAACGTTTGAAAATTGACATTTTAGCAGGGCGAGCCCCAAACCTCGGATGGTGCGCAGGCCATCCTTGACTTGCATTCGTTTAGTGACCATTTGAAGTTTCAACGGCCCTGAAGAAAGTGACTTAGGGCCATTTTTCACACTTACGACCGTTGTGGCATCCGTGATCAAAATTTAGAGGCTTGGCAACTGGCATGGACTTATGACAGTTGCAGTGTCCTGGGGTCACCTTTTGCAACCTTCCGACAAGCAAAATCTGTGGGGGATTCGCTTAACAACCCCGTGACTAATTTAAGAGCAGCAATGATTCACTTAATAACGGCCCTAGATCCCTTTTATCGGTGCCGTTGTGACTTCCAACAGTCACTAAACGAATTGCTGTAAGTCGAGAACTACCTGTATCGGGGAATAATTTGAATTTTTGCTTCCCGCAGGATCGGTGGATAGCTACTGCGAAGGGTACCACACCTGCCTGTCCCACTTTGCGACGTTGATCCCGAAGTACAACCTGCTGAGCCCGGATGCTTGCAACCAGCTCTTGGCTCAGCTCCAGCAGACGTTCAAGGATTGCGCTTGGCATCGCAACTGCACACAATCGACAAAGGATTTGGTCGCAACGCAACAGGCGGAGACACCCCTGTGCCCTGCTGCCCGACGGGACCAGGAAGACTTTTGGGGGTGCTCCCCGCCCACACAGCCTTCCCCCCTGTGGAGACCCTGGTAAAGAGGGGGGGGAAATCTTCACCCTGCCCAGTTTGGGACTTATTTATAATCCCCTCTCTGCCCTCCCACCCCACCCCCGGGAAAAAAGACTGTACGTGCCAGGAGTGCGGAAGAAGGTTTGGTGCGTCTCTGCAGAAGTGCCCATTCTGAGTTCCCATTCGGCCTTAAGACGCCTCTATATTTTTGACATGTTTAACTGCACTCAATTTTTTTAAAAAACCAAAAGCTTGTGGGTCAGTTCTTGCGGTTAACTAAATTCCGTGTGGAAATCTGGTGTTTTGTTTCATTTAGACTCGGAGATTGGAATTTGGGAGAAAGTAATTTTACATCCAGGCACTTTTGACCTTCCCTGCCTGGGGCCAGAAATCTCTCCCTCCCTCCCTCGCTCCCTCCTTTCTCTCTCAGTTTTCTCTCTCTCTCTCTTTGCCTCACTTTCCCTGTCATTCTTTCTGTCTTATTCCTTTCTCTCACTTTTTTCTTTCTTTCTCTTTCTGTCTTTTTCTTTCTCTCCTGTTCTTTCTTTCTTTCCATCTCTCTTTTTTCTCTCTCTTTAGCTTTCTTTTTCTTTCTCTCTGTCTCTCTCTCTCTTTCTGACTCATTTTCTCTTTCTCTTTTTCTCCCTTTCTCTGTCATTCTTTCTGTCTTATTCTTCTTTCTCTCACTTTTTTCTTTCTTTCACTTTTTTCTTTCTTTCTTTTTCTTTCTCTCCCATTCTATCTCTTTTTTCTATCTCTTTCTATCTTTCTTTTTCTTTCTCTCGCTGTCTCTTTCTCTGCCTCTCTCTTTCTGTCTTTCTCTCTCTCTCTCTCTAACCCCAACCTGAAAACCTCCTTTGTGGTTACTACACAAGAGGTCTACAGGCCAGTAAACACCCCTCCCGGGTGCTGCATTAAAGAAAGTCCTTGACTTGCAACCGTTCCTTTAGTGACCAAAGTGACTTGAGAAAAGTGACTTACAATCAGTCCTCACATATATGACCATTGCCACATCCCCACAGTCACGAGATCAAATCACAGGCCCTTGTCAACCAGCGGTCTTCCCAAATGGCTTCCAACAAGCAAAGCCGGATTTGATAAGAACTGTGGCAAAAAGGCCATAAAATTGTGTTGGACTCTCTTAACGGCAGCCTTGCTCAGTAATTGAAATTCTGATCACCAGCTGTGGCTGTAATTCGAGGATTGCCCTGTCTTGTTCTCCCTGGTTTGTAACTTGCACAACAATTGGCACATGCGTGTGCCAAAAAGACTGAACAGCACTTTAATTCTGTAAATAAATATATATATATATAAGTACATTTTTGATACCCAATAAAAATATCTGAATTGATTTTAAAATCTGTGTCAATTGTTTACTGCTTTAAAATCTGATTTTTCAGCCAGCGGGAAGACGGAGGAGTTGCTGAGAACATTATGTTTAAAAATATTGGTTTGTTTTTTGGATATCTAAAAATGAGTTTTGGATGGGGTTTTTAAAAAAACTTCTGAGCGTGTTTTCGTGTGTCATTTATTCCCATTGCACAAAAAGCTTTGATGATCCACCCAGAATTATTCTTTAGCAAAAAAAAAACAAAACCCAACTTTGAAAAGTTGCGAAGAAGAGAGAAATCAGCTGGAATTTAGTCAGATTTCATGTTTTAATAAGAGGGTTTTTTGGGGGTGGGGAAAGTGTTCAGGATAAATGAAAGGCATAAGGAATTTTGCTCTGTGTTGGTTTTCTGCTTTGTTTTCTTTAAGCCGCTAAATCAGGGTTGAATCGAATTAATCTAGAGATTTCTCACTGAAGGGGAGGGGGAGGGGTTTAGAAAGATTTAAGAAAACGTTCGTTGAAAATTTAAGGCACAGATAAATATGATACATATATTTTTTAAAAAACAGGGGAAGTAGAAACGAAGGGAGGGAAAAAGAAAAAGAGGAAGACAGAGGGAGAAAGAAAGAGAGAGGAGAGAGAGAATGAGAAAAAGAGAAAGAAAAAGATGGATAAAAAGAGATAGACAGAGACAGGAAAAAAGAGAGTTTGAAAAAACACAGCCATTCATTTAGGGAAAAAACCCCCCAACGTATCTCCCTCTCCACCCCTTCCCTGCCGTCAGGACTTCTGTCAGCCGTTTATCAAGCATGTGTCGGGTAGTTCCGCAGGCGCTCTGTGGATTTTCGGACGCCGCCTTCCTTGTGCATACCGTGTGCCGTCACCTCTTACTAGAAACAGCCTGTAATTGCTTTTTGATGGCTCACTTGGGAGGTTTCAAAAGGAGACAGGTAATTAATTGCCTCGGGTGAAGAACCGCACCCCCTCTCTTTCTTTCTTTCTCTCTCTCTCTCTTTCTCACATTCCATTTCTCTGTTTTCTGTCTCCCTCTTTCTTTCTTTCTTTTTCTTTCTTTCTCTTTCTCTGCCTTTTTTTGTCTCTTTACCTTTCTTTTTCTTTCTCTTTCTGTTTCTCTGTTTTTCTCTTTCTGCCTCTCTCTTTCTTTCTCTCTTTTACAGCCTCTTTCTTTTCTCGCTCTTTCTTTCTCTGTTTTTCTGTTTTTCTCTTTCCAACTCTTTCTCTCTCTTTTTCTCTTTCCCTTTCTCCTTCTGTCTCTCTTTCTCTGCCTTTTTGTCTTTCTCTTTCTTTCTCTGTCCTTTTCTTTCCATCTCTTTTTCTGTTTCTCTCTGTTTCTTTCTCTTTCTTTCTCTTTCTCTGTTTTTCTCTTTTCCTTTTTCTGCCTCTCTCTTTTCTTTCTCTTTCTTTCTCTCTTTCTCTGCCTCTTTTTCTTTTTCTCGTTCTTTCTGTTTTTCTGTTTTTCTTTCCGTCTCTCTTTCTCTCTCTCTCTCTTTCCTTTTCTCCTTCTCTCTTTTTCTGCCTTTTTGTCTTTGTCTTTCCATGTCTTTCTCTTTTTCTCTCTCTCTTTATCTTTCTATCTCTGTGTCTTTCTCTGCCTCTTTTGCTTTCTTTCTCTCTTTTTCTTTTTCTCTTTCCATTTTTCTCTTTTTCTCTTTTTCTTTCTCTTTTTCCTTCTGTCTCTCTCTTTTGCTGCCTCTCTCTTTCTGTCTTCCCCCCCCTCTCTCTGGGTTGAACAGCACATCTGGGCTGCTCTGATAAGTTCTTAAGGAGATACAGTCCTCGACTTACAGCAGCTCACTTAGTGACCGAAATGACAACAAGAGACTTAGGACCGCTTTTCACACTTACAACCGTTGCTGCATCCCCGTGGTCACGTGATTAAAACTGTGGTCGTAAATCAAGGACTACCTTGATATTAAATACACATAAATGTGTATTATGTGTATTAAATACACATAAAACAAATTGGAGCATCATTTCCAACCTGAGATTCCGTTCAAACTTTTGGCATCTGAGGCTCAAATCTGATTTTTTTGGGGGTGGGGGATTTTTCCATCGTCTCAACAGCCTCGCAGCCTGCAAAAGTTTCACGGGTGAACTTTTGGGGCTGACCCAGCTCATTTTAAAGGCCTTTTAGAAAACCTGGTGAACCCAGAGCCAGGGGAGGTTTCAAACGTCCAATTAGGAGCTGCAAATCCGGTTCCTCTTAATTGGGACACCGAGGGAGGACTGCAGCCAAATGACAGGTGAGATTAAAACACCCGGCAAATATTTCTTTTCCCCCCTCATGTAAATTTGTCGCCGGGGAAGAGAGTCAACAATTGTTTAATTACTGGCTGGAAATGCTGGGCTGACGCAAACAGATTTCCCAAATCCAGAAAGGCAGCAGGGAGGGAGCCGAACCTGTTGAAAAGGATTAGAAAATTAAAAGTTAAAAAGAAGCTCTCACCACCCCCTAAAGGGCCCAGGTTTAAGCAGCGATACTCGACAATTGCCCTCTCGGCTGCGGCAATTTTCGATTTTGGGGAATTTGCCACGTCTGGGTTTGGAGGTGAGAGGAGACTTTGGGGTTGTAGATCAGGATCCTGAGAAAGAGAGAGAGAGAGAGAGAGACAGAGGGAGGGAGGGAGGGAGGGAGAGAGAGAGAGAGAGAGAGAGAGAGAGAGAATGAGAGGCAGGCAGGTAGGTAGGTAGATGGATGGATGGATAAAGATAGACAGACAGATCAATGGATAATGGATGGGTGGATGGATAGATAGATGATAGATAGATATGACAGACAGACATAATGATATAGATAGAAAGAAAGATGATGGATGGATGGATGGATGGATGGATAGATAGATAGATAGATAGATAGACAGATAGACAGAAGATACAGACAGACAAATGAATGGATAGAATAGATAGACGGATAGACGGATAGAGAAGGAGAGAAAGAGAGAAAGAGAGAGAATGGATGGATGGATAAATAGATGATGATAGATAATGATAGAGATAGTTAGATAAATAGATAATGATGTAGATAGATAGATAGATAGATAGATAGATAGATAGATAGATAGAAGATACAGACAGACAGATGGACTAATAGAATAGATAGACGGATAGAGAAAGAGGGAGAATGGATGAATAGATAGATAGACAGATAGACAGATAGAAGATACAGACAGAATAGAATAGATAGAATAGACAGACGGGGGAGAGAGAGAGAATTGATGGATGGATGGATAAATAGAGAATAGAATAGAATTAGAATGGAACGGAACGGAACGGAACGGAACGGAACGGAACGGAACGGAACGGAACGGAACAGAACAGAACAGAACAGAACAGAACAGAACAGAATAGAATAGAATAGAATAGAATAGAATTCTTTATTGGCAAAGTGTGATTGGACACACAAGGAATTTGTCTTTGGTGCATATGCTCTCAATATACATAAAAAGACAAGATACAAAGAGAGATAGATAGATGAGAGATAGATAGATGAGAGATAGATGAGAGATAGATAGATACAAAGGTAGATAGATAGATAGATAGATAGATAGATAGATAGATAGATAGATGATAGAAAAAAAAGTCCAGAGGGTCTCAGAAGGGACCCTCCCTAGTTTCTTGGGCTGTGAAGGCGAGGGAGGGGCAGAGGGAAAGAGGGACTTTGAGGCTTTCTGTCCATGTAACCTTCCAATCAAAATCTGGTTTCCACTCCTGGCTGATGCCCCTTATCTGATCTACCCGGCAAGGCAGACAAGAAGGAGTTTCTCTTCAGCTGCTGAGAACCTACCTGCCTGCCAAGGGGAAGGTGCCTTAGATACCCCCTCAGGGCAGGGAGAAGAATCTCGGTTGGCCTCCGGTTGACGCCTCCTTCTTTCTTCACTGGAGCTCCAGGAAAATTCCTCAGCCTTTTTGTTAGGCTGCGGCCAGTTTCTCCTTTCAGCAAAGAAAAAAAAAACCTGTGAGATTTTTTTTTTTAAGGCTGGCATTTTCATGAACCTTCCCAGGGAACCATCCTGTAAAGTTTAAAAGTTTTAAAAAAGTTTTTAAAAAGTTTTTTAAAAAGTTTTTTAAAAAGTTTTTAAAAAGTTTTTAAAGTTTCTCTTAAGTTTTAAAGAAAGCATTTTAAAGTTAGTTTTTAAAAAGTTTTAAAGTTTCAAGAGTTTTAAAAGTTTTTAAAAAGTTTTTAAAAAGTATTTTTTAAAGTTTTAAAGAAAGCGTTTTAAAATTACAGCTTTAAAGAAGTTGTAAAGCTTTCAAAAGGTTTTTTTTTAAAAAGTTTTCAAGCCTTTAGAAAAGGTTCAATATTTTTTTTTTTAAAGTTTGCTCGTCAGAAAGTCGCAGAAGGGGATCACTCGACTCCAGGACAACAACACCGTCGTAAATATGAATCAATTGCAAAGTGTCTGAATGTTGGTTTCGTGACTATAGGGATGCTACAAGTGCGAAAAACGGTCCCAAGTCACTTTTTTGTGCTGTTGTAATTTTGAATGGCCACTAAACAAACAGTTGTAAGTCGAGAACTACCTGTACTTTGCAGAGCTGATGAACCGAGACACAAACTTGGGTTGCTTTGCAGAGGGGCGTGTTACCCCAAGAAGCAAGACGTGGCTTAATGGTGGTTTAATCATAGCTGTCTAATGCTGACTTTCGAGAAACTCTATCTCCGTATCTCTTTGGAAACCACGAGGGCTAGAAACTTAGCTTTGCCCGAGGTAGAAGGCAGGATATCTAGAGTGGAGTCCTAGAGGTCATCCAGTCCAACCCGCAACTTTCAGCAAGGGGGGGTTGGGCTAGAAAACCTCCGAGGTCCCTTCGACGCTTCTGTGTGTTTCTACATCAATCAAGCCAAGGTGGTAGCATCTCCTTGTGGTTTTCCTTTTTTCCCTGACCTTGGGGAAACCGAGTCACGTGTCTGAGCTGCAACACGCAAGCCAGCCAGCCAGCCGCCCGGACTTGTTCCACACAAACTCTGTGCTCAGCTCAGCCACCCACATGGCTTGCGGCGGGGTGAATAAGCAGTTTCGCTGAGTGGTTACAGAGACCGGGCGAGGCCCCCCCCCCGAACCCTGGGGAACCTGGCACCCGGCGGCCGTGTGCTCCTGCCTGAAAAGCGTGGGAAAAACAGCCCTTTTTGCCCTCCGTGGGGCTGGGCGGTGGCCTCTCTGGGGTGGCCCCAGGCAAACAATGTGCTCGGCGTTCCTGGGAGAGAGTTATGGGGCTCCGATCCAAGGCCTCGGGCATCCCGCTTGGAAAAGGGATTTACAGACAGAAATCAGAAATGGGTGCAAGGAATTGTTTGCCAGAGTTTCTCTGGGTGGTTTTTTTTTGTTTTTTGTTTTGTAATCTTGCAAGTCCCTGGGGTGGGTGGGTGAGTTGCAAATGAGAATTTAAAAAGGGGGAAGGTTGACATTTGCACCTGCCTGCATTTTTGTCCTTCTCTTAATTCGTTCTCTGAAATTAGCAAAAAAAAAAAAAAAAAAATCCCAGCTAGAAATAGTTTGGTTTGGTTCCTTTTATTATTCATTCATTCATTCATTGGTTCGATTTATATGCCACCCTTCTCCGGAGACTCAGGGCAGCTTACAATGCGTTAAGCAATAGCCTTCATACTTTTTGTATATACCTGCTTAGTAGGGCTTACTAAGGGGCCCCCTAAGCGGTGTTCTTTTTTTGTACAAAGTCTGCTTATTGCCCCCACAATCCGGCTCCTCATTTTACCGACCTTAGAAAGGATGGAAGGCTGAGTCAACCTTGAGCCTGGTGGGATTCGAACTTGCAGTAATTGCAGGCAGCTGGCAGCTAAGTGCTACATAACAGCACTTAGTCCGCTGCACCACCAAGGCTCCTTTTGGGATTTTCCAATTCTGATTTTTCCAGCCGGAGACTCCAGAATGAAAAAAAACGGTTGGTTTGTTAAGGGAAGCACACACGGCTGGTGGTGTCAGGGAAAAAAAAAAGATGGAGAAATTAAAAATGGAAGGATGGATCGGATGGTGGGGGGGGGGGGGGGGGAAGAAACACCGAAAGAATCTCTTGTGGGTTTTGGCATGAAGGTGGAATAAAAAGCTGTGAAGGTTGGAGTTTAAATCTGAGAAGAGGAAGGGAGGCTAGATGGAAGAAAAGAAGGGGAGGGGGGGAAGAAGAAAGGAAGGATGGATGGAAAGAAAAAAGAAGAGAAAATGAAGGGGGGAGAATAGAAGGGAGGGAGGAAAAAAGGAAGGAGGAGGAAGGGAAGAAGGGAGAAAGGAAAGGAAAAGAAAAGAAGGAAGAGGGAAGAGGGAAGGGAGAAAAAAATGAAGGGAGGGAGGATAGAAGGGAGGGAGGGAGACTTGGAAAAAAAGAAAGGATGAGGGGAACGAAGAAAGGAAAAAAGGGAGAAAAAAGAAGGAACAAAGGAAGAAAGGAAAAAAGGAAGGAGGGAAAAGAGGGACCGAAGAAGGAAGGGGGATAGAGGGAGATAAATGAAATAAGGAAGAGGGAGAGAAGGAAGGGAAGGAAGAGGAAAGGGGGATAGAGGGAGAGAAATGAAATAAGGAAGGAAAAGAGGGATAGAAGAAGGGAGGGATTACAGAATGAAGGAATGTAAAAAAGAATGGAACGAAGCGGGTGAGATGAAAGGAGAGAACTGAAACGAGAAACTGAAATGCAGAGATTTGCAAACACTTACAAAGCAAGAAAAATAAACAGGGATTCTTGCACTGGCTCAACCTCCAACACAGGAGGGGGGGAAACCTTCCTTCTCCCCCCCTCCCCCCCGAGAGCCACTGCCCTTCCAAAGCCGGATGCAGGGCTCCCCACCCCCACCCCACCTCACCCAGTGGCTGCCCTGGGTGCCAGCTGCTTCCCACCGTAGGCGGGAGGAGGTATGCGCCCTGCAGCCCGAGAACGTCTCCTCAGCCCTGCGGGCAAGGGCAGGCTCCCAGTTTCGATCTGGCTGCAGCCCAGCAGGTGCCATGAATCACCCGGGTTTCCTCCGGCTTCTCCACCTGTCTCGGGGGAGTGTGGCAATCCCCACTGCTCTTGTTTGCCAAAGACGCCAGACGTGGGAATTGGCCACGGAGAGGCCAGGCTCACGGCTGCGGAGAATAGAGGAAAGGGCCCTGGGGCAGGAGGAGGAGGAGGAGACCCAGCTTACCATTTGGGAAAGTCACCCCTGGTTTCTCTCAGGAGGATCTGCTGCATCCTTGCACAATACGAGTAACTGGGCGGATCATAATGCAAGAAAAGTTATACGGAAGGGGCAAAAAAAAAAAAAGAAGAACATTGAGATGGAGACTGAACCAAGAAATATTAAAAGGAATGTATTCAATTCATGGAAAGGGAACTAGATTTTTTTCTTTAAAGAGGACAGAAAAGAAGACACACATCATTACAGAATGTATGGGATCCAGCTAAAGCATATATTAGAGGATTAGCGATAACATTATAGAGGAAAACAGAATAGAAAGAAGAAACGAAATCAAAGGACATTAGAAGAAGAAGAAGACAAGACTTTAGAGATAGAATTATAAAAGGACCCCCCCCCCCAAAAAAAAAAAGAACTAAAGAAACAAGCGCGAAAGAAAATGTTCCTTTCGCCAGCTTGGCCTTCCCGTGGAAATTTCTCAGCCGAGAGAAATTCCAAAGAAATCCTCAAACTCACTGGAGGGAATAAAGTAGAAAAACGGAAGCCGTTGAAAAGCTCCATCAAGCTAAGGGGAAACCTCAACTGAGATAAAGTTGGTACATTTGGGGGTTCAGCAACTCCTGGGTTCCCATCAAGGGCAGGGATGGCCCTCGAGGGAGCCTAACTTTCTTCTCAAATAAATAAATAAATAAATAAATGATAGATAGATAGATATGATATAGGTAATAGATACAGATGATACAAAGGGATAGATAAATGATAATATATAGAAGAATAGAGATAGAAAAATGGATAGATGGATGGATAAATAGATAGATATAGATGGTAGAAATTAGATAGATATTAAATAGATACAGATTAGATAGATAGATAGATAGATAGATATAGATAGATGGTAGAAATTAGATATTAAATAGAGATTAGATAGATAGATAGATAGCTAGATAGACAGACAGACAGACAGAGATATAAAGAGATAGATAGATATAGATGGTAGAAATTAGATATTAAATAGAGATTTAGATAGATAGATAGATAGATAGGGAGAGAGAGAGAGAGAGAAATTAGAAAGACAGACAGGAGAGATGACAGACAGACACACATAGGGAAGAAATTTTGGCTCATAAGCTTCAATCAAAGGAAATATCACATACCAGTGTACACTTTGGGGTCATTCTAGATGACCTCTGGGGGAGTCTCTCCATCTTCTCCGAGCCGAACTGAAGAATCGGGTGGCCTTACGCGCTTCATAGCTCAGAGCTTCCTCATCTGTGGGGCTTCTCAGACCCAAAAGGAATCGGATGCCTTTCCAGAGATCAAACGTTGCATGATCTGACCTTGGATGGTCCTTGACCGGAGGGGAGGGAAGGGGAGGGGGGGGCTTGGCCAGCCCAGGCCACCACCAACTGTTTGGCTTGCCTTAAAAATGCCTTGGTGACATCAGAGGACGAGATCCGAACACGGCTCGGGAAGCCCTCCAAGTGGAGGGAGAGAAAACACCCCCCCCCCGCCCACTTCTCCGTCCATGTCGGAGGCTGCCTTTCGTCCCTCTACAGGACTCTGTCTCAACTCTGCCTGGTTTTTAATTTTTAAATTCGGGAAGAGCCTCTTCCTGCAGGGGGAAAATTCTCTTTGGCCCACCAGGATTTAGCCATAGAATTAATTAATTTATTTATTTATTTATTTATTTATTTATTTATTATTATTATTATTATTATTATTATTATTATTATTATTATTTTTAAAAAACCCTATAATAACCCTTGAAGAGATGTTGATTTGTCGTTTCAGAGCTGGGCTGGCTAGCTAAAAGCAGCAGAGCTTTTGAACAGAAGTGGGGGTGGGGGGGAGGAAATCCCCTGGATCGAAGGGTGAAAAAGGAGGCAAGGATTCACAGAAAGAGAGGCGGAAGGCAAATTTAAAAGTAAGTGGTTTTGACATTTTTTCTGATGCAGAGAAGAACTTCGGGCTTTTAGCTCTGCAGGGCTCGGTGGGAGTTGGGTTGAGATGAGAGGAGGGTATTTTTATCCTGCCTTCATTGTTGTTTTTATAAATAACTCCAGGCAGCCAAGGTGTTGGCTGATGCCAAAAATGATTCCCAGAGAAATTGAGGGGTGTGTGTGTGTGTGTGTGTGTGGCCAGGGAGAGGGAAAAGATTTGGAAATCTGCGGTTAGTTTTTGCAAAGGTTAAAAATGCAAACGTAAGCGTGTCCTTCCTTCCTTTCTTCCCTCCATTCCTCTCTTCCTTTCTTTTCTATCCAACCCTCCTTCTATCCTCCCTCCTTTTGTCATTGTTTTCTTTTCTCCTTTTTCCTTTCCTCCCTCCCTCTCCTTTCTTCCATCTCTCCTTCCTTCCTTCCTTTTTGCTCCCTCCCTCCCTTTCTCTTCTTTCTTCCCTTTCTCCTTCCTTCCTTCCTTGCTCCCTTTCCTCCTTCCCTTTCTGAATTCTGCCAGCAGAGGCCGCTATGGAAGTGAGCAAACTTTCATTCTGAACATTGTTACGGGGGAAACTCTTGAAATATCCATCCAAATATTTTCTTTAGAAAGAGTTTTGTGTTCCCAATCCCCGTATCTTCCATCAGGAGAAAGGGGGAGGCAACAAATTAAGCCCCTTTTAGAGAGGGATGGAAGTTCCCCGATAGCCACCGGGACAAATAAGAATAACCCGGTGCTCACAAAGAAAAACAATCCGTAAATACGCCTGTCCTTTGCAACAAGCTATAAATAAACCGGGGTTATGTTTGTGCGGGAGATGCCGAAATGCAGAGATAATCCTTAGCTCGTACGGGCCAAGTTTACAGCTGTGCTTCGTCACAAAAGAAAACAAATGAAACAACAGAAAACTTTTGCGAGTCCCAGAAATTTCTCAGCCCAGGAGGCTGCCTGTCGCCTCTCTGTGCGAGTTGCTGTTCTGGGATGGTTATTTTTCTACGCGGTTCAGAGACACACCGGGAAGCTCCCGGACATTCCCACGGATGCTCTCAAGAATCAGGCAGATAATGTTTGATTTACGAATTCCCCTTATTGATCTACAGAGTTCGGCTGCTTTGCAAGACAGATTTTCCCAAAGCGGTGATGGGTTTGGAACGAAACGCCCAGTTGGAAATACGGGACATCGATAAAATAAAATATAAATACAAACTAAGCTAAAAACTAGACTGTAATATAAACTCAACTAAACTATAATAACAAACTAAATTGTAAGCTAAAGTAAACTAAACTAGAAATGATAAAGTCTGAACATCCTGAAGACTGTGCGATGAACCAAAAATAAAACTATAATAGAATAAAACAAAGTAAAATAATACTAATACTAATAATACTAATAATACTAATACTACTACTACTAATAATAATAATAATTTTTTAAAAAATGATTTATATGCCGCCCTTCTCCGGAGACTCAGGGCAGCTTACAATGCGTTAAGCAATAGCCTTCATACTTTTGTATATTTTATACAAAGTCATCTTATTGCCCCCACAATCTGGGTCCTCATTTCACCTACCTTAGAAAGGATGGAAGGCTGAGTCAACCTTGAGCCTGGTGGGATTCGAACTTGCAGTAATTGCAGGCAGCTGATGTTAATCACAATGCTTTTAGTCTGCTGAGCCACCAGGCCCTATAATAATAATAATAATAACAACAACAACAACAACAACAACAACAACACTAGGATGCTGGCAGCAACCTGTTTTGAACATTTTAAAATGTTCAATTGACTGAATTTCATGTTTAATGAATAAAAGAGATGATGATGATGATGATAATAATAATAATAATAGTATAAAGTATCCTGATGACTGTGTAATGAATCAAAAATAAAATAAATAAAATAAGATAAAATAATAAATCTGCAGATGTCAGGGTGACACAGGTCTCCACGGCTAGACAGAAAAAGCAATTCAGCTCCTCTGGTTTTTTTTTCTCCCGGCCTCCAGATGTCGGGTGGGATCTTCACCCCCTTGGAGAACCTGTGCGAACTCGACAACGCCAACTGCCACCCGCTGGTGTGCTTCCTGTGCCACGAACAGTACCAGCACCCCTGCCTCCTCGATTGTTACCACAACTTCTGCGCCAGCTGCCTGCGGGGACGAGCCACCGACAGCCGCTTGGCATGTCCCCTGTGCGGGTAAGGACGGCCTCCCTGGCTTTGTGACCGCCTTACCGGGCAGTAGGGTTGGGGTAGATGACCTCCAGGGTTCCTTCCCGTTCTAGGATCCTGCCTTCTACATTTGGCAAAGCTAAGTTTCTAGCTCTCATGGTTTCTGTGGGAGATAGGGGGAGTTTCTCGAAACTCAATGTATTAGAGAGCTCTGATAAGTGGACGACTGCAAATGATTGTCCAGGCTCTTCTCGAAAACCTCCCACCATCTCTGGATTTAATCATGGTTCATCACGGTTTTTAACCATGGTTTGTCACGGTTAGCAGCTCCTTGAACTGAAAAGATCTCACTTTAGACCTGGTTGTGTCTTCCTTGCAGCTACCAGTCCGTCGTGAAGGGGAACGGGCTCCCCCCTGAAGACCAGCTGCTCAAATTCCTGGTGGACAGCTCTGGAGACTACGAAGAAGGCGTCCTGTGTGCGAATTGCGACCTGCAAAGCACGAAGCAGGTAAGACGAGATGCGATCCGGCCTCCGACCAGGTTGGGCAAGTCCCATGCAGAAGCATTTGCAGGGATGAAAGGTTTCGCCCAGTAGGCTTATGTGGGACCCCTGAGGGTCATCTAGGCCAACCCTCTAGGCATGCAGGCTGGGGAATTCTGGGAGTTGAAGTCCACCCATTTTCAAATTGCTGAACTTGAGAGATGCAGCAATAGAGCACCCCTGTGCCGGAGCAGTCTATCTTAGCAATGGCTGCTCTAATTACTTCCAAGAGCCCCTTCCCAGCCTCCTTCTCTGACCACACCTGTCTCTCCTCCTCCTCTCCTCCAACACCCGTCATCCCCTCCCGCTGCCGTTGCCGAAGGAGCTGGACGCCATGTACTTCTGCAACACTTGCAGCCAGCCGCTCTGTGCCAAGTGCCGCGAAGAGACCCACAAAGCCAGGATGTTCTCCCGCCACGAGATCGTCTCGCTGAGCAAACGGGCGAAGGAGGTCCATAAGAAATGCCGTACGTGCTCAGAGGCTACGTTCTCATGCATGACCCTTCACCCTCGCCCCCAAACCGGCCGAGCCCGACTTCTTTGCAGCGAAAATACAGCAGAAAAGAACCAAAAGAGTTATAAAATCGCAGAACTGTAGAATCGGAATCCTAGAATTGTAGAGTCACACAATCATAGAATCAGAATTGTAAAATCGTAGAATCATGGAATCGTAAAATTGTAGATTCACAGGCTCAGAATCATAGAACTGCAAAATCGTAGAATCATAAAATCATAAGAATTACAGAATCAGAATCACAGAATTGTAGAATCAGAATCAGAATCACAGAATTGTAAAATTGTACTCATAAAATCATAAGAATTACAGAACCAGAATCATAGAATCAGACTTGAATCATAGAATCATAAAATCATGATAGAACCAGAATCATAAAATCATAAGAATGACAGAACCAGAATCATAAAATTGTAGAATCATAGAATCAGATTCATAGAATCGTAGAATCATAGAATCAGAATCATAGAATTGTAAAACTGTAGAATCATAAAACCATAAGAATGACGGAATCAGAATCATAGAATTGTAAAATCGTAGACTCATAAAATCATAAGAATGATAGAACCAGAATCATAGAATTGTAGAATCAGAATCGTAGAATCATAGAATCTCAATCACGGAATTACAGAATTATAGAATCATAAAAACATAATCACAGAATTGAAGAATCGTAGAATCATAGAACAAGAATCATAGATAAATAGGGCTAGAAGTCCAACCCCTTACCCAAGGCAGGAGTTGTTATAACTTATAATTCATTCTTATTTTTGTTCATTTCCCCCCACCCCACATTTTGCTTCCCACACCCTCCATCTACGATCTGCAAACGGAATCTGAATTCTCCCTTGAATTTGCAGCCAAAGCAAAAATTCATTTGACGCTCGGTTCTTCTTCTTTTCCGAGGCTCCAATTTTACAGTACGGGTTTTTTTGGGGGGGGGGGCCCTGCAACCCAGAATTATAAATCCTGCTGTTGTGTTTTCTCTCTTTCCCAGCCCTCCACGAGGAATTGTACATCATGTTCTCCACGGAGAAAAAATCCATGCTTTGCATTAACTGTTTCCGAGATATGCCTGTGTAAGTTTGCAATTTTTCAGAATCAACCTCCGTCAAAAAAGCATTTTAACGGCTTTTAATTTGAATTTAATTATTTAATTTAATTTACTAGAAGGTCTCTCCAGTTCCAGTAGGGAAAAAACCCCCATCATTTTGCATCATTTAGATTTAAAAACATGTACAGGAAGTCCTTGACTTACGACCGTTAATTGAGATTTGTATTTTAGTTGTAAGCCTGACCGTGTATAGAGTTAGCCAGGGGAACCTCCCGACACTTGATAAAAGAGACTTTTTAAGAGAAAGAGCGAACAGCGAGCAGCATGCTGCCCACCCAAAAAATACTTAAAAAGCACATAATTCCTCTCCTCCAGGGAGAGCCGAGCTCACTGCATTGATATTGAGACGGCCTACATGCGGGGTTGCGAGAAACTGGACCAGGCTGTGATGGTAAGTGGGAAGGATTTGAGAAATATCTCTGGGTCTGAAAATGGCCTTTTATTCGCCCAACGTCCTGCCTCTTTTTCTGAAGTTTTAGAGCCGGAGGTTAGAGGTGGCTTCGGAGAGCATCTAGTTCAGCCTCTGGCTAGTGAGGGAAGGGTGTGGCACAATGGGGATTAACCCACGCTGGGACCACGCGTGGAAAAGCGATTGGATGTCTTTGTCCTTCCTTCCTTCTTTCCTCCCTCCCTATTTTTCCTTAATGCCTTTTCTTCGCTCCATCTCCTTCTCCCTCTTTTCTTCCTTCCTTCCTTCCCTTTCCCTTCTTCCCTCACTTTTCCTCGCTTGCTTCCTCTTCTTCCTTCATTTTCTTTTCCTTCCTTTCCTCTCCCCCCCTTTCCTTCCTTTTCCAATTGTTCTCTCCTCCCTCCCACCCACTCCAGGCTTTTCCTTCTTCCTTCCCTTTTCCTCCCTGCCTCAGTCTCTCTCCATTCCTCCCTCCCTTTCTCTTTCCTTCTTCCCTCCCTTTTCCTTCCTTTCTTCCCTTCCTCTCTCCCTTCCCTCTTTCCATTCCTTTCTTCCCTCCCTCCGTCTCTCTCCATTCCTCCCTCCCTTTCTTTCCTTCTTCCCTCCCTTTTCCTTCCCTCCCTTCCTGCCTCTTTCCATTCCTCCTTCCTTTTCCTTCCTTCCCTCCCTTTCTCCAGTCCTCCCTCCCTTTCTCTTTACTTCTTCCCTCTCTTTTCCTTCCTTCCCTTCCTCCCTCCCTTCCTGTCTCTTTCCATCCCTCCCTCCCTTCTTCTCTTTCCTTCCTTCCTCCCTGCCCCACCCTCCGTGATTGCCAGGGCTCCCCTCCCTTATGAGAAAAACTTTCCAAACGGGGCCCTTTTTGCAAAATTCACCCTGGCCTGCTCCGAAGCGCTGGCTCCGGGTGCCAAGCCCCAGAGGACTCGGGTTCGAGAGGCAGCCAACCATGTCTGGCAAAGCCCCGTAAAGATCCGGGGAAGGTCCTTCAAGAGCAGCGAGCTCTTGAAGGCAGCCGTGTCCCACGCGTGTCCGTTGCGTGTCAGGCGGTGAAGGAGCTGCAGACGTCCACCCGCGAGGCCATCGTCCTGCTCAAGGCCATGATTGAGGAGGTCCGGAACAGCGCAGACGAGGAATCGTCGGCCATCAACGCCCTCTTCAGCAGCATGCAGGTGAGACGGGCTCACCGGTGGCCAACACTGCAGGGCCTCCCTGTCCTGCCCAATTCCTCGTTTCCGTTTCCTTCTCCTAGGAGAAACTGGCCGAAAGGAAGAAGACCCTCCTAAAAGCTGTGCAGAGGTAAAGGTTTGCACCCGGGGAGAACCGGACAGCGACCTCTACGGAGGTAGTCCCCGACTTACGACCGTCTGCTTAGTGATCGTTCGACGTGGCAGCGGCACTGAAAAAAAAAAAAAGGGACTTGCGTTTTTTCACCCTTACGACCGTTGCCGTTGAGGCGTCCTTGCGGTTACGTGATCGAAACGCTCGGCAACGGACTCATACTTACGATGGTCGCAGTGCCCCCCTGCCCCCGGGGTCATGTGGGTCCCCCTTTTTGCGACTGGTCGTTAAGTCCCTTTTTTTCAGCACTGCTGCAATGATTCTCGAACTCACGGGTTTGCTGCGACCGTTGTAACTGCGAGGACCAGGGGTTGGGGTTAGGGGTTGGACTGGATGACCTCCCGGTGTCCCTTCCCATTCTACCTTTCCCTGCTTCTCTTCTGCTCCCTCTCTGCTGCAGAGGTCTTTCTTTTTGAGAGAAAAACAGCCTGAAAATGGCTTTTTTTAAAAAAATTAAAAAAATCATTTCTTAGCCAGTACGAAGAAAAGGAGAAAGCTTTTAAGGAACAGCTGGCTCACCTGGCTTCTTTGCTGCCAACCCTCCAGGTAAGGGCAGACCAATTTCCCCTCCCCCCCCATGAAGCCCCCCCCTTGCCTCTTCCCCTTTTTGCAACCCCTTTAATTTCCTTTTTTTGGTGCAAAACGACACCTGTTTTCCGACTTTAGGTGCACCTGGTAACCTGTTCTGCGTTTCTCAGCTCGGCCAACAAAGCCGAATTCCTGGATTTGGGCTACGTAAGTCGAACTTCCGGATTCGCTTAAGAACCCCGTGACTCGCTCAACAACGGCAGTGATTTCACTTAGCAACAGTGGCCGGAAAAAGGGGCGTAAAAGAGGGAGGGGTGGGGTGGGCCCAAACTCACTCAACAAATTTCACACTTAGCTCCACTTCAATGTTTGTGGCTGAGTGGCTGCTTTTGATTCCAGGAACTCATGGAGCGCCTGCAAAGGATTGTCAAACAGCCCCATCGCTTGAGGCCCTCCCAAACAAGCAAGGTGAGATAAACCTGGATACTGCGGATAAACCCTGATAACTGGTTTATTGAGAGAGGAGGTAAGCTAACAGGCCTGTCTGAGCAAAATTCTGGCCCTCCCTCCCTCTATTTTCCTTCCTTCCTTCCTCTATCCTTCCTCCCTCCCTTTCCTTTCCTTTCTTTTCCTCCCTCCCTCCCTCCCTCCTTTCCTTTCCTTCCTTTTTTCCTCCCTTCTTCCTTCCTTCCTTTTCCTCCCTCTTTTCTTTCCTTCCTCCCTTTTTTCTTCCCTCCCTCCCTCCCTTTTTTCCCTCCCTCTTCTTTCCTTCCCTTTTCTTTTTCCTCCTTCCCTTTTTCTTTCCTCCCCCTTCCCTTCCCTTCATTTCTTCCTTCCTTTTCCTCCCTCCCTCTTCTTTCCTTTCCTTCCTCCCCTTTTTTCCCTCCCTTCTTACTTTCCTCCCTCCTTTTTCTTTCCTTCCTTTCTTCTTTCCTTTCCTTTCCTCCCTTTTTCTCCCCTCCCTCCCTTCCATTCCAGATCAACAGCGAATACCGGGCTGAGTTTGCCCACTGCCTGGAGCCCCTGCTGCCGTTGTCCCCACGCCGGTCAGTGGTGGGCCCCACAGGAACCATCGGACCCGGCCTGAGCAACAGCAACATGTACGTCTCTGGTTCAGTGGGCAACCTAGAGATCACTTAGTCTTAGCCCATTTCTAAGCTGGACCTAGGACTGCATCGTCTCAGCTTCCTCCTTATTGGCTAGCTAGGCACCCGACTGAAGTCGGGATTGGCCAGCAGTGGCAGCCACTCAAGTTGTAGCATCACGGGATCAAAATTCAGAGGCTCGGCAACTGGCATGGACTTAGGACGGTTGCAGTGTCCAAGGGCCACGGCTTACCACGACTTTGCTCGCCAAACTGTCTTTCCACTTGCTTCCTGATTTTTCCAAGAATAAACTCAATTTTTCCTGGCTTCTAGGATGTCTGGGGGTCCCGGGTCCAAGACCCTCTTAGTGGCCGGCTGTTCGTCGTCCCATGAAAAAATGCCCCTGCCTGGATCGCCGGTAAGGAAGGCCACGATGCACCGATACATCAGCACCAAAGTCCTCCTAACCGAAGGGAGAGAGACTCCGTTTACCGACCACTGTCGGGACTACGAGAACATGTATTGGGTAAGGATGGCGGGACCGGGGAAACCCCGCTTCCGTTTGATGGATGTTCGCCTATGAGGCTTCCTCACACCGTGTCCCTCGACAGGCGCTACAGACCGAGATTCAGAGCTTGAAAGACCAAGTGCAGGAACTCCACCGCGACCTCACCAAGCATCACTCCCTGATCAAGACGGAGAACATGGCCGAAATCCTGCAGAAATCCCTCCAGATGGACGTCCAAATTGCGTCCGAATTCTCGTCGGTGGAAATGAGACGGACCGAGTTTGAAGAGGTACTCCATCCCGTCTCTTTTCATTCCCTTCATGGCAACTCTCGAACTCGCCGCACTGGCTGAATTCTCTCCCTTCCCTTGCTCTCTTCTTCCTCTTCTCGTCGGCGTAGACCTGGGAGGAAACCTACCAGAGGGTAGCCAACGAGCAGGAGATTTACGAAGGTGAGGGTCTCTGTCTGGACCTCCTGGGGAAGGGCAGAGGGCCCCTTCCTCTTGGACAGAGGTTCCTCTGAGCACGTGCAGAGTTGGGTGTGCCGGAAGGGAAGGATGGGTGGATTTTCAGGAAGGAAACTCGGCTTCTCTCATCCAGCCCAGCTCCATGACCTGCTGCAGCTGAGACAGGAGAACAACTACCTGACGGCCATCACCAAGCAGATTGCCCCCTACGTCCGCTCCATCGCCAGGGTCAAGCAGCGGCTGGAGCCCAGGTGAGAAGATGCTTCCCCCTCCCCCACCGGGTTTATCGATCAATTAATCAATAAACTCAGCTCCTGGGCCATGGCTGGTACCCTGACTCCATCCCTCCTCCTTTCTGCTTCCTTTCCTTCTCTCTCATTTCCTCCTTCCTTCTCTCCTTTCCTTTCCCCCTTCCTTCTCCTTCCGCCCTTTCCTCCCTTCTCTCTCCTTTCCTTCCTTTCATTTTCTCATTTCTTGTCTCCTTTCCTTCCTTCTGTCCTTTCCTCCTTCCTTCTCTCCTTTCCTTTCCCCCTTCCTTCTCTCTCCTTTCCTATCCTTCTTCACTTTTCCTTCCTTCTCCTTCCATCCTTTTCTTTGTCCTTTCCTCCTTCCTTCCTATCCTTCTTCACTCCTTTTCTTTCCCTTCCTTCTCCTTCCATCCTTTCCTTTCCTTCCCTTCCTTCTGCTTCCCTTTTCTCCCTCCTGCATGCCTGCATCCATCTCTTCCTTTTTCTTTCTCTCATTTTGTCTTTTGCTACTTTTTCTCTTTCCTCTTACTTTCATTCTTCCCCCTCGCCCCTCTTCCTCATTCTCCATTAATTCAAGGATCAGAGCCCCCCCCCCCAATGCCCCCCCCCCCCGCATCAGTTGTGGCACCCATCTCACCCACTCAATCCATGGACAATCAAGTCCGGTGGTCTTCGTGAGTTCTTGGGGGTCTTTTCCGGCCTGGTGGGAAGCTTTCCTGGGGGTTCACTCAGAACCCCCCCCACCTTTGGTTTTGCAGGTTCCAGGAGTGGAAAGAGAAAACGGATCAGCCGGAGAGCCTGCTCAAGATCTACGAAGATGGGCCCCTCCCAGCCGAGGCTCCTCCCAGGTAATCGGTCGATCCGAGGGAATCCATGAATCTTGTCTATGCTTTATTTGAAACACACAGGTAGTCCTCGACTTACGACCAGCATCAAGCCCGAAATTTCCATAGCTAAGCGAGACAGTCGTTGAGTGAGTTTGGCCCCAACTTACCACCATTCTCGCCACCGTCGCTAAGCGAATCACTGCAGTCTTTCAGTTAGCAACACGGCCGTTAAGCGAATCAGGCTTCCCGCCTTGATTATGCTGGTCAGAAGGTTGCCAAAGGGGGGGGGGGGGATGCCATGACCCAGGAGACACTGCAACCGTCATAAATACGAGTCAGTTGCCCAAGCGCCTGAATTTCGGTCACTAAACAAACGGTTGTAAGTCAAGGACTACTTATATTTGGCTTGATTCTTTTGTCTTTTTTCCCCTCCCTTTCTGCGGAACAATTTTGGTAGCACCGGCAAAGAGTGGGCATCTAAACCAGAAGTGCAGATGCTCGGCCCGGCCGCCACAGACCCGCAGCCGAAAAGCACCGAGGGCTTCAAAAACAAGTCGAAAATCAGGGCCGAGACCCTCTCGGAGCCCACCGGACCCCCAGCGAGTCTAAGCAAGGAAGGAGACCTGGAGGCGCAGCTTCTTTTGCGTTGAGGGTGCAAAATTTTCCTTTTGGAGGGGACAAAA
The DNA here is from genome assembly GCA_012654045.1 of Ptyas mucosa. Lineage (NCBI taxonomy): Eukaryota > Metazoa > Chordata > Lepidosauria > Squamata > Colubridae > Ptyas > Ptyas mucosa. The sequence continues at coordinate 947,549 of WNWU01000359.1, read as the reverse complement.
ATATATACATATCTATTTATCTATCTATCTGTGCATATTATTCCGTGAATGCTGGAGGCGTTACGTCTAAATTGCGCGCATTTTACATGCAACGTGCATCCAAGAGTTGTGCGGGGCCCTTTGAACCCCAAATTTTACACAACGGCGCCTCTCCTTTTTTACCTGCTTTGCTGACCCTCGCCCAAGCGCGGGCATTAAAAATTAAATGATTTAATAGACGTTCTCCATCCTCTAGTAGTCAGATGGTTTGCTGATGATTATCGATGCTGCAACGCATTTTGGGGGGTGCTGGTAATTTTTTTCCTGGCCTTGCTTGACAATTTGCGACTTAAGATTTCAGAACAGCGTTTTTGCAATTTAGAAAATCTACAGCCGGTGGAGACGCGGCAGGGAGGATCCGGTCTTAAAACGTCTCCCCATCTGCCCGACTTCTTGGTTTTGCTGCTAAAATTAAATTAGCCTTGCGTTTTTGGATTACGGTATTAAGATTTCCCAAGGCAAGGCTGATCTCCTTCGTTAAGAGAGATTTCTAATTCCCATCCGGTGTTTTCCAGTTGCAAGACGTAATATATATATGTATGTGTAGGTTTTTGGTTATTCGGGTTTTCTCCCGTGTAAAATTGGAAGTGTCTTGGCGACGTTTTGACGAAGTCTCATTCGTCATCTTCAGGCTGGTGTTTTCGGCTTCGTGCTTCTAGGAACAATGTGTGATTGCAGCTGTTTCTTCTTTTTAACTTCCAGTGGGGGTGTGAACTGATTGGGTGGGAGCTTGGCTGTGTAGTTCAGTTCACACCCCCACTGGCAGTTAAAAGGAAGAAACAGCTGCGATCACACATTGCTCCTAGAGGCACGAAGCCGAGAACACCAGCCTGAAGATGACAAATGAGACTTCATTGAAATGTCGCCAAGAACTTCCAATTTTACATGGGAGAAAACCCGAATAACCAAAGACCTACATACAAACACCCGCAAAAACCTCAGAATATATATATATATAAATTTCTTTCGCTTTTGTCATCCTTGCAACCCAACTGGAAAAAAGGGGGAAAAAAGCAAGAAAGGAAAGTGAAAAAACGAAAAGCTAATATTAGAATTAGTAAAAAAAAAAAACCACCTTAAAATTGCTTCCTCCTACAAGTTTCCCCATCGCAAAAAAAAGAGTTTCACCCTCCACAGGAGCCCTCCCCCTCCCCACTTCCCTTCGTTTCAAACGTACCCTGGGCGTCATTATGTGAGACAGACGGTGGGTTTCTATTAAAAACTCTATTGCAACGGACTGCGCTAAAATCTATTCAAGCGATAATTTTGCTAGCTTTTAAAGCTCCCTCTGCCATTCCTCTCTGGATTATAACCGCCGCGAACAGAATAACCAAAAAAAAAAAAGTTAATAAATTTATCTTTGGTTTGTAACTGGAACAGAACTGCGCCATAGGAAAAGTTTGAGGAAGAAAAGGAGGATGCGTTCCGTTTTTACCAAGTTGCGTCTGTGCAAAGTTAGAAAACAATTTCGCCGCGGCCTTTTACGGAAACGAAATGTTGAAACGAACGAATGAATGAAATTAAAACGGAAAAAGAGAAACGGAGGTTCCAGGAACAGCAAGGAAATGTCGAAACCCTCTGCCAAGAGAGGGAAAAAAAGCCAAAATGGTAATTTTTAAAAAAACAAGGAAGGAAACAGGTGTAGAAATCGACACATATGTCAGATTTGCCATTGAAGTTTTGCATAAGTGATGAGGAAAAAAAAACTTCCTCCCCCTCCCTCTAAAATTCTCTTTTTTGGGTGGGAGACCAAAATTATTGCAGGCAGTTTAGAGGAGAAGAAAAGAAAAAAAAAAAAAGAGAGATTTTATGCTGCAAGTCAGCTGGATGCGAATTTTATAAACTTATAAAATTAATAATTTTCCTAAAAGAGTTTTAAGATCAGGCTTCAAACGGCTGGGTGCGAATTTCACAACTTATATAAAAATGAATTTATATATATTTTTTTACAAAAGATTTTAAGATCAGGCTTCACACAGCGTTAAGCGGCCGTAAGAAAGGGCAAAGGGGAAAAGATTAAGATTTTCATGATCTTTGGGGTGGAAGGGGAGGGCCCGGAAATATAGCCTGTGGGAATTTTTCTCTCAGTAATCTTTTGATCCAGGCTGGGATTCAAACTCGGGGGCGAGACGTAAACGACAAATAGCAAATTTTCTTTTTTTAAAAAAAACAAAAAAGAAAAAGAAAAATTAGACTTATGGCTCGGTCGGAGAACTCTAGGCATCCTCCAACAAAAGTATTTTTTTTTAAAGGAACCTCTAGAGTAGAGGTCTCCAACCTTGGCAACTTTAAGACTTGTGGACTTCAACTCCCAGAATTCCTCAGTCAGCTTTCTCTCTCTCCGCTCCCTTTCTCTGCAATCTCTCCGCTCTAGACAGTGGAAGGAAAGAAAGAGGCATCGATGATGGCTGAGGAATCCTGGGAGTTGAAGTCCACAAGTCTTAAAAAGTTGCTAAGGTCGGAGGCCCTTGCTCTAGACTTTTTCGAGCCCTCTGCACGTGCTCAGAGGGTTTTCCAAAGGCTTAGCGAAAACCGAGGCAGGACGTAGCCCCCCCCCACGCCCTCCCCCCCAATGCCAGCGTTAAGTGAAGGAATGTCTCGTGTCTCAAAGTCCGATTTTGAAGCCGCGGATAAAGGGGAGTCCGGAGGGCACCTTCTTCTTATAGGCTAAATATTCTTCTCCGAAAAAGTGGATCAGGGCCCGTTCTTCCTCTTCTACCCGGTCGCGGAAAAAACGCCAGGAAACCAGGGTGTAGCCGATCAGGCAGACGGGGTTGCAGAGAAGTACCTGGGAGTGAGAAAAATGAGGAGGAAAAAAAAATGGGTTTTTCGGGGGGATTCTCTTCCGGATTGGCATCCTCGAGTGGTGCGGCCCGCCAGCGGATCTGGCAGCAGATTCGGACAGTGAGGAGGTTGGGGAGGAACATGGGCCAGTCCTGGAGCCTGGGGAGGGCTCTGCATCAGAGGCAGAGAGGGAGCCAGGGCTGTCTGACAGTTGTCAGCTGCCTTCGGAGTCAAACATCAGTGGGGCAGAAGAACAGCTGGAACCTGTTCCCGATGTGCGCATGCGCAGAGCTGCCAGGAGAAGGGAACAGCCAAGGAACAAGGGGCGACTCAGGAGTAAAGCCACAGGTGGACGGTGAATGGCCCCTCCCAGAGGGAATAAAAGAGGAGCGAAGGGGAGGGGAGTTTGCAGGAGACAGACGCTTATCTCTCTCAAGGCTGTATCCCAGGGTTACCTACAGCAGCTGAGGGGAATGACCTCTACAGAAATTGCTCCGTTACCTAATGTGATTGCTGACCCACCCTGGGAGGAGGGAGGGAAACAGGGTCATAATTGGAGCATAAATTACGTAGGGTCAGAGCTGGCTTCACTTGGGAATGTGCAGACATGACGCTCCTAATAAATAACTGGATTTCTTTTGAAGCTTGAATCGAGACTCATGATTTAATTAGGGCATCCGTCGGAACACTGACATCGTCGTAACTTCGGACAGTCACTAAGCGAACAGTTGTTAAGTCAAGGACCCCCTGCGATTAATTTGTTAAACGAATCCCAATTTTTTTATGGCGAACTGACCCTACCTGAGTTCCGATGCTCCAGGAAAACCACCCGACGTACGAAGGGTGCCGACACCAGCCGTACACGCCCCGCGTCACCAGCCGGTGTGACTCCGCTTTCTCGTTCTGGACGATGTGGTTGAAATTCGAGCCAGCGGTCAGCATGGCCGCTTTGCGTAAGAAGTCGCCCAACACGACCATCAGCAGCCCGGCGGAGCTGAGCCAAGCCACCTGCTTCATTTCTGTAAAACAGAGACGGGCGTTTCAAAAAATGGGCCTTGGCAGAGAAGGGATAAAGATTTGGAAAAAAAGGGAAAGTGTTTTGTTATCTTGTCGGCGTGTGTATCTCTCTCTCTCTCTATTTATCATGTCATCTGTCTATCCTATCTGTCTGTCTATCTACCTACCTACCATCTGTCTGTCTCTATTTATCTATCATCCATCCATCTATCATCTGTCTATCTATCTGTCTATCTATGTCTATCTACCTACCTACCTACATCTGTCTGTCTCTATCAATCATCCACCTGTGTCTATTATCTATCTATCTATCTATCTATCTATCTATCTATCTATCTATCTATCTATCTATC
>WNWU01000359.1:924088-934789 GCA_012654045.1 Ptyas mucosa | reverse complement strand
CGGACCATGTGCATGTGACTCTCTTCTGGAATAACGGACTCCATGCACCTGACATTATTCTGAAATAACAGACCACATGAACATGACACTATTTTGGAATAAGGGACCACACGCAGGTCTCACCCACCCCCTCAAGACTCGACAAAGAGGGTCTCTTGGAATGTAGGACAAGGACTGAGAACGTTGGAGCCCTGCTCAGGTTTTGGTAAAGGGAAACTTGGCTCTTTTTGGCAACAGCTTCCTCCCACGGCCGTGTTCCAAGAGAGAAGGATCAATACCCAAAGACATGCACATTTAACATCTACCTAGAAAAGTTCTTGGAGAAGACGTGAGATGATTAGAAAAACGAACCAAACCAAAAAAGTCCGTCAATTTTGGACGAGCTGTGTGGGTTCTTGCGGTAGAAAAGGAAGAGAGGAGAACATGCCCTCTCTTGCCCCGAGCTGAGATATGACCCGTCTGGATTCGAAGTGCTTTTCTTACAAGGTTGCTCTCCGAAGCATCCTGCTTAACGTCCCTCTCCTGCTTTTGACAACCAGGACGAGAGACAAAAATGAAGGTTCTTTGGTGCTTTGTCCAGTTCCCGTTACCAAATCCAGACCGCAACCAGAAGGAAATCCCGTCGAGCGAGAAACAAATCTGGAAGCTGAACGGGACGACTCGCCGCGGTCAACTCGCCGCGGGACAATTCAACAGATACAAAAGTTAATTTTCGACGGAACCATGGCCCATAATAACAAAAGGAAGTCATTGCAGAAATACGAGAGTTACAAAAATTTTGACAAAAACGTGGCCACTGATCATAAAGTAACCGAGCGGAATGATTAATGCAGTGTTGAATTATCCTGAGTTGTCCCATGATGAGTTGGCCATGACGGGTTGTCCTACCTAGACCTTCTGGAAGATACGCGTACGAAGCGATTCCGGCTACTCCGGTGTCTACGAGGCCGAGCTAATCGAATCCGAGTGGAATGTGACGTATCCAGAGGAGGCCGAAGGTGAGCTCAAGAAACTGCTCGTGCTACCTTTGCTTCCATTTTTCTGAAGATCGTCTTGGCCTCTCCAGGAAGGACTCAGACCTGTCCGGAAACATTCTGTCTTGGAGCAACTCCTGATCATCGGACAATCCTCCGTCCCGGGACTCTCACAGAGTTCTACGTGAATCTGTTCGTGGCAAGGCATTTCCAAGCTCCCTTTGGGGAAGAGGATCCGAGTGTCCTCCTTGGCCGGGAGAGGGCCCGGTACCATCAGAGAAGTCCCTCGTCCCTGGACTGAGATGCTTCGCAAAACTTGAGGCTCTCGTTCGAAAGTGGTCAAAGGGAAGTCTCGGAGAACCGCGGCAGTAGAACGGTGCAGAAAGGCATCTGGGAGGAGAGAGACGGAGGCCGAGCGCACCGGTGGTCTCCTCAGGGTAGGACGGGGACTGGGGTCATCCGTGAAATCCATCACGTCCTCTTTGCTAAAGCACTTGTAGCCTCCCTGCCGGTGGATGTCTTCGCACGAGAAGGGCTTGAGGGATAATGGGCTCTCAGCGGACTTCCTGCGCTTTCGGTGCAGACGCCGATCCTCCTGGTAAGAGAGGGCGCTGGTCCTCCGCCGGTCGTATCGAGGCTGAGGGAGGAGCAGGCTTGCCAGTTCAGCGGTGATGTCCTCTCCTGCCACCCAGTGCTGAAAGTAGGCCGAAATCTGGCTGGTGGTCCAAATCTCAGTTTCGTCATGCGAGAAACGCCGGGTTGGAGGGACCTGCAGGAGAGCAGAGCAAGAAAGACTGTCATTTAATTAATTTATTTTTTAAAATTTAAATATTCTACCTTGTCTATCCTGACAGTGAGAACAATGAATGGCTTTCCTCCAGAAGTTGTAGGTTCTCCATCTCTGGAGGTTTTCAAGAAGAGATTGGACGTCCATTTCCTACTTTTTAAGGGAGCCTAGGTCAGAACACATCACAGACAACAGTGAAGGCTAATTAAAGGTAAAGGTTCCCCTGGCACATACGTGCTAGTCGTTCCTGACTCTAGGGGGCGGTGCTCATATCCGTTTCAAAGCCGAAGAGCCAGCGCTGTCCGAAGACGTCTCCGTGGTCATGTGGCCGGCATGACTCAACGCCAAAGGCGCACGGAACCCTGTTCCCTTCCCACCAAAGGGGGTCTCTATTTTTCTACTTGCATTTTTTACCTGCTTTTGAACTGTTAGGCTGGCAGAAGCTGGGACAAGTCACGGGAGCTCACTCCATAACGCGGCACTAGGGATTCGAACCGCTGAACTGCCAACTTTTTGATCGACAAGCTCAGTGTCTTAGCCAGTGAGCCACCGCGTCCCTTCAGACTAATTAGCACATGGCAAATGCACTCTACTGACAGCAGGTGAGAAGGTCTCTTAAGAGTCGAACTCCCTCAGTCAGAGGGAGTATACCTTAAATAAAATACACCGGGGATCAATAACGGGGTGAGGGCTGTTGGCCTGGAGTCTGCCTGCTGGGAATTTGGATCTGATCTCCTGGGAATGGGATATATCCTTTTAGCACACGACAGAAATGAGAAAGATCAAACCTTAGTATCATCTCCCTATCGTTCCCAAGGTCAACCTGCTCACCTGGAGATACTGCATTTTGTCCTCCGGGACAGGCTTTGCGGCGTAGACCTGAGGGATTCCCCGCTCCAGTGCTGACAGGTCGTAGCTGGCGATCTGGTCCACAGTGAGAACGTCGCCGGAGAGGCTGTCGGGATAAGGTTGCGAGTACATCGCATCTGTGGGAATCGGCCGGTCCAAGCTAGTCTCTTTGATCCCGGGTAGACAAGAGAGGACAGGAGATAAACCGCGAGAGTCAGTGTGTCTCTGCCACATCTTCCCAGTTCCCACCACAAGAACGTTTGCAAGTCTGAAAGTACAATTCTTCCGCCGTCCTCTTTACAGACTGAGAAACTAGGGAGGGCCCCTTCTGAAGCTATTTATCCATCCGTTATGCAGCTGAGGGCTTTGTGGTCTCTTATCTAGACTGTTCCATTGGCTGTGTCTCTTTTCCCTGTCTACAAAGGTCCTTTCAAGGTAGCACTATACGAACCTTGCAAGCTTGAAAATACGATCCTCCCCACCCCCTCTCCTTTAAAGCCTGAGAAACTAGGGAGGGTCCCAAGTCTCTTTCTCCACCCATTATGCAGCTGTGGGCTTAGCTGACTCTTATCTGACCCTTCCCTTGGCTGTGTCACTTTTCCCTGCCTCCAAAAATCCTTCCCATGTATCACTGCAACAACCTTGCAAGTCTGAAAGTACAATTCTCCTGCCGTCTCCTTTATAGACTGAGAAACTAGGGAGAGTCCCTTCTGAGCTTCTTGCCCTGTCCGTTGTGCAGCTGTGGGATCAGCTGACTCTTATCTGACCCTTCTCTTCACTGTATCTCTCTGCTCCATCTCACTTCCGACTACAAGAACCTTGCAAGTCTGAAAGAACAAATCTCCCACGGTCTCATTTACAGCCTGAGAAACTAGGGAGGGTCTCTTTCTCCACCCCTTATGCAGCTGAGGGCTTAGCTGACTCTTATCTGTTTCCGTAACAGCATCATCGTATTTCCTGTTTGATCTACCTGGTAAAGCTGACGCCATCCATGCCTTATCTACCTCGCACGTCTTCCGCGCAACCAAGACAGGAACGGAAGCCGGGAGCACCTGTACTGAGGCGTCGCCGAGGCACACCACCTGTACTGGAGGTGCACCGCCGCTGGGAACCGCACGCTCACCTTCCCCGCCGTCATCGTTGGACATGATGGCCACGCACTTCTCCCAGACCGAGCGGACATTGGCCCGGTAGCGGTCGCAGGCCCAAAGGAACAAGGGCAGGAGAAGGGACTGGGCCACGGAGCACCAGACGATACACAGGATCATCCAGTCGTAGGCCACGTCCGACTTCAGGCTGGCAAAACTCACCACCTGAAAGAAGATGGATGAAAACTCCTAATCCATTCTAATCAATAAGGCAGGCTGAAATTAGGCATCAATTATCACTTCTAGTTTCCTTTCTCTCCCCCCCCCCCACCATTTCCTTCCTTCCCGCTTTTTCCCCTTCCCTTCTCTCTTATTTCCTCCCTCCCTCCCTTCCCTTTCTTATTTTTTATAAACACTTCAAGGCGGTAAATATACCTAGTACTCTTTCCTCCTCCTTTTTTACACATGACAACCCTGCCACATCCATTTATCTAATTACCTTTCTCTCTTATCTCTCCTGTCTGTCAGTCTATGTCTGTCTGTCTGTCTGTCTGTCTGTCTGTCTGCCTGTCTGCCTGTCTATCTATCTATCTATCTTGTGTCTCTTTGGCAGGAGACACCAGATTTTTCTCTGCTTGGGGCACCAATACCTGCGTCCAAACAACCCCACTCTATGTTAAGACTATTATCAGCAAGAGCAGCCACTTCTGCCACCAATTTTACCAAAACAGGAAATCCCATCAGGAAATCGTAGAGGAAAACGATGCCGGTGATCAGGTAAGTGATCTGGAGAGATGTCTTGATGGGTTCGGATCCGTCGATGGAGGAGCGGCGTTTGCCCTGGGCGTCCTCCACTACGATGGTGGGCACGTTAAACTTGTTCTTGTCCAGGTTGTTGCCCGCTTGGATGGAGAAGGTCTGGAAGAGAGCGATGGCCACGCAGACTACCCCCATGGCCATGCTGCCGCTGATGAGGAGCAGGAAACAGACCCCGAAGCCGAGGCCGATTTCCGTGACGATGAAACGGCAGTCGCTGGCGTAGAACCTCTCAGTGGTGTCGTGCCAGCCCACAGCGGGCAGCGTGGAGAGGATGAAGGAGACCATCCAGATGCCCATTACCGTGTGAACCGCTTGCTTCTTGGTATTGCTTAATCTGCAGGAGGGGAAAAGGCACCCACTAAGATTGGGCAGGATTCCCTATCTGTTAGGTCAGGGGTCTCCAAGCTTGCCCACTTTTGTGGACTTCAATTCCTAGAATTGCTTGATGATAACATACGTCTTTTGACATCCATCCCCATTGTATGCCTGCTTACTCTCTTGGGGTCCCTTTCTCTGCGATCGCTCCGCTCTAGCCAGTGAGAGAAAACAAATAAAAACGGCATGGGTAGCTAAAGAATTCAGGGAATCCAATGGATGAATAGATGAACGAACGGATAGATGGATGGATAGATAGACAAATGGAAAGAAGGATGGAGAAATGGATGGACGGATAAATGGATGGACGAATGGATAGATGATGGGTCAAATAGATGAAATGATGGAGGAACAGATGGATACAGATATATAGATGGATGAGTGAATGGACAGATTGAAAGATTGAGGGATGGACAAATGAAGGTTTGAAGAGTTGGATGGAGAGAGGGATAGGCAGATGAATGGATAGATGGATGGATGAATGGACAGATGGATGAATGGCTAGAGCAGGAGTCTGCAGCCTTAAACACTCAAAGAGCCATTTGGACCTGTTTCCCACAGAAAAGAAAACACCGGGAGCCACAAAACTCATCCCGTGCCTGACTATTTCTCGAGCAGCCACAAAACTAGACTATGTAGTTGAATTAAACGTTCTGTTTTCTTCTGAAACTTTTCTTTTCTTGGATTTATCCATGGTTGGCCTACCGGGGGTCAAAAAGCTCAATAAATCGTGTGCTGGCGGGTGTCACACATTGGTGGTGGTGACGCATATTTTGAGTGACAAGGAGCCGTAGCAGAGGGGTGAAAGAGCCACATGTGGTTCCAGAGCCGTGGGTTGCCGACCCCTGGGCTAGAAGATTGAAGGACAGATAGATCAATCTCAGAAAATCTCATCTACCTAATTCCTTTCGATCCACATCCCGCCATTTTATTCAGGAGCTCAAGGTGGCCTCCTTGGCATTTCTCCTCCTCTTTACCCTCACGACGACCATGCCTCCCACCCCGAGGTCCCACCTGTAGTTAACCGGCCAGCGGACCATCCACATCCGGTGGTAGGACAGCGAGGTGACGGAGAAGCAGGTGGCCAACGTCACGGTGTAGAAGGTGGAGACGAAGACTTTGCAGAGGCCCTCGTTCCACTCGTAGTCCGAGTGCCGCTGACGCAGCTGGATGACCGAGTACATGGTGATGGGGACGGCGATGTTCAGGATGTGGGTCCCCGCCAGGGTGCAGATGAGGAACTCCAGCGGTTTCCATTTCTTCTGCTTGGCGCTGACACTCAGAATGCCCCAAGCGTTGGCCAGCACAGCCAAGCCCGAGCACACCAGCCAGGCCACCGCGTTGTCGTGGAGGCTCCGTTCGTGGTTCATGATGGAGGGCGGGGCGGTCGCCAGCTGGGGAGGCCAGGTGAGGATGGCGAACCAGGAAGAAGACGGGCAGGGGAGGCATCCTACCGGAGAGGCAGCGCCATCAGGGGTGGGTCAGAGGAGGGGGCGCCCCCCACCTGCGCAACGACAAGCCGGGTTTGATGGACATCGTGTGGTGGCCCATGTTTCTGGAAGGGAAAAACCTTTAATTTAATTTAATTTAATTTAATTTAATTTAATTTAATTTAATTTAATTTAATTTAATTTAATTATTGTATTGCATTGTATTGTATTGTATTTTGTTTTATTATTTTGATTTTTATTATTTGATTTTATTTTAGTAATTTTATTTTATTGTCCTTTTATTTTATTATTTGATTTGATTTTAATTATTTTAATTTAATTTAATTTGTTAAGTTTTCTTTTTTTCTTTTCTTTTTAAAATTTATTTCTTAAAAACACGGACCATCCAAGAAGCTTTGAGTTTTCCTGGTCCCTTCTCTCTTGGCTTCCTCCTTGCCGGTTGCCACCTTCGAGCTGCAAATCCATCTTTTCGCTCACCCCTTCCCAAAAAACCATGTCAGTTTATTTTATGTATTGAATTCTTACTGATTAAATTAACATTCTCCTGGTTTCTGCATTTCTGCCTTGCCTTCTCAGCTGGGGAAAAAAAATTATGTATACAATTTATAATAAATTTAATAATAAATAAATGTAGGATTTATTTATTATTAAATGTATTAAAAATGCGGACGATCCAAGAAGCTGCAGCTTTCCTCGTCCCTCCCCATGGCTTCTTCCTTGCGTGCTGCAACCTTCAAGACGCAAATCCATCTTTCTGCTCCACCTCTCCAAACACACACATAATTTTTTATATATTTACATATCGTGTTTCCCCCGAAAATAAGACCCTGTCTTATATTTTTTTGAACCCTGAAATAAGTACTTGGCCTTATTGCCATGCGTTCAAAAGCTTGATTGGGCTTATTATCAGGGGATGTCCTATTTTGGGGAAAACAGGGTATAAATTACATATACCGTGTTTCCCCCAAAATAAGACTGGGTCTTATATTAATTTTTGCTCCAAAAGACACATTAGGATTCATTTTCCGGTTAGGTTTTATTTTGGGGAAAATACAGTGCCAAACGCCTCCGTCTGGTTGATGATCTTAACTGGTGCTTATTTTGGGGGGTAGGGTTTTTTTTACGAGCATCCTGAAAAATCATGCTAGGGCTTATTTTCTGGTTGGGTCTTATTTTTGGGGAAATATAGTAATAAAATATAATAATATAGTACGGTATAATATACTATAGTATAGTAGTATAATGCAATATAATAGAATATAACAGAATAGAGTAGAATAATATAGTAACCTGTGTCCCCCAAAATAAGACACCCCCTAATAATAAGCCCAATCGGGCTTTTGAGTGCATGGCAATAAGGCCAAGAGCTTATTTCAGGGTTCAAAAAAATCTAAGACAGGGCCTTATTTTCAGGGAAACATGGTAATAATATAATATAGTGTAGCATAATGCAATACATTACTATATTATATATATATATATATATATATATATATATATATATATACATACATACACACACACACACACACACACACACCTAATAATATAGTAATATACAATATGAAAAAAATGATATATTAAATTCTTATTCATCGAATAACATTTCTCATCGTTTCTGCATTTTCGCCTTGCCTTCTCACTCAACCCGAGGGGGAAAAAGGAATGTTTTCCAACCTCCGAAGAAATATTTCTTGCCTGTCTCGGATTTCATGTTTAATCTGCCACGTTTCCGGCAGCTGTAAACTGAGGCGAACTAAAAATGTCGTTATTCTTTTTTCTTAAAAAAAAAAACAAAAAAACGGTGCATTTCCCAAAAATGGGGATGGGGGGGGGGGGGGGGGGGGGGGGGTGGGGGAAAAGGAAAGAAAAAGCAAGAGCCTGAGGACTATTCCTTGATTGGCTGCAGCTCCAACCAAAACAACAAAGCGAATTCTCCAAGGAATTTGCAGGGAGAAATGGCCAGAAATAGAAGCTTGCTCTCTTCCTCAGATACCATGTTTATTCTCTTCGCTTGGGGGAAGAAAACCATCTCAGTTTTTTAAAAAAAACATTCCCCCCTCCCAAATTTTTTTTTTGCATGCAGATAGTCCTCAATTTATGACCACAATGGGAGCCGGAAGTAAGCAATGCAGTCGTTAAATGATTCACCACCAATTTTGCAAACTTTTTGTTCTGATCCAGCTGCCCAAAGACGACAAACCCTCTGACGTGAACTCAAAATATTCCTTTATTAGGAGGGCCAGCAGCCCCGGCAAAAAGTTTCTCTCTCACCGCAGGCTAAGAAGTCCGTCCGTCCGGGAGATGAATAGTTGTCTGCCATGTCTATTCATCTCCAACCCCTGCCTTTTATCCCCGGAGGGGAAAAAGGGGCTTCGCTATCAGTGGTGGCTCTTCTATCCCAAGGACCAGCCCATAGATTTCCCCTGCTCTCCTCTCCTCTGCCTTCTGTGCATCCATGTGTCAGGCACTGAACCCAGCTGTTCCTCCTCCTCCTCATCAGCCACCTCCAGACCTGGGGGCTGTTGACTCTCCATCTGAGGGCTGACGGATGGCCCAGGCTCTGTCTCTGTCTCTCTCTCTCTCTCACAGGGACATTAAGCAAATCATATAGTTGTTTAGCAAACCTGGTTTCCCCCCTCCACCTTTGCTTGTTAGACCCCCGCTTGGGGGGGGTCATAAACGGCGATCACCTGACCCCGGGATAAATTTATGCTGGTTGCTAAGTGTCCTCATTCTGATTATGTGACTGCCAGAGACGCTACGTCATAAGTGCGAGGATCAGTTTTACAGGCCACTTTTTTTTTCAGTGACAGAGAATTTAAGAACAGTCTTAGGGGATACAAGCAGTCCTCGAATTGCAACTGTTCATTTAATGATGCTCCAAAGTTACGTCATTGAAAAAAAAGGATCATTTTTTTCACACTTACGACCGCTGAGGTCACGCGATTGAAATTCAAACACTCGGCTGCTGGTTCATATTTAAGTGAAATTCGGTCGTTAAGCGAATCTGGCTTCCCCGTGGACTTTGCTCGTCAGAAGGTCGCCAAAGGGGATCGCATGACCCCGGGATACGGCAACCGTCATAAATACGAGTCAGTGGCCGAGCGTCTGAATTCTGATCCTGTGATACCATGTGCAACAGTCGTTAAATGTGAAAAATGCTCCTCGGTTTCTTTTTCTTTTTCAGGGCTATGAACTGTTGTATTTGTTCAGTTTTAGATGCCTTTTAGATAAAAAAAAGTTAATGGCACGATGATGGAGAGAAATTATTATTTTTGAAAAGTTACAAAGTTCCTTCTAGCAAAGGAAAATCATCCCCACCTCCCAATTTTCTCCCCTCTGCATTTTTCACCATATGTGTGTGTGTGTGTGTTTGTGTGTGTATAATCTGTTTTCAATTTTTAAACAAATATCAGGATCGGTCCTTACTGTGGTCTCTTTTTTTAAAAAAACAAAACAAAGTCTAAATCAGGCCGAGATAGAATATTAGCCCATCCTGCGGATTGGTTTTCATCCCAGTTTCCCGAACAAGCCATAATGACTTTGTTCAGGCTGACCTGCTGCAAACCGCAATAAATGAAAAGCCGTGCAACCTTTCTGGGGGATTTATTCCCAAATAGATAAAAGCAGCGGTAGGTTTAACTTCCATTTGGATTAAATTTTAATTTGCGTTCCGTGTAATTAATAGCATTACGCGCTGTGCTGCATTTAGTGATTTGGGGTCTGTGCCAGAATGTAATCTCTGGTTTAGGAATAATAGCCTGTGAGAAGGCAGCTGGCCCCCAGTTCAAATCCTGCCCCTAAAATCTCTCTATCTCTCTCTATTCATCCATCCATCCATCCATCGTCTTTGTCAATTCTATCTAACACTATTATCTTTCTCTCTTTTTCTCCCTCTCTCGTTTCTCTCTCACACACACGTCATTTCTATCGAGTCTATCCCTATTGTCTGTCTTTCTTTCTTTCTGTGTCTATTTCTCTATCACCTATATTTCTCCTCTTTCTTTCCATCTCTATCACCATCTCTCTCTCTCTCTTCTATATCTCTCTCTATCCCTATCTATTATCTCTGTCCCAGCCATCCATTCATCCACCTTCTATCCTCCATCCATCATCTCTATCAACTGTATCTAACCCTATTATCTTTCTCTCCTTTTCTCTCCGTCTCTCTTGTTTCTCTCTCTCACACCTGCTCTATCTATCTGTGCCTGTCTATCAATCATCTATATTTCTCCTTTCTTTCCATCTCTATCCCCATCTCTCTCTCATATATCTCTATCCCCAACTATTATATCTATCATGTCTCTACCTACCTACCTACCTACCTCTCTCTCTCCATCATCTCTCTCATTCCA
>WNWU01000359.1:898672-909507 GCA_012654045.1 Ptyas mucosa | reverse complement strand
CCCAGCCAGCGCTGCTGGCTGGGGGATTCTGGGACTTGAAGTCCACCCATCTTCAAGCTACCAAGGTTGAGAAACACTGTCCCAAGCCAAGGGAAAGATCTTACCGACCACTTACCTTTTTTGATCTTCTCGTGAAAGTTGATGGCGTCCACAGAAGCCGTGACGATGTTGGTCTTGCAGTGACGAGCAGCCACGATCCCAGCCACTTCGTCCATGAGTTTCATGGTCACGCCTGGAAAGCAGGATGAGAGACGGGGTTTAATGGAGGCAGCGGCCGGTGGAAAAGGTCCCTGGGTCAGCAGCCTCCAACTGGGAAGGAAAATGAGGTGGTCCTCCATGTACGGAAAACTAGAATGTAGAGTTGGAAGGGACCTTGGAGGTCTTCTAGTCCAACCCCTCTTCCTCGAGCAGGAGATCCTATTCCATTCAGGACAAGCGGTTGTCCGGTCTCTTCTTGAAGACCTCCAGTGATGGGACCACCTAGAGGCAAAACTTGACAGGGTTTCAACGTCTCCCTGACTGTGGGCAGAGTGGACTTCTGGAATTTTGCTCTTTGCTTTCCGAGAGTGGAGGTAGTCAGGGAATCTTCTACGTGGCCTCAAGGAAGTCCTTCAGAGGCAGGTAGGTCCACCTTGTTGCTTTCCACCTCTCCTTGCAGGAATTTGTTTCCTGGTTCTTGGGTCATTCTCACAGCCCTCCTATGAACCGCTTCCAGTCTTTCTTGCTAATTATCAGGGGACTGGGAGTTCTAGTCCTGCCTTGGGCACGGAAGTCGGCTGGGTGACTTTGGGCCAATCAACCAGGAGATGGTGAGTTCTAGTCTCCTGTTAGGCATGAAATCTGTCTGTGTGATTTTGGGCCAGTTGCCAGGAGACTGGGAGTTCTAGTCCCACTTTAGGCATGAAATTTGGCCGGGTGAGTTTTGGCCAATCCCTAGGAGATGGTGAGTTCTAGTCTCCCATTAGGCATGAAATCTGTCTGTGTGATTGGGAGACTGGGAGTTCTAGTCCCACTTTAGGCATGAAATTTGGACGGGTGAGTTTCGGCCAATCCCTAGGAGATGGTGAGTTCTAGTCTCCCATTAGGCATGAAAGCTGTCTGTGTGATTTTGGGCCAACACCCCGCCACCCCCCGGTCTCTCAGCCCAATCCACCTCACAGGGTTGTTGTGGGGAAAACAGGAGGGGGAAGGAGTAGCAGGCATGTTTGCCGCCTCGAGTTACGTCTCAAAACAACGAATAAATAAATAAACCCGCAGATCCCTCAAGCATTCACGCTTGCATTTCCCTGTCCGTCAGTCCAGACGGAGGACGGAGAGAGAGTCTTCCTGCAAGGAGACTGAGTCAACACCGGCTCGGTTTTCTAAAACGGGGTGGCAAAAATAGCCCCAACGTGCCTCTTTGGGTGTGTGTGTGTGTGTGTGTGTGTGTGTGTGTGTGTGTGTGTTGTTCCTACAACCCGAGTTTTGAGGGAGGCGGAGGGGGGGAGAAAAAATTGCAAGCTTGCCAAAGAGCTGGAGGCCCTGCAGAAGACAATTAATTAAACCTCGTTGCTTCCTGCGACGAATTGCAGAGCTAATCCCCTCCACCCAGCTCCGAGCAAGGCTACTAATAAGAAGCGAAACGCCGGCTAAAAATAGCACAGCCGAGACACACACACACACACACGCGCACACACACTTGCAACCAGCCGGCAAGGCTTTTGTTGTTGTCGCTGGGGCCTCGTCTTAATAAAGCAGCAGGATCTAAACAAAGAACGACAACAAGGATAACAACAACAAAAAAAAACCCCATCCTGAACATCTTCCTAACACAACAAATGGGATCCCAGAGGGGTCTTTGTGTGTGCGTGTGTTTGTGGGTCCTGTGCTCCACAGTGGGTCGTGCCAACCCAACCCCGTTTTTCCTGCCGCGAAAAATTCAGAATTAATTCCACTTGGACGATGCTCCCTGCGGCGTTTCCGAAGACGTGGGTCTTTGGACAAGGAAGCTGGGAGCCGAGTCGCCGAGGGACCCGAGAGAGACATGGGGGTTGAGTGACGTTTATGAATGACAGCCAGGGGGAGGGGGGTCAAGTGTCAGGTGGGTGGGAGGGAGAAAGCATGCAAAGCAGAGATTTCAACCGGGGAGGGGGGTCTCCCCGTCTGTCCGTGCGAGCTTTGGGGTGGGGTCAATCCAGACTTGTGCGCAAGGGGACAAAGGCTTCTAAGCGAAGTGGTTCATTTTGCAAATTCTCGGAAGGATCCTGGGCTGAATGGCCTTCCAGAAGATATGTATCCAGATAACCTTGACGGAGGGAAGGGAGGGAAGGAGAGAGAGAAAGAAAGAGAGGGAGGGAGGGAGGGAGAGGGAGAGTGACTGGCCCAAGATTTACCCGCTGGCTTTCTTGGTTAAGATGGAACTAGAACTCACTGTCTCCTAGTGACTGGCCTAAAATCACCCAGAAGGCTTTCATGCCTAAAGCAGGATTAGAACTCACCGTCTCCTGGTGATTAGCCAAAAGTCACCCAGCTGGCTTTCATGCCTAAGGTGAAACTAGAACTCACCATCTCCTGGTGACTCGACTAAAGTCATCTAGCCGGCTTTCGTGCCTAAGGCGGGACTAGAACTCACCGTCCCCTGGTGATTGGCCCAAAGTCACCCAACTGACTTTAGTACCTAAGGTGGGACTAGAACTCCCAGTCTCCTGATGATTGGCTTAAAGTCACCCAGTTGCCTTTCATGCCTGAGGCGGGACTACAACTCACCGTCTCCTGGTGATTAACCAAAAGTCACCCAGCTGCCTTTCATGCCTAAAGCGGAACTAGAACTCCCAGTCTCCCACTTTCTAATCTGGTGCCTTCCCCATTAGACCAAACTGGCTCCGACAGCAAGATGGGTGGCTTATATACACTAAATAAACAATTTTTTTTTTTTAAAAAAAGGAAAAACATTTGAGTTGAAAAACAGAAGTCCACGTAAACATCCAACCAGGCGCCCCTCTCGGCTCCCGAACACGGGAGGGAGGCCTAACAATCCTCAACGCCAGGTGCCCCCAAATTGTTAGGGGGACCCCTTACTTCCCGCCCACCCCGATGCCTTGCAAAGCAACCGGCCGCAGCAGCCTGGTTGGCAAAAAGAATTCCGCCTCCAATCTTTGCGGTAAGGAAAAAGAATAAATAAATCTATTTAATTTCCCCGACTGGCTCTTAAGTTCGAAATGCCCCCTCCCTCCCCCTTTCAAAAACCTCCACCGCGACCTCCCTAAAGAATATTTTAATTACAGGGGTCTCAATTCCCCCAGCTCTCTCGACCGTGAAAAGTTCCTATAGCAACCACTCCTACGTTTGAAGCTCATCCAGTCTCGGGGAAAGTAATTTTTTTTTCTCTCTTTGTTTTTCTCTTTCTTTCTCCAATTAAAGGGCTTGTCCTCAGTTTACCCAACCTTGATTAGGGGGTTGGATTAGATGACCTCCGAGGTCCCTTCCAGCCTAGGATTCTAGGTGGGTGATCTCTCACTCAGCTCGCCGATTAACCAAGTAAATCTGTTTTATTTTCAAGGAAAGATGGTTGACAAGCGTCTGACCAGGTCCCGTGTCTTGAGCAGGGGGTTGGACTAGAGGACCTCCGAAGTTCCCTTCCAATCCTATGATTCTAAGTCACAGATGAGCCCGTCTGAATCATGTTTCTGGGCCTTTCCTCACTCGGGAGTGAAGGTCAGGTTGGAATTTAGAGCAAGATTCTCACCTGAGGAAGCTAGCAGCTTTTTTTTTTTTTTTTAAATTTCTACACCTCTATCCTGAATCTTGTGACTTCCGCACACTTGTAAAAATAGAAAGGAAACCATGATAGGGGATGGATGCTACCTCTGTTGCCAGGGGGGTGGGCATAGTATTTTTTTTTTATAAATTCTGGGGTGTTTATGATCTGCACAATGTGGAAGGTTTGATTGTGCAGGAGGTCCACACTCCAAGACTGAGGAAGCCCTCAAGAAGCGTTTGAGACGATGATAAATATTTTGATCTAGACGTTGGAGACGTAACACCAGGTGGGGAGGAGTCATTTGGGCCTTGGGTAAGGGTGGAGGGGAGGGTAACTCCAGGGGAACACCGATGTGGCCCAGTAGAGGTTCTCCTAGGACTTACCTCCATGCACAAATCCATGCATGGTGCAGTCAGATGGTCCCACCAGGTGGATGAGACTTGACTGGCTGTATCCAACGGTGTAGGGCTCTGGAAAGAGAAACGAGCAGTTGAAGGACAAGTAAGGATGGAAGCCAAGGACCCAACCCTACCCTTTGTGGAGGTCTACAAGAGGTTCCTAGAAGTAGAAGAACGGAAGGAGAACCAGGCTGGGCTCAGTTCCATCAAAGGACGGACGTCCATCGAAAGTGGCCCCCGGCCTACTTTCAACCCCCGTTGACTCCCTTCTTCAGGAAGAAGGAACGAGGGACATTGAGGGAGGAAGAAGGAATGGGGTGGGGGACATTGAGGATTGAGGGGGTGTCCATGCCAACTTCTGCATCTGGCCTCCCTCATTTAGTTGCTTCAGAGACATCAATCATGGGGCCCACCAAATTGCTCCAGGATCCGGCTTGTAGCAGCACAGATCCACAGGTAGGGGTGTAGGAGGAATCGAGGACTACAACTAGGTGGAAAGTAAGTGTAAGAAAGCCCTCCAGACCAAGATTATTGATCACTGTTCCCCTGTTGTTTATATTCTTTTCAAATATTAACAAGGATGGCTTGATCAATAAATAAAATATATTGACATTTTCCTCAAAGGACAAAATTTACGGGAATTAAGATATTTAAAGGGTTAAAGCAAGCGAGATGCTTCAGAGTGTAAAGCCAATGAGGCGGCTCCCCTGGTATTAAGCCAGAGGCAGAAATGTGAGCTCTTACAAGCCAGCATTCATAGATCTTGGGTTAATTTAGTTAATTCAGCTCAACAGTCTTACCTTTACTTTGCCTGTCTGGAAAGCAGTGAAAAGAAAGAGAGAGAGAGGCAGGTAAGCGAAGCGTAATTTAATGCAGAAACAATTAGTTACAAGAGGAGATCCAGAGCAGATAGGGGAGCCCCGTTTGAACCCCGTTTTCCAGCAGCTACCTCGAGCAGCGAGCAACTCTGTTATGTCTGTGTTTGTCTAGGCTCCAGGTAATGGAGCAAAGCAATCCGAGGATTGGGATACTGGTTTTAAATTTCTTTTTTTTTTAAAAAAAGAGGCAGGTAGTCCTTGAATTATGGCCATTTGTTTAATGTCTGTTTGAAATTCCAATGGCACTGGTCTGAAAAGTTTTTTCAAACTAATGACCATTGCAGCATCCCCATGGTCAAGTGACCAAAATTCAGATGCTTGGCAACTGACTCATATTTATGACGGTTGTAGTGTTCCAGGATCAGGTGATCTCCTTTTGTGACCTTCTGACAAGCAAAGCCAATAGGGAAGCCAGATTCACTTAATAACCTTGTTCCTATGTTAACAACTGTGGTGATTCATTAACAACTTTGTTAATGAACCCAGCCCAATCTAATCGAATCCAACTCAACCCAACTCAACCCAACCACAGCTCAAGCTATTAAATCAACCCAACCCAACCCAACTGAACTCAACCCAACCCAACCCAACCCAATCACAGCCCAAGCTACTAAATCAACTCAATTCAATTCAACTCAACCCAACTCAATCCAATCACAGCCCAAGCTACTAAATCAACCCAACCCAACCCAACTGAACTCAATGCAACCCAGTCACAGTCTAAGCAACTAACTCAATCCAACCCAACCCAACTGAACTCAACCCAAACCAACTGAATCACAGTCCAAGCTGCTAAATCAACTCAACTCAACCCAACCCAACCACAACCCAAGCTACTAAATCAACCTGATCCAATCCAACTGAACTCAACCCAACCCAACTGAACTCAATGCAACCCAGTCACAGTCTAAGCTACTAAATCAACCCAACCCAACTGAATCCAAACTAAACCAACCCAATCACACTCCAACTCAACTCAATCAACTCAACTTATCTCAACTCAATTCAATTCAACTCAACCCAACTCAATCACAGCCTAAGCCACTAAGTCAACTCAACTCAACACACCCAACTCTATCATAGCCCAAGCTACTAAATCAACGCAACCCAACGCAACCCAATCACAGCCCAAGCTAGTCAATCAACTAAACTCAATTCAACCCGATCCAACCAACCCAACCCAAGCTACTAAGTCAACTCAACTAAACTCACCAATGTGTTGTACAATGGGAACCCCCCCCCCCCCAAAAAAACCCCATACATGCTGGAAATGCAAGATATAAATAAATGTGCAGGCAAGTCTCTCCATGCCAGACAGATGCCCATTGTACCTGGATTGATCACGGGCACAATCACATCGCCGTTCCTCTCTTTGGTCTCCTGACGTGCCAGCTTCTGTTCCTCGTAACGTCGTCTCCCTTCTTCCTCCTGGTCCTTCCGTGCAAACTAGCAGGAAAGTTAAGTGAGACCGTTGTTAAATGAATTTTGCCCCACTGTGCGACCTTTTCTGCTGTGGTTGTTAAGTGAATCGCTGCAGCTGTTGTGTTAGTTACACGGTTGTTAAGTGAATCTGGCTTCCCCATTGACTTTGCTTGTCAGAAGGTTGCAAAAGGGGATCCCGTGACCCCCCAAGACATTACAACCGTTGTAAGTCCATGCCAGTTACTATGCATCTGATCACATGACTAAAAGGATGCTGCAACGGTCATGTGAAAAATGGTCATAAGTCTTTTCCCCCCCACTTGGAACAGTCACTAAATGAATGATTTTTAAGTCGAGGGCCACCTGTAATCCTGTAGTTGGCTGAACTCATATTGTGATTTTTAACAAATTCCATTTTGTGCCCTGTGCTGGGAACACAACGAATCAGAAATGAATGAATAGTCCAAAATTGTATTTAAAAAAAAAACCCCACAGGCCAACAGGGATCCAAAGAACTAAACAAAACCATGAAACTCATTTTTTTTCCAGCTACAAACAAGTATCACATATTTTCTTCCTTCAAGACTCACCTGGATTGGAGGCACTTCCAAAACTTTGTTCACGTTGTGGAGAGAAAGAGGAACATACCACAAAGTGGCCTTGTTGGTCACTCTCTTCGCACCTAAGGAGAATGAGCAGATGCTGAGAAATTAAGGCAGGGAACAGTCACGCGAGACTCGGTTCTTTGGCTCCGTTGTAAGAAATGGATACATTCATTCATATTAATTCATTCACCCACAATTTCTGGAGGCAAGTTGTTCCACTGGTTAATTGTCTTCACTGTCAGGAAATTTCTCCTTAGTTCCAGGTTGCTTCTCTCCTGGACGAGTTTCCATCCTTTGCTTCCTGTCCTGCCTTCTGGTGTTTTGGAAAATAAGTGGCCCCCCTCCTCTTTGGGGCAGCCCCTTAAATATTGGGAGACCTTTTTTTTTTTTGGGAAGATCTTGCAATCTCTAAAGTTGGAAGTTCCCACCAGTCTTACTCCTGATTTCTAAGTGATAGCAGGACCACCTCCCTTTTGGGGTTCTCATACAACGTCAACCCCCCCCCCGCACCCCAAAGGGTCTTCACGGAGATATCTGAGCTTTGCAGGACAATCTTATCCGCAAATCCTTTGCTCCCTCCCTGATCCTCCTTTGTGTCGGTTGCTATGGCAACCCCTTCCCCAAGAGGGCTTTGGCAGGTGAGGGGGTATCAGTCGTAAATCCTACTCCACTTCCCTCCACACCCTGGCAAGCTGTCACATTCGCTTGGGATCAAAGCCTGAAGAAAGAGCTCAGCTGTGGTCTTAAGTCGAGGACTGCCTGTAGATTAGGGGTGGGGGGAGGCGAGGGGGAGAGGAAGAGAGGGGAGTTGAGATGTCCCAAGGGTCTCCTTTAAAAAATTTGACTGAATTCCTGGACATCAAAGCTACGCAGTTAATTTTCCATTCGTGTTGTTCTACCCTCCTGAAGGACATTTGGAAGGGACACAACCACGTTTCTCCAGCTAGCAAAACACAGACCATGTTTTCAAAGCAGCCTCAAGGAACAGGGGAGGGGAGGGGGCCTGCCAGGAGAGGGAGGGCGAGCTCGGAAGAAGAAAGCAAAAGACACAGTCGAGCTGACCTTCCACTCCCTTCCCGATGTTCCCTCCCCCCCTCCAGCTCCTCTGTAACCCCTTGAAAAGAACGGTCGGACGCTGGGTTCGATTCCCCTTCAAAGGCAGAATCATCCTGCAAATTCCTGCTCCATTTGAAACATCTGGGGGGGGGGGCGGGGAATCCGTTTGTCTTTGCAACACGAAATGCAATGCGTGTTTCTCTTGGCAGAGGGTGGAAGGCCAGGCATTTACGGGAGGGGAGATTAAAGAGGGAGAAAGGAAGGACTACGCAGCCCATCATCCTGAGGGTGCAGACAACTGGGGGGCGGGATGGGATGCAATGCTGAGAGGCGTACAAGTCTGAATTTTGACAAGGTGTTGTGTTTTTTTTTAAATTGTCAAGCCAGCGATTGTTTCACAGGCAGTCCTCAACGTACGACCACAACGTGGAACCCAAAATGTATGTCACTAAGGGAGACATTGGTAAGGGAGACATTCACAACTTCTGGAGGCAAGTTGTTCCACTGGTTAATTGTTCTCACTGTCAGGAAGTTTCTCCTTTAATTCCAGGTTGCTTCTCTTCTTGGTTAGTTTCCACCCGTTGCTTCTTGTCCTGCCCTCAGGTGCTTTGGAGAATAGCTTGACTCCCTCTTCTTTGGGGCAGCCCCTGAGATATCGGAAGACTGCTATCATGGCTCCCCTAGTCCTTCTTTTCATCAGACGAGACATACCCAGTTCCTGCAACCGTTCTTCGTATGTTTAGCTTCCAGTCCCCTCATCATCTTTGTTGCTCTTCTCTGCACTCTCCACATCTTTTTTACATTTGCCTACCTCAGGTCCTTGGTAAAGACTCAATATGTAGACAAACCCAGTCTGAACATCTGGCTGACTGTGTGATTAATAATAATAATAATAATATTAATAATAATGAGGAGGAGGAGGAGGAGAAGAAGAAAAAGAAGTAGTAGTAGTAGTAATCATGGGAACATAAAGTGGAAAAAATTATAGAAAATGAGAAGGTGAAGATCTTGTGGGACTTTCGAATACAGACGGATCGTCACTTGGAACACAACACGCCAGATATCACAGTTGTCGAAAACTGAAACGTACCATTTATTGGTATCGCGGTACCAGGAGATGTAAAGAGTCGAAGAAAAAGAACTGGAAAAAATCATGAAATATCGTGACCTGGCCATCGAAACTACACGGCTAGGGATGAAACATGTCACAGTGATACCCATTGTCATCAGGGCACTTGGTGACATGTCCAAGAATTTTATAAGCTACATCAACAAATTGCAGCTCCCTGCAATGACACCAGCGGAACTGCAAAAAACTGCGCTACTCGGAACATCATATATTTTAAGACGATACTTGGTTGATGCCTAGGACGCTGGCAGCAACCCGTATCAACCATCAGCGCCAGTCAATGGTATTTGTGATGCATTTTTGAATGTTCAGTTGACTGAGTTTCACGTTTAATGAATAAAGTATATAATAATAATCACAATAATGCTATTTTTAAAAAAAGCAAGCAGGGA
Source organism: Ptyas mucosa (assembly GCA_012654045.1). Lineage (NCBI taxonomy): Eukaryota > Metazoa > Chordata > Lepidosauria > Squamata > Colubridae > Ptyas > Ptyas mucosa. Next base: position 899,888 of record WNWU01000359.1, on the reverse strand, counting down.
GCTGGCATGTGGCCAAGCCAGTCAATAATCCCTGCGTGAGAAAAAGAGTGAGCAGATGTTTGCCTGGGGTGTTAAAAGGGGAAGAAAAGGGAAGCGAAGTTGTGCGTTCGGAGGGGATGGTTGTGTACACATCTGGCGGGGTTGCAGCTGGAAGAGGAGAAGAGACAGAGACTGCTGATCGAAGGAGGCCGGGATGTAAACACGGTGGAGATGCTTGTGCATCCCGCAAAAGGAACAACGGAGTCAATTTGAGGGTTTAAAGTCGAAAGGAAGGACCAGGGAGGATATAATAGCAATATTCCAATATTTGAGGGGCTGCCCCAAAGAAGAAAGGGTCAACTTATCTTCCAAAGCACCAGAAGGCAGGACAAGGAACGAGTTCTAGTCCTGCCTTAGGCATGAAGGCAGCTGAGTGAGTTTGGGCCAATCACCAGGAGACGGTGAGTTCTAGTCCTGCCTTAGGCATGTAAGCCGGCTGGGTTGTTGTTTTGGGGAAAAAATAGGGAGGAATATGAGGTAATGTTCGCCGCCTTGAACGATTCGTAAAAATAATAAAGGCAGGATGCAAATAAATTAAAATAAATGAGAGACAGTGAGGTGATTACAAACTGGACAGAGGTGTAACGTTGCTCAATAAAACCAAGTAAAAAGTAAAGTGAAATGTAATAAAATAATTTATTGCAAACTTGGGCAGAGGTGTATTGTGGTTGAAAAAAATAAAAAAATAAAAAACAATATTACATTATTATTATAATATAACCCGAATCCCCTTTTTAACTAAAGCAGCTCGTTTGAATTTTGAGGTGCTGTCCGAGATCCTGAGCCCCAAGCATTGACCTGCTTGATGGTTTCCATATTCTGACAAAAAAATAGAATAGAATAGAATAGAATAGAATAGAATAGAATAGAATAGAATAGAATATATAATAATAGTAAAATAGAATAGAATAGAAAAAATAGAATAGAATAGAACAGTAGTGTTGGAAGGGACCATGGAGGTCTTCTAGTCCAACCCCCTGTTCAGGCAGGAAACCCTATATACCATTTCAGACAAATGATTGTCCATTCTCTTCTTGAAAACTTCCAGTGTTGGAGAATTCACAACTTCTGAAGGCAAGTCGTTCTACTGGTTAATTGTTCTAACTGTCAGGAAATTTAAATAAAAAGTAAACTAAACTAAACTAAACTAAACTAAACTAAACTAAACTAAACTAAA
>WNWU01000359.1:884443-895027 GCA_012654045.1 Ptyas mucosa | reverse complement strand
AAAAAGAAAGAAAGAAAGAGGGAAAGAAAGTAAGAGGGAAGGAAGGAAGGAAGGAATCTATCTATCTATCTATCTATCTGTCTGTCTCTCTGTCTTTCTCTTTCTGTCTCTTATCTATCTGTCTATCTGTCTGTCTGTCTGTCTGTCTGTCTATCTATCTATCTATCTATCTTTCTGTCTATCTGTCTTTCTGTCTGTCTGTCTGTATCTATCTATATCTATCTATCTGTCTTATCTAGTGATCTGTCTGTCTTTCTTTCTTTCTTTCTTTCTTTCTTTCTTTCTTTCTTTCTTTCTTTCTAAATAGGAAGTTGGGTACACAGGTCGACCCACTCCATTCACACAACCCATTTCCCACCACCGATTTCTGGTGCGCAGCAGCTGAAGAGCCACGAGAAAACCCGAGACAAAGACACACCACGCAACAAAGCCGCAACTCCAAAAGCTCGACCGCCAAACATTTGTGCAACCTGCTGACCCACAAAAGACTTCACCTCCGGGGCTGGGGCATCCGTGAATCACAGATGCAGTCCATTTGCCAGGACCAAAAGCGCCCCCCCTCCCCCCCCAAAAAAGAGAGGCTTGCAATTCTGAAAAAAGCAGGGTTTTTTTTTTAAATGTGCTGCCTGCCAGCAGGTGAGTCAGCACAAAGAAAGCAGAATTATTGTCGGGGGAAAAATAATAATAATAAAAGAGCAGTTGGTTCTTTGGGGATCAATCTCAGCCTGGAGAACTTAAGGCGATTAAAATTCCCGCAGGGAAAAAGCCAGCCGGCGGATGCTGTAATTATTCTCATGTGCCGCCTGCGGACTGGGCACCGAGGAGGCTTTTAACCCCCGCAGCCATGCGCCGTGGGTGACCTTGCAGGCCCGGGAAGCTCAGCCTTAAACCGTTATTAAATCATGGTTACAAGCCATCCGTTTGTCGGAGGAAGGAGCGGAGGAGGGCGAGGCCTGGGAACGAAGGGCTGGGCACCGCCGAGGCTGCCAAGCCCTTTAGGGTAAGGATTTTTTTGTGGCACACAATTCACCAGCCGCCGGTGTCGTAAAACATCACAAAGGGCTTTGAATCTCCCTTTCGAATCCTGCCAAGCCCTTCGCAGGAACTGAATGTCGTTCGATGGACTCGCCCCTCGAGGATCAAAGTGCACGATTCAGGGTGAAAAGCGAGGGCAAAGGAGACGGCGTTGCATGTCGCCACGTGTTTTAAAAAGAACAACAACCGGCCTTGCCCAGTTGCCTAGGAAACGTAAAATGGAAAGAAAGGAAAGAAAGGAAAGAAAAGGAAGGAAGGAAGGAAGACAGGAAGGAAAAAAGAGAAGAATTGGTAGTAGAGAGAGGGAGGGAGGAAAGGAAGGACAAAGGAAAGAAGGAAGGAAGACGGGAAGGAGAAAGGAAAGGGAGAGGGAGGGAGGAAGGAGGAATAAGAAAGAAAGATGGAAGGAAGAAAGGAAGGAAGGGTGGAAAGGAAGGACAAAGGAAGGAAGGAAGGAAAAAGAAGGAAGGAAGGAAAAGGAAGGAAGGAAGGAAAGGAATTGAGCAGAGGATCAATTTTTTTGAAAAGAAAAATAGAATTGTAGGGCTAGATGGGACCTCAGAGGTCTTCTAATCCAGCCCCTTGGCCAAGGAAGGAAACCTTATTGGATGGATTTGGCAGGCCAGGATAAAATCCCAGTTTTATAAAAGCAAATGAGAATAAAGGGAGGGAGGGAGGGAGGGAGAGAGAGAATAAAACAATGAAATGAAATGAAATAATACAATGAAATAATAAAACAAGGAAATGGAGTGATATAAAATGAAAGGATGAAATTAAATTAAGTTTAAAAAAAAATAATGAAATGAGACGAAATACAATCCAAAGGTCCAAGCTCTGGGTGCGATTTAGACAGCTTTCTGCCCCCGCCCCCCCCGCTTTGCAGATTTTCCCCTGGATCCAATACAGACACACATACAAACACACAAAGTAATATATACCACATATAACCAAATATATATATATATGAGTATAAATGATACATATCCTTTTAGTTTATATGTGTGTGTCTATACACATGCGCACACACACACAAAGTTTATATATATAGATATAATATATATAATATATATACACACACACATACATCATACATACATCCATTACACATATATACATACATACCATGTTATATATATATACATATAACATACATACCATGTTATATATATAACATACCTACCTACCCACCATGTTTTACATATATACATATAAGCCTAATAAAATAAATAAAATTAATACATACATACCATGTTATATATATAACATACATACATATATATATAACATGTTTTATCTATCTATCTAACATACATACATATATACCATGTTTTATATATATACATATAACATACATACATAGCATGTTATATATATAACATACCTATCCACCCACCATGTTTTATATATATACATATAAGCCTAATAAAATAAATAAAATAAATACCATACATACATATATAACATGTTTTATCTACCTAACATACATACATACCATGTTTTTATATATATATATATATATATATATATATATATATATATACATATAACATACATACGTACAATGTTATATATATAACATACATATATAACATGTTCTATCTATCTATCTATCTATCTATCTATCTATCTATCTATCTATTATACATACATACATATAACCAAAAATAAAAAACGAAAAAGACATTTTATGCCCCCCAGAGCCTGGAATTAATAATAACCAGCTAATGATTAGAGCACTCTGCCCATGCCCAGAGGCGCCCGTGCTCCCAAGCCAAGCTCTCTGCCCATGCTCGCAGGGAGGGCCCCCAAAGCTGCCCAAGCAGGGAGGGGGGGAGGGAGGGAGGGAGCCTGGCGCTCTCTGCACATGCCCAGAGGCTAGGGGAACGATGCCCAAAGGGAGGCGGGTACCTGCTGATCTGGATGGCTGCGGGCGGAGGGGCGGTTTCTCCGGCCTCGGGGGCCCGGGAAGGCTGCATGAGGATGGAGGAGGATGGAGGAGGATGGAGAAGGCGGCGGGAGTCCAACCGGAGCGAGATCGACCGGCCGGCCGGCGACCTGACAGGAGGGCGGGTTGAGGGGACGGGGCGGGGCTTCTCCTTGCCTAAGCCCCGCCCTCCGCGCCCGCCCCCTCCCCATTGGTCGGCCTGGGGCCTTTTTTTTAAACCCCCCCTCTGGCCACGTGACTCCAACAGCTCCGCCGCTACGTCACTCTCGCCGGCGTGGGTCCTTCTTGCGTCGGAGCGTCCGACACCGAGCGGAGAGGGGCAGAGCGACTCCAGCGGTGGTCGCCACCGAGAGGAGAGCTAGAGCGGGATAGAGCGTCCCAGAGGGTCATTCAGTCAGTCCTTTGGGACTGGGTTTTTTTTTTTTTTTGGAGAGGGGTGAAATGCATCAAACGTCGATTTGTGCTTTGCAAAGAATAAAATTCCAACCCCCCTCTCCATTATCAGCCCCCTCCCCGCGCAGGCATGCTTGCTTGTGCAACTGGGACGAAGGGTTCCCCTGGCTGTGGGTGATGGGAACAGGAGTCCCCAGGCTCTGCAAAAATACAGGTGGTTGCCAGTATTGGGGGGGCTTTGGAATTGTAGAATTAAGAGAATAAGCATTGGAAGGGACCTGGGAGGTCCTTTAGTCCAACCCCGTTTAAGCAGGAGACCCTACCACTTCAATCAATCAATCAATCAATCAATTAAAATAGAGCTGGAAGGCACCCCCTGGTCAAGCAGGAGACCCCAACCAGATCAATCAAGCAATCAAAATAGAGCTAGAAGGGACTCGGAGGTGTTCTACTCCAACCCTCTGGTCAAGCAGGAGACCCTACCAGATCAATCAATTAATCAACCAACCAACCAACCAGAATAGAGCTGGAAGGGACCTGGGAAGTCCTCTAGTCCAAGCAGGGGACCCCAACCAGTTCAATCAATCAATCAACCAACCAACCAACCAATCAATCAAAATAGAGCTGGAAGGGACCTGGGAGGTCCTCTAGTCCAACCCCCTGCTCAAGCAGGAGACCCCATACAATTTGAGACAATTGGCTGTCCAGTCTCTTCTTAGAAAGCCTCCAGTGATGAGAGCAGCCCCAACCTCTGGAGGGAAGCCGTTCCACTGGTGAAATGTTCTGACTGTCAGGGAATGAGGAATAGGAATAATTGAATGGGGGGGGGGGGTATTTAAGATAAGGAAGCTGGAAAGAAAGAGAAACCACATTTCCACATCATCCCAAAGGGGCAATAATGAAAAAGAAAAAAAAACAACGAAGAAGGAAACCAAGAGAGGAGAAAGCCTCCTTCCCAGATAAGTCTCTTATTCCACTTTTTAAAAGAGGTTTCTGGGTGGCCACTTTAAAAATAATAATAATAATTTTAAAAAAACTACGACTCCCGGCGTCCTCTTCTTCAATCGATCTGATCTTTAGCGGCCGAAGCGCGACCGATCGATGCGCTCGGCGCTCGGCAGGCTCGAAGAGTCCAAGCCCAACCTCCTCCTTGGGCTTCCTCCCGGCGCACGTGCGTCTGGGTGGGCGGTGCCTCCTTGGCCGGAAGCGAGCGCGCCGGGCGGAAGCGCGGTGGGCGGGGCCCGGGCGGCGCATGCGCTCTAGCTTCCCTGCCTTTCTTCCCCCTGTCGTCGCTGCCGCCATGGCGCCCGCGGTGAGTCTCCGAGCGGGCCGGCCGGGAAAGCGGCGAGGAAGGGCCGGGGAAGGGGACGGGATACCCGGGGAGGCCTCGTGGGGGCCGGAGGGCCGGAGGGAGAGCTGATCAAGCTCGGCAGGGGGGGATATTTTGGGTCTCTCTCCCCCTCCCGAAGAGGCCTCAGCGCCCCCCCCGCCTCAGGCCCCGCCCACATCACGCTTTGCCCCCCCGGGAGGTGGGGGAGGGGAGGCCTGCTGAGCACATGGGGGGGAGGGAGGGAGGAAGGTGGGGAGGCGGCCAGGCCTCTTCCCTGGGTGTGTGGAGGGGGGGCTTCTCTTATGGGGGGGGGCAAGGGAGGGGGGGCTTCGGAGCTGGGCTGCTCGGTCTCTGTCCCTTTAAGGGAGGGACCCTCCCTCCCCCCCGAATCTCCCTCCCTTCCTTCATCTCTCTTTCTTTCTCCTACCTATCCCGCCATTCCTCATCTGTCAATCTGATCTATGCACCCACCCTCTTTTCCTCTGTATCTATGTCATCTATCATTTGTCAATCTAATGTATCCATCCATCTATCCATCTCTCTCTCTCTCCCATCTAATACCTATCCCTCCATCCATCATCTGTCAATCTACCTACCTAACATCTACCTCTATCCATCTCTATCCATCCATCATCTAGTTATCTCCGTCCATCCATCAAACTATCTATAGCTATCATCTAGCTATCATCTATATCTAGCTAGCTAGCTATCATCTAGTTATCTTCATCCATCCATCAAACTATCTATCTATCCAGCCAGCCAGCCAGCTATCATCTATCTCTCCATCCATCTAGCTATCAGTCGATATCTATGCATCCATCCATCCATCCAGCTATCATCTATCTATATCTATCCATCCATCCATCCATCCAGCTACCATCTATATCTATCTAGCTATCATCTATCTATATCTATCCATCCATCCATCTAGCTACCATCTATCTATAGCTATCCATCCATCCAGCTATCATCTATCACTCCATCCATCTAGCTATCATCTATCTATATCTATCTACCTATTTATCCATCCATCTAGCTATCATCTATATCTATCTATCTATCATCTATCTATAGCTATCCATCCATCCAGCTATCATCTATCTTTCCATCCAGCTATCATCTATATCTATCTATCATCTATCTGGATATCATCTATATCTATCTAGATAGCATCTATCTATCTATCTATTAGCTTTCATCTAGCTATCATCTAGCTATCATATCTATCTAATCTATCTAATCAAAGAACCAACCTGGAATTAAGGAGAAATTTCCTGGCAGTTAGAACAATTCACCCGTGGAACGGCTTCCCTCCAGAAGTTGTGGGTGCTCCATCACTGGAGGTTCTCCAAGAAGAGACTGGACAGTCCTGTGTCTGAAATGATCTATAGGGTCTCCTTCTTGAGCAGGGGGTTGGACTAGAAGACCTCCAAGGTCCCTTCCCACTCTGTCCTTCTTTCGTAACGTTTTATTTCACACGATGGCAACGTGTGCACTCCCTGCCTGGGAGAGCAATGAATGAAGGTTTAAAACAGAAATTATACTGATAATAGGTGAAAAATGTACCAGTCTGTGCAAAGTTCAGCCTTTGGCTGTATTTTTGAACATATTTGTTGTAATTTAATGAGTTAATTCAATCCACCTCTATCTATGAAGGGTCTCGGTATTGAAGGCCGGGCAGAGAAAGCTTGATTCCTTCTTTTTACTCTTCCTTAACATCTGAATCAAGACATTTTTCTCTAATTTCTTGTCATCTCCCACCCCTCCTGTAGAAGAAACTCGCGACGAAAGGCAGCAAAAAAAAGAAACAAGTTTTGAAGTTCACTTTGGATTGTACCCATCCGGTAGAAGATGGAATTATGGACGCTGCCAACTTTGTAAGTCGCGAACATCTGGCATGTGACATTTTATCGCTATTAATGCTGCTTTTGTCCCTGGGGCACGATTTAAACGTTGGCTCCTAGTTGGGAATAGAATACAGGCAGTTTTCAACTTGCGACCAATTTTCTGTTGCTAAACCAGACAGCTGTTAAGAAGTGAGCCTTTCTGGCCACAGTTGTTAAGCAAAACACTGCAGCTGCTAAGCTAGTAACATGGTTGTTAAGTGAATCTGGCTTCCCCATTGGCTCTGATAGTGAAAAGGTCGCAAAAGGGGATCGTGTGGCCCCAGGACTCTGCGACCGTCATAAATTCGAGTCAATTGCCAAGCGGCTGAATTTTGATCACCTGACCACGGGGATACTGCATCGGTCGTAAGTGTGAAACGGTCTTAAGTTGCTTCTTTTAGTGCCTTTGTAACTTCGAACGGTCACTAAACGAGCTGTTGTAAGTCGAAGACTTCCTGGGATAACTTGAAGGCACAGGCACAAAGCAGTTGTTAAATTAAAAGTAGTTGAGAGAGAAGTGCCGAGGTGTGGTTAGTGCTTAAAAGAAACCTGTTTTCAGCTCCTCTCCCTGTTTACTGCAGTGGTGTTTGGGTTAATCAAGTTGAGAGATCTCATTGAGGTCCGACCAACCTCAGATTCCTGGCTAGGACTCCGCCAGTTGGAGATTCTGGGAAACCAGAGGGAAAAAATGTCAAAAAATAATCCGTGGGCTGCGTCTGGTAACACTCCCTCCCCCTCCCCAAATCTTCTGAATTTCTTCCCAGGAACAATTCTTGCAAGAACGGATCAAAGTCAACGGCAAAGCCGGGAACCTCGGCGGAGGAGCGGTGACAATTGAGAGGAGTAAAAGTAAAATCACGGTGACCTCTGAGGTCCCGTTTTCCAAGAGGTAAGCGGGCGGCTGTTGACCCCGCGGTCTCCTGCCAATTGGGGGGGGGGGGGCGCCTGGCCCCCTCGGGCCTTCTGTGTTAGGGACCGAATAAATGAAGCTGGGTGTATATTTTATAACTGGGTGTTTGGAGTTTTGGGGTTTGGGATAAGACAGGTAACAATCATTGGTGAGTTTGCCCCCCCCCCTCTTTTACTACCTTCCTTGCTGCCGTTGTTAAGCGAATCGCTGCACTTGTTAAGTTAGCCACACGGTTGTTAAGTGAGTCTGTTTTCCCCCCTTGCTTGTCAGAAGGTTGCAAACCCAGGACACTGCGACCGTCATAAATACGAGCCGGTTGCCGAGCCTCTGAATTTCGATCACTTGACCACGGGGATGCTGGAAAGGTGGTTTAGGTGTGAAAAGAAAACAAAGAACTTAAAAAGGAAATACATAAATTTGAAAGAAAACGTAATGAAGAAATAAATTCAAAAGAGAACAAATCCCTCAAATTCGAAAGAAAGCAATACATAAATTTGAAAGAAAATGAAATAATTAAAAACTCAATTCAAAGGAGAACCAATCCCTCAATATATCAAGACAAAAAACTTAAAATACTCAAATTCGAAAGAAAATAAACTCAGAAATGACCAAAAGCTCTCTAAACACAAACGATAAACAAAAGGCTAAAAGAAATAAATTCCAAAGAAAATTCCATCGTCTTTTTCTAGCCTTGAGTTTTCACATGTTTTTTAATGTCTTTTCACTTTTTTTTCCTCTTCCTTCCTTCCCAGGTATCTCAAGTACCTGACCAAGAAATACCTGAAGAAGAACAATCTGCGCGACTGGCTGCGCGTGGTGGCCAACAGCAAGGAGAGCTACGAGTTGCGGTATTTCCAGATCAACCAGGACGAGGAAGAGGAGGAAGAGGAAGATTAAACGCCAAGCGATCTGGAGCCGTTTTGTATATCCGTTTTTCCCGGAATAAAATTGTGGTAGAAATTGTTTGGATTGTCCCTTTTTTTGGGGGGGTGTTTGGGACACAAGTTGCGTGTCTGAATACGCACCGTTTCCACGCAAGGCGTTTTCCTCCTTTGGGTGGTTTCACCTCCTTGCAACTCTGCTTGCAACTGGCGCACATTAGGATGCGGATGGGTCCCCACGGGCGCAGGTAGTGCCCTTCCATAGCTGGAGGTTCCACCGCGGCAAGGTGATGGCTCCTCTCAAGGCCCCTCCAAAGGGGAGACCCCCTTCCCAAGCTGGGCTGGGGGGGTGTCTCTTTTGCAGAGCTGCCCAAAAGGGAGACCGGAGTCTCGTGCAAAGAGATTACCTCTGCACGGAGAGGCTCCATTGAGGCAGGGGGCTCACTCCTCTCTCAAAAGGGGAGGGGGCCCCTTCCCAAAGGGTGGCGGGAGGGGAAGCTGTGTTTCCCCATTTTGCAGAGGGAGATTGGGATCTTGTTCGAGTGCGCTTTCTTCCCTGCCGGCTAAGGTAGACTGCCTCTGACTGGGGAGGCGCTCTCAAGATGCTGGAGCTGCCCTCCTGGGAAAAACCCTCCACCCGGCTGATGCGGAATACAAGAAAAGGACATTAAGAGAATTTTTAATCCCCCGTTAAGCCACAAAATTGCCTTTTCTCTCCAAGAAAACTGCATCTGTACGTTCCTATGGGTTGCAGTACCCATACCGGCCACCAGGGGTAGCCCGAGACTGATGACTAGTTGAGAACAGAAATATCCCAAAGCCTTCACTTGTTTATTCGCTGCAGTAACTAAACATGTCCACCAGAGGGCAGCGTTCAGTTTTTTACAGACGACATACCCCAAATTAGCCACCAGGGGGCAGCATACATTGCCCTTTATGGGCTGCATGAGTCCCAAACACCCCCCCCCCCCGTCCCTCCCACTTCACAATACGGAATTTATTTCCCATGTTTCCTCCGCCATAGGATTTCTTAGTGGTGCCCCATCCAAGCGGTAGCCAAGTTCTCCATTTCTTAACTCACTCCCCTCCCCCCAAAAAGACACAAAAACACACCAAAAAGACAACTCTGCCGGAACACCATTGCTGAAATAAGGCCTGATTTTATTTAGCTAGTTGTTCATTCCGTAAATACAGTAGTAGTTTTTGTCTTTTTTTTTTTAACAATCCAGATCTTTTTGTTAACAAGCAGGATGGAGACGCCCAGAAGGTTACGCAATTAAGCTTGGGAATAATTACAATCATATATGCCGTGTTTATTAGAGAGACCCGTGGTTTGTTGTTTGGGGGTTTGGGGGACGGGACACAACAGATTTGGGGGAAAGAACGGGGGGAAAAATGGGATTTTTATTTACACAACGGTGATGGGTGAAACCTGGAAGCCTTCATGGCCAACTCAAAATTGAGGTTCTTGTTAGCCAACACAACCGAGGGAGGGAGGGAGGACACGCATGGACACCTCACAACAACTTTGTCCCCCCTTTTAAGAAATTATTTGGGTCTTCCAGGATTGGAGACGGACGGACGGACGGAAAATGAACTTACGAGAGATGTCAGAATGGCCTTTTGATTGACAGATGAGTTCCCGCCTTGGGGGTCAAACCTGCCCTTTCCATTTTGCAGAGTGGTCCTTTTTGAATTATTTGGGGGGGGGGTCTTAAGATGGGAAGAAGGGGTCCGGGGTTGGAATGGTAGGCAGTCCTCAACTTACAATGTTAATATAACTTTCGATGTTAAAATGACAGTGGCCATGACCATTTTTCACACTTAACGCCCATGACAGCATGCCCAGGTCTGATGATCAAAATTCAGACATTTGGCAACTGACTCGTATTTATGACGCTCGCCGTGTCCCCCTTTTGTGACCTTCTGACAAAAGTCAACAGAGAAGCCAGATTCACTTAAAACAATCAGGTCGTGAAACGGGGCAAAGCTCGCTCAGCGACCATCTCCCTCAGCAGCAGATATTTTGGGCCCAATTGTGGTTGTAAGTCGAGGACTACCTGTATTTAGGAGAACCCAGGTAGGAAACATGGATATATATATATCTTTAGCCAGGTTCTTCCTACGTAAACCAAGATTACGTAGGAAGAACCTGGCTAAAGAGAAATACACATAAAGCCTACGAAAAGGAAAGAAAACAAACA
>WNWU01000359.1:858102-868483 GCA_012654045.1 Ptyas mucosa | reverse complement strand
AGACAGATAAGATAGACAGAAATCTTATTAAATTTAAAGATATAGATGGATGGATGGATAGGATAGATAAGACAGATATAGAGATGGATGGATGGATAGGATAGATAGATAAAGAGACACACATATATATATATATATATAGATAGATAGATGATAGGATGGATGGATGGATAGATAGATGAATAGAGAGATCAGTTTCCCTCCAGAAGTTGTGGCGGCTCTATCACTGGAGGTTTTCAAGAAAAGACTGGACAGACATTTGTTTGGGATGGTATAAGATCTCCTGCATTGAGCTGTGGGGGTTGGACTAGAAGACCTCCGAGGTCCCTTCCAGCTCTCTTATTCTGTAATCCCAGATCTGGATTATAAAATAATCAGTGGAATGGAAGTTGCCTTCAGAGGTTGTGGATGCTCCATCACTGGAGGCTTCTAAGAAGAGACCGGATAAGTTTCTCATTCGTAGGGTCTCCTGCTGGGCAGGGGGTTGGACTAGAAGACCTCCAAGGTCCCTTCCGATTCTCTTATTCTTTGATTTTTCTTCCAATAATTTGCAACAGGCAGATCGCATGGGACGCCCCCCCCTTTCCCCCCCCAAAACAATTCTCTCTTAAACCCAGAAAATGGAAACCCTCCCTTCTCTCCTCTGCTCTTCGTGAAGTTTTGCCCATTTTAATTTTGAATTTCTCAGCGGCTGGCGGAGGCTTCCTTCCGCTCCCTGCTAAGGCCTTCTCTGCTTTTATTTATTTTATTTGCAAGAGATGAATAATATATCAGCCCTTATTAGAAAGGCTGTAATCCAACACTTCTCTAAACGTCCTGCCATGCACCCGGAGTTATAAACAGAGGCATTTGCAATATTCATGGCAGGTCGGGGGAAGGAAATGCAATATTTATGGCGCGCTGCCCAATTCTGCCCTCCGAGTCAAGCCAGGCGCCCGGCGGGGGATTTTGGCTCCTGGATGAAGCCTCTTGCAAATAGGGATTTTTTTTGTGTGTGTGTGTGTGTGTGAGAGAGAGAGAGAGAAAGCGAGAGAGAGAGAGAGAAAGAAAGAGAGAGAGAGAGAGAAAGAAAGAAAGAGAGAAAGAGAGAGAGAGAGAGAGAGAGAGAGAGAGAGAACTTAAGAGATGTCTCCTGCTTGGCCATCTGGTCGTGGTGTCCGAAAATGGCACTGTAAGCTTTGGAAATCCTTTTTTTTTTCTTCCACCCCCAAGGAAAAAAATGGACAATTTGAGAGTCTTGGTTGTGGGCTGGGAGTTTGGGAAAAAGGGAAACAGAAGGGGTAGGAATGGAGAAAATAAAGTTTCTTGGATGGAAATAAAACAAAACGATACAGTACAGAATAGGAAGAAAGTAGAGTAGGGTAGAAAACAGAACGGAGAATGGAACGCAGAATATAGAATATCCTGAATATAGACTGTAGAACAGAGGATAAAATAGAATATAGAACAGAAAGTTGAGGCTCTAATTTTGCACAAAATTAAAAGCTTTTTTTTGCTGCCGTTGCAAACGAATCAAATGCTGGGGATTTTAAAAGGGAAGAAAAGCCCATGGATGGGATGAGAAAGATTCAGAGTTGAATAATCTGCTCCCTCGGATTTCTTATTTTTCTGCTTGCAGAGTTTACAAAGGAAAATTAATATTTTTAATTTTTAAATGTTTTTTATTAGGATTTTAAATGTATTGCAAGCTGCCCTGAGTCTTCGGAGAGGGGCGGCATATAAATTGAATTAAATTGAAATTGAAATTGAAAAGGACTATAGGAAAAAGAAGGGAAAATGCGCTCGGGTGTAAACTCAGTGCACCCCAACCTATGGGAGAGGGGTCACCTGTGTAAAAGCTCTTTTTCCTGTGGAAAAGTGCAAAATTTTGGGGGGTATAAATTCCCTGACAAAACAATGCACTTTTTTTAAAAAGCACATCATTTTCCCGAAGTTTTGTTACAACCACCCCCGTCGTTAAGAAAAAGATTGCAACATCAGCCGTGACTCACTTAAGGACCGCCGGGGGGAATTCTGGTCGTTAAGCCGAGGACTTCCTGTACGAAGGACGATTTATTGAAAATGTTAAGTATTTTCTCCGTTTCAGACAGCGCCACCTGGTGGCAAGTGAACAAACTACACAAACACAATTCAGAAACAAATCTCTCCAACCATCCATCTCCTATCTATTAACCGTGTTTTCCCCGAAAATAAGACCTGTCTGGATAATAAGCCCAATCGGGTTTTTCAGCGCATGCGATAATATAAGCCATCCCTGCAAAATAAGCCCCCCCCCCAACTACTTACACACATGCGCAGCTGGTCCTGCCATTTCCTCTGGTTGCTTGCCGCGCAACCAAAATGAGTTGAGGAAGCGAGGCTGGTGGGGGGGAAAGGGGGGGACATGCCCTCCCCTCCCTGTTCTTTGCGCCGGCCGAGTGGCCCAACACATCCCATCCCACCCCAATGGAACAGCAGCCTGGCTGCTTCCCTTCCCTGCCGTCTCTTTATCGAGAGGGGTGGCAGGTGGGGTGGGAGAGAAGCGAGACGCGTAGAGCGAGACGTGGCTCCCCTTGCTGTCTCTCTTCTCCCCTCCCACCCGCCGAGCATGGCAGGGGTCCTGCCCCCTTTAGGGATGCAATTTGAGGGGGTGGGGGTGGCAGGTGGGGTGGGCAAGAAGCGGGACGCGTGTCTTACCTTTCCAGCTCCGTCGCGTTCCTCGCTGTTGCGTCCGGGGAAACACGCTATAAAAGAAAACCTTCTTGCGAGTTCGAGAAGTTTGATTGAACTCGTGAGAAGGTTTTCTTTTACAGCGTGTTTCTCTGGACACAACGGTGAGCTGGAAAGGTAAGACGTGCGTCCCGCTTCTCACCCGCCCTACATGCCACCCCCAAATTCCATCCCTAAATCGGGCAGGAGGCTAAGCGAGGGGCAGGAGCCCGGCCATGCTCGGCGGGAGGGCGGGGAGAGAGAAGAGACGGCAAGGGGAGCCACGTTTTGCTCCACGTGTCTCGCTTCTCTCCCGCCCCACCTCTCGATAAAGAGATGGCAGGGAAGGGAAGCAGCTGTTGCCATTGGGGTGGGACGGGATGTGTTGGGCTGCACGGCCGGCACAAAGAATAGGGAGGGGGGGGGGCAACAGCAGCGACTGGACATCCAGTCCCACACTCACCTCCTCCTGCACCGCAAAAATAATAAGACCCCCCAATAATAAGACTAAGCCCTTATTTTGGGGGGGGGAGTCAAAAGAAAATAAGACCCTGTCTTATTTTCGGGGAAACACGGTATCTGTCTCTATCTCTTCCTCCAACCATGTTCTATTATCTCTCTCTCTCTCTCTCTCCATCCATCCATTTTTTATCTATTATCTCTATCTCTCTATCCATCCATCCATCCCAGTGGTTGGTACAAACTCTTGAGTAGGTCTACTTGTAACTTTTCCAGCTAATGTTTGAAAACTGTCTTTCCCCCCCATTTCTCCAAAAGAGGACTCTCTCTTACGATGCATTCCTAGAATGCATGAGAATTCCATTCTAATTTCTTTTATCAGTCTCTCTCTCTCTCTTTCTTTCATTCTCTTACTCTTTTTTTCTTTTCTCTCTCCCTTCCTTCCTTCCTTCCGTTTAGTTCCTTTTCTTCCAATGCCAGGCAACGCTGTCAGCTGACCACAATGTCCGTTACCGCACAACCTGTGTTTTGGGATTGCCTCGAAGGACGCGCAGCCAGAAAAAGTCGCAGAAAATTGAACGGCGGTTTCTACAGGAAGTTTGCACACTCGCTTCCCGGCCATCTCACACGACCCCCCCGCCTCCCAAGTGCAAGAACAAGACGATTTGAGAACGTCCCTCAAATTTCTCTCCTCCAAAAGCAACATCAAAAGCCCGTCTTTTCATGACACAATCGGAATAAAACTAAACTTTTTGCTTGGTTGCAAAAAACGCGGAATTAGAACCGGAGGAAAAATGGACGTGTGAAGAAGTTTTATATCCAAATATATTTTATTCTTTATACGGTTTCCATCTTCCCTTAAAATATTAACAGAATCCACCATGTCTCAGAATCAGCGTCTCCACTAGATAATTGACCTGAAAGTAAGTTAATCAGCTAAACTTCCTCCAATAAGTTAAGCCAGACGCAATCCGCATATCAAAGGTTAAGGTTTGCAAACTGAAACAGATGCGCGCGTGAAAATGCTGTTTTGCTTACCGGTATTTCATGCCGGTCGTCTGCGCAGTGCACTCGTCCAGGGACAGGCCGTGCATCCGGAGGAACTCTTCCCTGATTCGGGTCTGGGCCGCCACCCGGACTTCCCTAAGTTTTTGCAGCTCGACTGTGTCGTTTTGGTGCAACTGGTGGAGGCCCCACTCAGAGTGGGACCTGCTGGCCACGCTCCGCAGACTCCCGCTGTACGTCATCGACAGCATGATGCTCCCTGATTGGGGGATCTGCGCGGGATCCGCGAAGGAGAAGGGGTTTGCCTTAAGATCGCGCGAGCCGCATCGCAATCCCACCTGTCTCGCACGCATCCCCGGTTGGTGATGAAGTTTGCAAGCATTGTTTTACGACAGTTGGTTGAGTGACGGTTCAAAGTTACAACGGCACTGAAAAAAAGTGACCTAGGGCCATTTTTCACACTTAACGACCGTTACGGACTCCCTATAGTCACGTGATCAAAATTTGAATGCTTGGCAACTGGCATGTACTTATGACAGTTGAGGTGTCCTGGGGGGGTCATGTGATCCCCTTTTGAGCCCTTCTGACCAGTAAAGTCAATGAAGAAGCCAGAATCGCTTAACAACCATGTTACTCACTTAACGACTTAAGCAATTCATTTAACAACAGTGTTAAGAAAGGTTGGAAAATGAGGCAAAACTGGCTGAACAGCTGTCTTGTTTAGCAACGGAAATGTTGGCCTCGATTGTGGTTGTATGTCGAGGATTGCTTGCAAGGTTCAGCATTCTCTAAACTCATTTTTTTTTCCTCCAAATTTAGCACCTGGGAAGATGGGTGGACTTCAACTCCCAGAATTCTGTGCGACTCTCTCTGGGTTTTTTTTTTTTTTTTAAAGGATGGGGTAACTTGCAACCTTTTTCACCAGGGGATGCTATTTGGATGCAAAAGGTCCCAAATTCCAAATTATCCCACCAACTGGCTAATTTTAATCAAGCCATCCAAAAGAAATCAATTAAGTTTTAAAAAGTTTTCCCCTTAAAATCCACTATCTCAAATCCATCAGACGCTGCCCTAGCGCATTCAATCCATCACTCGCGAGAAAGAATTGCAAGAAAAGGAGAAAGGATAGAAAAGTAGAACCAAATCCACTAAAAAGGAGAAAAACGGGGTGAAAACATGAAAATAAAAAAATCGTTTTGAATAACCTACATGGACGTCACTGCAATTCTGAACGCGGAATTAAAAAAAATAAGAGATCAGTCTATTTATTTAGAGTACGGCCTGGATAGCAAAAAGTAAAAATGTTTGCAAAGAACGCAACAGGATAGGATGCAGCCAGTCCTGGACTTACAACAGTCTGTTTAGTGACCGTTCGAGGTTAATACGGCATGGAAAAAAGTGACTTATGACCATTAAATTATATGACCGTTGTATATTGAATTGCATTTTCAAATACATTAGCTCGCAAGAGAAAATAAGTGTTCCTTATATTAATAGCTAGGCCATTTATCCAATTAAGGGCTTTTAGAGATGACTCCAAATGGCTTTAAGAGGAGGATCCAGTTTCCAGCTGTCCAAATGTCTAGATTTGGGAATTAAAAACCTTGAATGTTATTTTTTTCAAAGTTTCTTAAACTTTCAGGCAGCTAAGGACCGTATCTCTTTATGAATTGCACTTTAATCCTATACCTTAAGTACTTATCACTTAACTACTTAAATTTTGGCCAGTGGCAGAACACGAATAGGTTAGTAGCAAAATAGCTGAAGATGTTTATTTATTTTTGTTTTTAAATGAAAAACAATCTCACAAGGAAATTGAAGTTGCAGGGAGCAGGGAGCTTAAGGTCTGTGGACTACATAGCCCATACATTTCTGTTCATTCCCTGGACTGATTACAGCTGCCAAGGGGTGGCACCATGAGATTTGATGCTGCCTTTGCAAACATGATTTGATTCTATTAATTAATGGAATGCATTCCAATTGATTAATTCCCAATATTAAAAACTCAGCCAACTAAGGATTAATTTTTAATTCCATGTATGAACACGAAGAGGATTCATTTTTGTGCATTTTGTAAAAAAATAAATAAACCTTGCAGTTGGGTTGGGCAGAGAGACTCCGGATTAAAGTTAAACCTTGGTTGTGAGAATCTGGTTCACAATCTTGGTTTTGCAGAATATTACAGAAGCTGCGGCAGCTAAAAGTCTTACCCTGCCCCGTTCTGAAAATTAAGGAAACCTGAAGGATTTGTGCAAGAGGCGAAGGACTGAAATTTTAAAATTTGGAGAGGAATTTTCCGCTAAGAGGGTTTGTATAATATCCTGTTCTTGTTTCTGAGCCTGTATGAGGCCTTTCCTTTAACAAAACAGGAAGAATAATAATAATAATAATAATAATAATAATAATAATAATAATAATAGCAGCACCAGTCAATGGTATTTGTGATGCATTTTTGAATGTTCAATTGACTGAGTTTCATGTTTAATGAATAAAGTATATAATAATGTTATAATAATATTAATTACCTTAACAGGTCCTTGGTTAGGAGCTGAACTGTTAGAGAAGTTTTTACCAGTCCCAGACTATGAATCGAATTGAAGATTAAATAATAATAACAACAACAACAACAAATGAGGAGGAGGAGGAGAATGAGAAGGAGGAAGAAGGAAGAAGCAGCCCTTATCCAGGCAAGGTTTAAGCCAAAAACTGAGGTTTTAAAATCCATTTTTCCCCGGTGTTTGATCCTAAAATTTCCCAACCTACACTCTCAGAAGTTTGCAAGGTGTGGCTGTGGGCCTTTTCATTCCAGCCAAATCATAAAAGACAAAGCAGCCACTGAAATGTGAAGAGAAACAAATCTTGGGCTACTTTTTTTTTTTTAAAGGAGAAATAAATAAAAATATCAAGACACGTACAAATTTGCACACGGATCCACCGCTCTCCCGCAACCCCTCAAATCCCGCTGGATGCAATAAAGAGGCGATCCTATTTCAGGAGAGAAGGAAGAAGGGGTGGGGGTGTCCAGGAAACACCCCCCCGTCCATCCTTCTCCTCCCCCCCAAAAAAATTAAGCAGAGAGAAACTCAATTCTGATGGACGATGCAAACACATCGATGATTATGTGTGTTTGATGAGGAGAACTTCCCGATCCTACAGCCGCCCCACCAAATTTGGGATCCCGAGTTTCTTTTAGGGTGGAAAGGAATAGAAAATAATAATTTAAAAAATCTAAATAGAACCTGGTTTACTTAAGAGATGGGGGCAGCCCCGTTCTGTGTCATAAACCACGGTTAAGATTTGCGACTGTGGCTTCTAAAATCCAATTCCTGTACGGGATGGAGACACCGTATTAAAACTTCCTTCCTTCCTTCCTAACAAAGCAGACGGAATTTCTCCCCAAAAGCAAGAAAAACAAACAATTAAGCTTTTTTAAGCTGCTCTCCAAGCCCAGCCATTGAAATATCTACAGATGGAGGGTGTTGGGGGGCTCGGTGACTCCCCTAAATCTAAACCAAATGATCCCCCTTTTGCATCTGTCTTATCCGGAGGTCCTCACTCACCTGGTGTCTGGCGAGCCTGCTCATTAAAAGATAACTTCTCGGTTATTAGATATATATATATATATATATATTTTCTCAAGGAACGGGTGGAAAAACAGCGCACAGGCGTGGTTTTCCATGCAAAGGGGGGGGGGGAGGAGGAAAAATCTACTTTGAGTTGTCAGAAGCAATCTCCAATAACCCACCCCCCACCCCCACGAGAGCCTCGGAGAGAATTTAGCAGGAAATCCATTAAGTCGGTTATAATGATCCGAGCTAAATTATTCAACGGCGCGTCGCTCTAGCTCTAAAAAGCTTCTGGCAGGAGAACCTGATTTATGGGAGGCGCAGAATCGATCGATGGATCGCGCACTTTTTATTAGCGGGGACTCGTTGCTGTCGGGAGGGCCGGATGGACGGAGGTGGCTCTCCGGCCCTGTGGACGGCCATGGTGGAGACAACGAGAGATGATGGATGAGACGCGCGAGGAAAATCAGGGACAGACAGGAGCCCGCGATTCGAAACGTCAAATGAATCCCGTTCAGGATGTAAACGGACGGCAGGTGAGAAGCGTCCCCGAGATTCCCACGGTTGGCAGAGGATGTGGGATTCCATGGGATCTGTTGGGTTCTCCACCACCTTGGCTCAAATTCACTGGTTCGGGTTGTCATTTGGAGGCGAAGCTGGAAAATCCTGGGCAGAGGCTGCTTTCATGAGCTGTGGAGGCAGCTGCTTTCATAAGACGTGGAGACGGCTGCTTTCATGAGATGGGAACGAGGATTTTGATTTGCGTTTCCGTGATCTCGGAAACTCTGCAGACAGGAGCCCAGTATTCAAACATAAATCCCGCTAAGGGTGGAAATGGATGGTAGGTGAGGCGTGTCTCCCGCTAACAAGCCAACATCCAACTCACAATTTACCTCCTCCATGTCCCTCCTTCCAACAAACCAAGATTCAATCTCACCATTCACCTCCTCCATGTCCCTCCCTCCAACAAGCCAAGATTGCCAAGCAAGACTGCAGAAGACGCCAGCGATCCGAACCCCCAGGCATGAAGCCACCATGGGCATCTCCATACCCTGATGCCTGTCTTGGTAAGCCGAGATGTATCCAGGTCAATTCTTTGCCTCTACCTATTTTACCTCCCTGCCAACGCAGAGATGACCAAGCTGCCCGTCTGAAGGAAAATACGACAGGCATTTCTGCTTTTCCTCAATTCTTTTCTTAATGCATTTTTTCTCCCGATTCACACATGCTGGATCGTTTCCTGGCTTCGGCTCTGGGGAGAAAAGCTAATTATCTCAGCTTTTGCCAACCCATCAGCGTTGAGGGACGTCAGGGAAGGTGCCCAGAAGCTTTGCAAGTTGGCAGAACGTCTGCTGATGGATCTCCTGGCACCTTTCAAAAAGATTACCGCATTTTGCTGAATGTGGGAACTCGGCGGTGGGAATACGCTGATGAACCTCCTGCAAGACGAGATCCATTTTTTCCCCCTTCATAGATAGTCCTGGACTTACAACTGTTCGTTTAGTGACCGTTCGAAGGCACAAGAGGACTGAAAAGAATGACTTCTGGACGTTTTTCACACTGACGACCATTGTTGCAGGGTTCCTCTCCTGGGTCATGCGATCAAAAATTTGGTAAGCTTGGCAACTGGCATGTACTTATGACGGTTGCTGTGTTCCCGGGTTACGTGATTCCCTTTTGTGACCGTCTTGACCGGCAAAAGTCAAAAGGGGGAAGCCGGATTCACTTGACAACCGTGTGACTCATTAAACAACTGCAGTGATTCACTTAACAACAGTGCCAAGAAAGGTTGTAAAATGGAGCAAAATAATAATTTAATAAAATGCTTCATAAAAGTGACTTCCCAGTGGAGAAGCCAGATTTCCTTAACGACCTCAGCAAAAATGGTTGTGAAATGGGGTGTGAGTCAATGAACAACTGCCTCGTTTAGTGACGGAGCTTCTTGGTCCCGGTTTTGGTCTTAAGTCAAGGACCGCCTGTGAAAACGGCTTTTAGGATGAAGACGGCAACTTGGAATTGAAAAAACGTACCCCGCCTTCATGCCAACAATACTTTCCAACCAAAATAATGTTCATTTCTTGTTCCTTGCAAAAGCTCTACCAGCCATCCACAGAGTCACAGTTAGAAAATCCCATTTTGCAAAGAGGAAGCATGCACAATTTAGGGGTTCATAGAGTCAGGCTCTTGGGGGAACTCCTGATTACTACTACTATTTTTTTTTATTTTTTTTTGCAGAATCGCCAATTGGAAGCTCGGAGAATACCGAGAGGATTTAAATTTTTTTTTTTTAAAAAAGGACAAAATTACCTGTAAAACTGGAGCTGTCTTTTCGGACTTCCATAACGAGCACTTTGGAAAGCAAAAGGGGAAAAGAAAGAAAGAAAGAAAGAAAGGAGAAAGATTCCACAAATCACAGATTTTGAAAAGGGAAAAAAAAAAGGCAAGGAATGGTGCAAATACATTGGACGAACCGCGTACTATCTCTCCAGACACTCTGGCCTCTCAATGCAAGACTCTATGGTTGTTTGCATGGTCTTGGGTCAAGAGGGTTGAGTCAGCATGCTGTCTTCCCTAGACTCTCTGCCCTCCCAATCCAAGACTCTATGGTTGGTTGCACAGTCTTGGGTCAAGAGGGTTGAGTCAACATATCATCTTCCCTAGAC
>WNWU01000359.1:838017-858092 GCA_012654045.1 Ptyas mucosa | reverse complement strand
CAGTCTTGGGTCAAGAGGGTTGAGTCAACATATCATCTTCCCTAGACTCTCTGGCACCCAATCCAAGACTCTATGGTCATTTGCATGGTCTTGGGTCAAGAGGGTTGAGTCAACAGTACCCTCAAGTGAAGCAGGTGGGAATTGCATATTTCTGGCAGTGACATCCTGATGATCCGGGAAGCTAGATTCATTTAACAACCGTGTTACTAATTTAACAACAGCAGTCGTTCACTAATAGTGGCAAGATAGGTCGTAACATGGGACACAACTCTTCTTAACAACTGTCTCACTTACCAACAGACATTTTGGGCTCCAGCAAAAAGAAATAACTGACGACCGACTCCGAGTGCAACTCGCTTACCAACCATCTTTCTTAGCAGGGGGAATTTTTGTCCTGATTGCGGTCGTAAGTCAAGGACTACCTATGTTTCTGATTTTGAAGGTCCAGCAGGGGACAAATGCAGGATAATACATTTGGACGGGACCGGAGTTGCAACCGACACGCATGGCTGGCCGATGCTCACACTCACCTGTAAATCATACCTGGGGATCCAGTGTGTCGGTTTGAGAATCTGGCCGGGGAGTCCGTGGTGGATTCGGGGTACATGGAGGCAAGCTCCTCCAGGATCCAGATGAATTTTTGTTAGCACCCACTGCAGAAAGAAAAGAAACAGAAAGAAAGAAAAAGAAGGGAGGAAAGAAAGAAAAAAAGAAATAAAGAAATAAAGAAAGAGAAGGAAGGAAAAGAAAAAGAAAGAAGGAAGGAAAGAAATAAAGAAAGTTAAACCATGAGCTTAACGTTTTTTATTTTTATTTTGTTCTTTTAAAGACATTTTAAGCATTTTGCTTTCCATTTTGCCCCGATCTTTTGAAGGACAGCAAAAGCCTTTCATTTTATACTCTTTTTGTTTTTCATCCTGGTTCTGTACACTTTTTGTTCAGCTTTTACAAATCCTGGATGGTTTTTTTAAAAAAAGTTATTGATATTACTTTAGCTACAACTGGAGAAAAATTCAACAAAAGCTCTAAATTCTGTTCTGGATAAATCTTCACCCTTCCTGAATAATCTTCTTACTCAGCAAAGCTGGCGGCAAAAGCAGAAAAAGGAACAGAAAGAAAGGAAGAAAAAAGAAGGAAAGGAAAATAAACATGCATCTAAAAACAGGTAAAGGATGGGCCACTAAACCATGATTTGCAACCCAGAACTGCCTCCAAGCCATCATGACCGCTGCTGTCCACAAGAGGGCGGTGCAAACCTCTTAGCCGCCACTCCAGTTCAAATTGCAAATCCACTATTAAAAAAAAAAGAGATTCTGCCCCAAAATTGTTAATGGATAGAGAAATAAGACAAAATGGATAAATAAGATAGAATGGATGGATGGATGAATGACATAGAAAGACAGGGAGATAGAATAGATGATTGGATGGAGAAATAAGACGGATAGATGGATAGATGAATAGAATGGAGAAAAAGGTGGATGGATGGATAAATAGATAGATAGATGGGGAGAGAGAGAAGGATGATAAATAAATAGATAGATAGATAGATAGATAGATAGATAGATAGATAGATAGATAAATTCTGTTGATCCAGTGGAGGGGGAGATAAAATAGATAAGATTAGATAGATAAAATAGATTAAATATAGAGACATGATTAATAGATGATTGATAATTACAGATGGATGATAGATAGATTCATTCTGTAGATAGATAGGTGGAGAGAGAGAGAAGATAGATAAATAGATGATAGAGATAGAGATAGATAGATAGATAGATAGATAGATAGATAGATAGATAGATAGATAGATAGATTCTGTAGATAGATAGATATAGATTGATTCTGTAGGGAGAGGGAGGGAGGGAGGGAGGGAGAGAATATTCTGTAGATATGATAGACAGACAAAGATAGACTCATAACTGTAACAAGAAAGGTAACGGGGCAAACCTCACTTAACTGTCTTGCTTAGCAACAGAAACGTTGGTCTCAATTGTGGTCGTTAAGTCAAGGACTCTTTGAATGTTACCGAAAGACCATCCCTCCCGTCAACTTTGCAGAGCCAGAAACTTTGAAGGAGCTGTAAAATGAGATGTGAGCCAGCCAGGTCGGAAGACGAGAGCCAGAAAAAGGCCGCCTGGTCACAGGAGGAGGACTTGGGCTAGGAAACGATCCTGCCCCCCCTCCCCCCCCTGAAAAAAAGGGGGAGGCTTCAAGGTGACATTAAGAGGGGGAAGAAGATCCTTGGCAGGGGAAAAGAAAAAAGAAAACAGGGAAAAGTGGAAAGGATTTTGGCAGCTGCCATCGGATCCGTCTGTTGGATGAGCTCTGATTTTGCTTGCCAGAGAAAATTCAGCTTTCAGTGACTCATTCTCTGGTGAAAAACCCGGAGTTTGATGTTGGAAGGGGGGGGGCTCCCTCTTTTTTCCTCCCACCCTCTCTTCTTCCCTCCCTTTTTCCTTCCTTCCTTCCCTCCCTCCCATTACCTTCCTTCTTCCCCCTCTCCCTTTCCTTCCTTCCTTCCTCCTCCCTCCCCTCCTATTCCCTTCCTTCCCTCTTTCCTTCCTTCTTCCCTCCCTCCCCTACTTTTCCCTTCCTTCCTCCCTCCTTCCCTTTTTCCTTCTTTCCTTCCTTCCCTTCCATTTTTCCTTCCTTCTTCCCTCTCATTACCTTCCTTCTTCCTCCTCTCCCTTTCCTTCCTTCCTCCCTTTTTCCTTCCTTCCTTCCTTCTTCCCTCCCATTACCTTCCTTCCTCCCCCTTTTTTTCCTTCCTCCTTTTATTTTTCCTCCTTTCCTTCCTACCTTCTTCCTCCCTCCCTCTCCCCCTTCCTTCTCTCTTTCCTTAACACCCTCCCCAACTTTTTCCTTCCTTCCTCACCTACTTTTCCCTTCCTTCCTTTTTCCTTCCTTCCTTCCTTCCCTTCCCCCAGGATAACCTTCGAACAAGAAAGAAAAACTTTGCATGGGACAGATTTTTTTCTGCAGATATTTTAAATAACTAATAATAGAAAATAAAAACCTAAATACACGTTGGAGAGGAGTCTGCCTTGTAAGGTCACCCTCTCCCCTCCCCCTCCCCAAATTTGGCCACCATCGGACTCGGGCCTTGCAAAGCCGGCCAATCCCTTCCCCAGGCATTGCACACTTGCAAACCCCCCCCCCAAATGTTGCCGCAGTGATACCCGCAGGGGACACCTAACCGAACAGTTTCCCAAAATTCTCTTTTTGTCACCCGAAAGTTGGGTGAGCTTCCCTTTCGCAAGGCAGATGTCGCAAGAGCCAACGGGCAGTTCTGTTCTCGTTTTCTTTTCTTTTTTTTTAAAAAAATGACTTTCTATGGAACAGGAGAAAAGTGAAGAAAGTTAAAGCGAAAGGAAAAAGCAAAAAGGATTTGAAAAAGAGGCACAATCTACACGTGTGATCGGAAAGAGAAACATTTTAAAAGTACATTTTATGCCCAGAACTATATTTGCATAAATCTTTCTTTCTCTCCCTCTTTCCTGTCCTTTCCTTCCTTCTCTCCTTTCATTTCTCTTCCTTCTCTTCTCTTCTTTCATTTTCTTTCATTCATTCATTCCTGTCCTTCCTTCCTTCCCATTTTCTCTCCTTTCCTTCTTTCCTTTCTCTCTCCCGCCTTCCTTTTCTATTTCCTTCCTTCCTTCCCTCCATCTCTCTCTTTTCTTTCTTTCCGTAACACAGTAACATCCCTTCCTTCCTTCCTTCCTCCCTCCTCTCATTTTCTTTCCTTCCTTACAAATGTGACCCCGGGACCCTGCAACCGTCATAAGTACAGGCCAGTTGCCACACGCCTGAATTTTGGTCATGGACCGTGTGGGGATGCTTTTGACGGTCATAAGTGTGGAACAAATGTCTATATCAGTGAGCACCCAAAATCCCTCACTAACAGCAGGGTGGACATCAGAACTTCAAGACCAGGTCATAATTCTTTCTTTTTAGGGTCCAACGTAACTTCGGACGTCCGCTAAGCTGGCGGTCATAAGCCGAGGGGGGCTGGACTAGAAGACCTCCAAGGTCCCTTCCCACCCTGTTATTCTCTTATTCCTCGCAACGCGTCCCTTCCTGCCATGGAGAGGTGACCCCTACTTAATATCCGGTATAGGACCTTCAACACGGAACCAAGTTTTTCATTCTGTCTCTTGGGTGCTATGTTTCCCAGGCGCCACCTTACACCCAAGGCTGTTCGAATCCCGTCGCTTCCATTTCATCAGGCTAAAAGCCTCGGCCGGAGAAACGCGGCCCAGGTGAAGACGCGGTCTTGGAGGTCAAGCAGATAGAGTGATGATGGATGTCACGGAAAAACAAAACCCGGTAAACTCCGGAGCGTGTTTCACAACCTGGTGGCAACCTGACCCTCCCTCAGGCCCTCGGAAACCTGGGACCGCAGGTGAGCCCCCTCCTCCCTGGCCACACCCTGCTGACCGCTTCAGAGGTCCAGTGAGAATGGCTGGACTGTCTTTCTGCTCCTCAACAACGACCAGACATCTTCTGGTTCGCAAGGACAGAGATGCGAAGACTGTCTCTTTAGGGCTTCCTATGCAGGAAGTCCTCAAGATACGATCGCAATGGAGACCCACATTTCCATCGTTAAGCGAGACATTTGTCAAGCAAGGCATTTGTTAAGCGAGTTGCGCCCCATTTTATGACTTTTCTTGCTACCGTTGTTAATTAAATCCCTGGCAGTTAGTTAAGAGGAGAGATGCCAAGGTTGTCTCTTTAGCGCTTCCTATGCAGGTAGTCCTCGATTTACGACTGCTGCCCCAAATTTCCGTTGCTAAGCAAGGTATCTGTTTAGCGACTTTCGCCCCGTTTCCCGACCTTTCCTGCTACGCTTGTTAAGTGAATCCCTGGCAGTTAGTAACATGGTCGTTAAGCGAATTTGGTTTCCCCGGTGACGTTGCTCATCGGAAGTTTTCGGGGGGGGGGGGAGAGAAGGTTTGCTTGCTTAATAACAGCAGCGATCCATTCAACGACCGTGGCAAGAAAGGTTGAAAAACGGAGCAACGTTCATCGAAAAACTTTCTTGCTTCGCGACAGAAATCTGCAGCCTCCATTGCGGTCGTAAGTGGAGGACCACTTAATTTTTGCTTTCTTGTTTCCCCCACCCCAGAAAAAACACTCATTCACAGCCGCATTATTTGCAATTCAGCTTTTGGGTCGCAGCTGCAGCCGAGTCAAGACTGCAAAATAATTCCATGTGATCAGCGAAACTATTTATATGTTTTGTAGAGAAAAAAGAAAAAAAACCCCCCAGACTTAGAAAATCCCCTAGAAAGGCAGATTTGGGTACAAGGCGGGAAAATGCAGGTGTGGCTGCATTAGGGAATTTAAAAAATATTCTAGTGAAAAAGGAAATTATGATTAATTTTGTTTACATGGTGATGGCAAGGTTGTTATTAAGTGTAATGAAGAGACGGATAATCCTTGATTTACGACCCCAAGTTTCTGCAGCTAAGCAAGGCCATATTAAGTGAGGTTTGCCCCATTTTATGACATGACTTGCCACGGTTGTTAAATGAATCACAGCAATTCTTAAGTGAGTCTCACGGTTGGGGATCGTGTGACCCCGGGGATGCGGCAACCATCCTAAATACGAGTCCATTGCGAAGGGTCTGAAGTTGGCTCTTGTGGCTGTCACGGTCGTAAGTGTGAAAAAAACATTCCTAAGTAACGTTAAGTGCCGTTGTAGCTTCGAACCGTCTCTAAATGGACGGTTGTAAGTCAAGGACTAACCCCGAGTTGCCGTATTGGAGAGATGGACAGTAGAGAAATTCAATGAATGATAAATGAATAAGACGCAGGCGGAAAGGGGACCGCTGGGAAATCCCAACCGTCAGAATTTCAAATTTGAGTTGTAAGTCCCTATTTTGGGGACAGGTGTTAACAGAGGATTTACCTGTACAGGTGGGCCTTTTGCTGGTCACCTCTTGGAGGCCACCATTACTCGCTTTAGGTGGCCAGGCGAAGCAATGCAGGTGGTCCTTGACTTACGATGATTCATTTAGCGACCGTTCGAAGTGACGACACTGAAAAAAGTGACTTATGGGCACACTTACAACGGTCGCAGCCCCTCCCACAGTCATGTGATCAAAATTCGGACACTTGGCAAACTGACTCGTATTTATGACGTTTGCAGCGTTCCTTTTGCAACCTTCTGGCCAGCCAAGTCCATCAGGAAGCCTGATTCATTTAACGACCAGGTGACTAACTGAACCACTGCACTGAGAGAAAGGTTGCAAAACAGGGCGAATGAACTCATTTAACAACACTCGGCAACGGAAAATTGGGACTCCACTGTGGTCGTAAGTCGAGGAACGCTGGTATTGAGGAAAACAGCTCCGATATTCTATTTATTTTTTAAAAATTATTCCAGTTTGATATAGAGGAACGGTGGGAACTGGCTTTTAATTGGCTGCAGAGGGATCCTTAAGAGAAATGTATTAATTGAGGCCGTTACCGCTCTGCTGGGAATATGTGGCAATGATATTTGTCTGATTTTTTTTTTACGGAAAATATTTGCAATTATTTTTTTTAAAACCCTCGTTATATAAATTTTGACCAGCATATTCCTTTTCTTCCAACGAGGGAGGTGGGGGTGGAGATTGCAAGCTATCTGGGGCAGGGACCCAAAATTACTAATTTTACAAAAGGGGGGGGCAGTGAAGGGATTATTGGGGGGAAAACTGTGGCTGGGACAAGTAAAATTCGGTGAAGATTCGGATGCAGCAAAAAAAAAAAAAACCCCAGCTGGACTTGAACCAAGAATGACTTGCAGTGGCATCCAGAAATGAGATCAGTCCCAGAACGGCGGGGGTGGGGGACCAATTCCCCACTGCACTTATCTCATCCAACTTCTGCCCTCCCCCCCAAAATATGGGGGTGTCGGTGCCCTAGCTAGAGTTAGGGGGATATACCAGTAAATCTAAACACTATGGCTATCAAAACATTGTATTTTCCCCACTGGGGGAGACAAAAATTGAGAGTGGGGGGAGGGAAGAAAAGGGGCACTGGGCTTGCTTGCACACACGTGTGCACACCCCCAAGTGTGCGATCACACAGGAAGAAGCCCCCCCCCAATTTCTCACCAGCGCAAATCTCCTGCCTTCCTTCTTCCTTTTTGACGGAAGGGCGCACCGATATTGCCAAAACACACAACCGCACAACCAGCCGGTGGAGAAGGCGGCACACATTGAACTTCCTTCCCTCTCCCCCCACCCCCACCATTTTGCACCAATATCCGCCTTGGAAGTCCCCCCCCGACCCCCCCCTTCCTCCTCCTCCCTGCAGCATTGCAACCACCACAATCAGCCCCGCTTGCAATAAAATTCAGCATTGGGGCATTAGCCAACATTGGCTGGTCTATTTCCTGTCACTGACGAAGGGCAGCTGTCAAATCTGCAGGGCGACCACCCCCCACCCCCGCTTGAAATATCCCTCCATGCATTTATGGGGAGGGTCTCCCCGCCCACCCTCTTCCGCCTGCTGGCAGGTAAAGGGGGGCAAGGCCTCCCCTCCTGAATTTTGCACCCCCTCCCCACCGATGGCAGGCCAGCCCAAAGCTCCCCCCCCATATTCTCCCTAGCGGGGGGGGTTCCCCCCCCCCCCCTGCAATGGGGCTCCTTTCCCTGGGTCTCCCAGTTCCTGCTTTTGCAAGCCTGCAAAGGGGAGGGGGAGAGAAAGAAGGGAGGGCCAGCTGCTTCCTGAATGCATGCATGCATATATGCATCTTGCACCAAGCTGCTGCAGTGGCACCGGGCAATGCAGGGGGGGGGGAAGGGGAGGACCCCAACTTCTGGGGCTTTGCAGCCTTTGCAAAGAGAGGAAGGGGAGGGTGGAGAAGGGGGTTGCTTTGCATCTCTTTTCCTGCCTCCCCCCCAGGGTTGCATCTTGCTGCAATGCCCCCCCCCCCCTTGTAACCCCCTCCCCCCCTTTGCTTCCCACCCCTCCCATTTTCTGGAGGCCTATTGCAGCCCCAGAGCGCCCCCAGAGGGAGGTGCAGCCCCCAAGGAAGCCCCCCTCCCATGCACGCCCCCCCCCCCCCCCAGCCCTTACCTGCGGCGGCGGCGGCGGCAGGAGCGAAGCGGCTGTCCGGGCTCACACCATCTTCACCCTCGTGCCAGGAGAGCCCGCCCGCCGGCGCCTCGCATTGGCCCGGCGGCGCCGTCAATTGCCCGCATGCAAATAGCCCTCGGCCGCCATTGGCCGGTCTTGGGAGCGCCTCCAAGTGACCGGCGGGTGGCGCGGCCAATCGGTGCCGTCGCCTGCATCCCTGGGCCGGGGCTGGTACCCAGGTGCGTAGCATCCTTGGGAGCGCACATCCTTCCTGGCTTCTTGCCCTTGGCCCGAGATTTCAACCCAACGCAAGCCATGGTTTAGGCCGTAGGGGGCGGCCACAAGCCAGAATGGGGTTCTGTAAACCATCTGTGGGGTTCTGCAAGCCACAATCTTTCGCGGGTTCGGTTTGCAAGCCGGGTTTGATCCTAGTTTGAGAGCTGGCCAATGACTCGATCCGCGACAAACTATGGTTTTAGGTGGCAAATTCATGCCAGCACCCCAAATGCCAAATTCCTGGGCATTTGGGGTGCTGTAAATCATGATCTTTTAGGGCTTCTGTTTGCAAGCTGGCTTTGGCCCTAGTTTGTAGAACCAGCCAAGGACTCGATCCTTTACAAACCATGGCTTAGACTCTAGTTCTCGTGTATAAGCCATGCTGGAGTCCTGTAGCCCTGCAAGCCAGTCTTTTGTGGCTTGTTGGCGAACCCAAGCTTTGTCCCCAATTTGCAGAGCTGACCTCTGACTCAGTCTTCCACAAACCAGTGTCTAAATGCCAAATGTGAGGTACAAGTTATGATGGCATCCTGGATATCTGGGGTCCTGCAAGCCATGATCCTTGACGGCTTTTGTTTGCAAGCCTGGATTTACCCAAGTTTGTAAAACTGGCTAATAACTCAAGCAACCAGAAACTGGTGCCTAAACTCTAGGTGTCGGGCACAAGCCATGATGTCATCCTATGGAATTCTAGGGTGTTGCTAAAAATGATGCAGAGTTTGACCCCATTCATGGGTTGTGTGAATTGGGTCAAAAGTATGATCCCAGCCCCTGGGGCTTTTTGTCAACCCTGGTTGAGATGTAGGCTTACTTCAGGCTTAACCTGTAACCCCTGTTGCAACAAATCATGGCTTCGATGCCTGGTTGATTTGCACCTCACCGATTAGTGAGCAAATAGAATAATTCAGTGTGAACCATCATCCTTCATGTTGTGCAAAATATACCAGCATTACACAGCTATAATTTTGCTAAAATTCAAATGGAAACTTCTGGACTTGGCTGAAAATAACCCTAGTTGAACATTATTAATAACTAAACCCCGGTAAACATGGTTTGTTTGGATTAATAGATGCTGTTATGAGTGCAGTTCATCATAGTTTGTTCAGTAAGCCACAGTTAAATCCTAGGAAGAGCCTTAAAGATGGGCTGTTCGGGTTCTGAATTGGGAAGGGGCTACGAAGATCAATAACAGATACAGAGGGGATCATGGCTTTCTTTACCAGCCATGAAAACAAGCCACTTTTGATCCCTGATGATAAACAGACATCGAGGTTAGTAGCCCTTGTTAGCAAGTCCAATAACGATTAAATTAGGGCCACCCTTCCTGGTGGTGCGATTTCCGTACAGGTAGTTCTCGACGTACAACAGTTTGTTTAGTGACTGTTTGAAGTTACAACGGCACTGAAAAGAGTGACTTATGACCATTCTTCACACTTATGACCATTGTAGCATCTCCACGGTCACGTGATCAAAATTCAGACGTTTGGCAAGTGTTTCATATTTATGACGGTTGTATGTTCGTGGGTCACGTAATTTCCTTTTGTGACCTTCTGATGAGCCAAGTTCAGGGGGAAGTCAGATTCACTTAACAACCATGTTACTAATTTAACAACTGCAGTGATTCACTTAACAAACGAGTCAAGAAAAGTCGTAAAACAGGGCGAAACTCACTTAACAAATTTCTCACTTGGCCACATCAATTTTCGGCTCACTTGTGGTCGTAAATCAAGAACTACCTGATTTTTTCAATCTCTGACAGTTTTTAAGATGAGTTGACCTCTACCCACCCACCTTAAAAATGCTAACTTGCAAAAAAAACAGGTCTAGAATTCTGCTAAACTAAGATCGAGAGCAAAAAGGGCCATTGGCTGGGTTAACCCAACATTTTCAAGCCACAGTTTAAGGTTTGCAAGCTCGCTATTGCCCTACCTTGCAGGGTTGTTGTGCTGTAGTAAAAGTGAGCGGTGGCTATCATCTCGGGTTTCCCGAAAAAGGAGGCAGCATAAATCTATCCGGACACGCTGGAAAGCCAATACCCGCATTCACACGATCAGAAAGCCCGCGCAACGCAACCACGTGTCTTCCCCTCCTTTCCCGCGCGCGGGGCTTTGGTTCCGCATACGGACACGCCCCTTTCTTCGTCGCCCTGGCAACCGCTTTGCTACAACAACGAGAGGGCGGCCCGCCTGCTGAGTCGAACCATTTGCCAGAATTCGGGGGAGAAGAAGAAGATAAAAACTGTGTCGTGAGGGAGGGAAGGAATAAAAATGGCAAAGAGAGGAGAGGAAAGACGGTACAATATAGAGGAAAGTATAGGGAGCTTCAAAAAGCCCGTTTTGCCAGGGAGGCTTTAATTGAGGAGTGGGTTTTGGTGTCGCCTCCCCTGCGATGCAGTTGGTACGTCCCGAGGAAGATGGCGGCCGCCTGCCGAAAGAATAGGGGATCGCGGGAGCGGCAGGTGAGGCGAGGGGCGGGAGGAGAATCGGGGAGCCCTTTTTCGGCTCTCCCCATTGGGGGGGACGGAAAGGAGTGGCGGCCGCTGATTGGCTCCCGACAGCTGATTGGCTCCCGACGGTTCCCTTTGGGAGAGCGCGCTGATTGGCCAGTGGGAATTGGGGGGGGCCATTTGTCCCGCCCCCCATTGTTCCAGGTGGCTCTAGAACCCCCTTTCCTGCCTCCCCTCTCCCCACTTCCTCCCAAGAAGCCCTCCCCACAGAGCTGAGAGAGGGTGACCAGGGTGCCTCTGAGCATGTGTAGAGTGCTTTTTTCTTTTCTCCCTTCCCAGGACCCCAAAATTAGGGTTGCTGAATTGGGAGGGGGGGAGTGGAATTAGGTTGCTCATAAAAGCCCACCCCCCCCAAAAAAAATGGCTAAAAGAAAAGGACTCTTAAGCATGTGGGGCTATGGGGAGGGGCCACCTAGGGACATAAGGGTGAAAAAAGGGGGGTTTCATTTGGGGGGGCTCCCTAAGGAAGGTTGGCCAAGGCTAAAGTTTCCTGGGGAAGACCAGGATGGGGGGTTAATTAACCAGGTTATAATGTGATTTAGTGCAAGGGTGAGATGGGAAATGTGTTTCTTGGGGAGGGGGGGTCCCCCAAATGCTTGGTAGAAAAGGGGACAGCTTTGTTTTAGGGGAGGGGGCATTCATTTCTCTCCTTAGGTGTTTATATATTGCACATTTATATTTACACATTGCATATATATGAGTGTTTATGATATATATATATATATATATATATATATATATATATATATAAATATCTCAATATATATAATGTGTGTTTGTACCCTGTTTCCCCCAAAATAAGACACCCCCTGATAATAAGCCCAATTGGGCTTTTGAGTGCATGGTAATAAAGCCAAGTGCTTATTTCAGGGTTCAAAAAAATATAAGACAGGGTCTTATTTTCAGGGAAACATGGTATATATATATATAATGTGTGTGTATATATGTAGATATATATGTGTGTGTGTGTATAAACATACACTTGTGCAATAAGTAAAGACAATAGAAAAGATACTATCTATAACACATATATTTTCTATTATCTTTGTGCTTATTGCACATATGTACATGTTTATATATTGCCTATATGTTTTTATATTACATGTATATGTATATTGCATTATGTGTGTGTGCTTAATGCATATAGTTATGCATATATATATTGTAATGCGTATATACATTCAGTGTATAATTATATTGCATATAAATGATACATTGCACATATATGTATATTATGCTGCATATATATGTATTGTAGGCACATGTTCTACAGTGCATTTATATAATGTGTTGTATATATTTTTATTTTTCATTTCTTTTATATGGTGTTTTTATATATCATCTCTCTCTCCCTGATACACAGTCTCAGTATCTCTGTGTGTTTATATATACAAAATTTACATTTTTATTTACCATATATTTGCCCATAGTGTGAACAGATTGTGTGTTCAGATAGAACATGTGCAGACTTACTCCTTGTTGCTAACATGGAGCATCATTTTCTGACTCCTGAATTAATAAACAAGGTTTTGGGGTCATGTGAAGTTTAAGTGGACTCTGGTTTACCTTGGACAGACCAACATATAAATCCCCAGGACCATTTGCCAGTTTAAAATCCGGCTGCCTGCCTTCCTGGGATTACTGGTTTCCTAACCTGGCTAAATTCCACTTCACATTTGGGCCTAAAATCCAGTTAAATTATATTTATAGCCACTCCTTTATTCTAGATTTGTGCTTATGTGCCCTTCGCAGCCGTATATGAGTGGAGAAAAAGCCTACAGAGAACTAGCTGGCTTCTAAGAACATTTTGTACTGAGTGTTTTTACTCCGCGGAGCATTTTACTAGCCTAAAAGCATGTAAAAAAAAAATAATAACAAATTTTCAGGCTAGCCTCGTGCTGCTGTCGCCTGCCTGTTTACGCCGCGTGTTAAAATGCTTGATTAATTCCGTTGTTCTTTTTTGTACTGGGGCGATGTGCAGCTGTTGTTTAAAAAATCAGCAATATATCTATCCGTGGCCCTTAGTGGGAGGACGAATCACACAATATGTTCTCTCTCTTTCTCTTTTTCCAGCTTGGGACATGAAACATGTGGATTTAATGCTTCCAAGGGGGAGGGAAAAAACCCATAGGGTCTCGGTAGCCTTAAGCCGCTTAGCGTCCAAGTTAGCAGGAAAAATTAGATGTTTTGCCGCTTCCTGAGCTCCCAATTGTAAGGGCTTTTTTTTAAAAAAAACAAAAACATTATTGTTGTGTTTCCTAGGGGCAGAAGCGATTAGACTGTGAAAGGAGCAATCTCGCTTTTTGGATGGCAAGCTGGGTCAAGAGGTGAGAACTATTTGATTTTTCTGGCAAGGAACTTTTCTCTGAAAATCTCCTTATTTTGCAGCTTTTAAGCCTCACATCCACAGATTTCGGCAAAGAAAAGGTTTGCACAGACCATCCTTGACTTACAGCCATTCGTGTAGCGACTACGTAGCGACACTGACACTTAAAAGCGACTTATTATGGCTGATCCTCAGACTTAGGACCGCAGCAGAATCCCCAGAGTCACATGATCAGAATTCGAGTCATTGCCGACTGACATGTTCCAGCATCCCGGATCGCCGAAAACCGTAGCTTTGTCAAACACCGGAAGTAAATCTGTCATAAAATGGGGATACGTGCAGCCAAGTTCCCGAAATATTGGTTACCAGTGACCAGGGAAGTAAGTGAATCTGGCTTCCCTGTTGAGTTGTTCCCTGTTGAGTTGTTAAAAAGGAGATCATGGGATCCCAGGACACTGCAACCGTTGTAAGTGTGAGTCAATCATCCGAATTTGGATGATGTGACCCTGTAGGATACTGCAACAGTCGTGAAAATCAAAGTCGTTTTTTTACAGTGTTGCTAAACGAACGGTTGTAAGTCAAGGACATATATAATACGCATTAGGATTTGGTTACGTGTATTTTATCTGAAGGCACAATTGGTAAAGAGTTTGTGTTTTGAGGCAGAAAGACGGTTTCGACTGACCGGGTGGTTAGCTGCCTGTTTTTTTATGGTCTCCTCGGCCTCCCCAGTTTGGAAGAGAGTCACACATTGTGTTCTGACCTAGCCTTCCCCCAAAAATTCTTCACGAAGCAGAATCCTGGTCCCGACAAAACCCCTTTTTATTAAAACTAACAGCAAATTCCTCTCATTCACATCCAGTGAAGTCTTTCAAGGGAGAATTTACAGTCACGAACCTTACCTGGCCTGGAGAACTGCCAGACCGATATCTTCAAAACTTGGCAAAATGTCTCAGAGAGTCACAAAGCAATTAGGCGAACTAATTGTGTCTCCACTCCTCTTTTGCTTCTCTTTTATTCCCTCTGGGAGGGGCCATTGATCGTCCACCTGTGTGGCCTTACTCCCAAGTCGACCCTTGTTCTTTAGCTGTTCCCTTCGTCTGGCAACTCTGCGTGCGCGCACACTGGGAACAGGCTCCAGCTGTTCTTCTACCCCACTGATGTCTGACTCCGAAGGCAGCTGATAACTGTCAGACGGCCCTGGCCCTCTCTCTGCCTCCGACGCAGAGCCCTCGTCAGAGCCTTCCCCGGACTCCAGGACTGGCCCATGTTCCTCCCCAACCTCCTCACTGTCCGAATATGCTACCAGCTCCGCTGGCGGGCCACAACCGATTTGTGTTTACACATTTTTGAAATTGGGAGGTTCATCGTTTCTCTAGAAAAGAGAAGGAAAGAAAATAACACGAGTTGGAAGGGGCCTTGGAGGTCCAGGGGTCTCCAACCTTGGCAACTTTAAGCTTTGCTGGCTGAGGAATTCTGGGAGTTGAAATCCACAAGTCTTAAAAGTTGCCAAGGTTGGAGACCCTTGTTCTAGTCTGACCCCCTGCTCAAGTGGGAAACCCTATACTATTTCAGACGCACGGTTGTCCAATCTCTTCTTAAAAGCCTTCAGAGATGGAGCACACAGAACTTCTAGAGGCAGGCCGTTCCACTGATTAATTTAATATATTTATTCAGTGGTATAATTTACCACACGGAGAGAGTTCCGTGGTAGTTACGGTTTCTCATTCCGTGCAGAAATTAAAAGTCTGAATGCAAAAAAATTGCCTACGGATTAGGGTTAATTCTTTTGGGTATTATTATTTATTTTATTTTTTTGGCTTTGCTTTTCTTCTTTTTTCTTCCTGGAATCTGTTTTCTGATGAAGTCAGCTTCTCTCCAGCTCCCCCTGTGAAATCTCTGAATCATTGTGACCTTGCAAAAAAAGTGTCAAACGAGCAACTAAATTAAGAGCTGAAATTCGACAGCTCCTGGTGTAGGAAGACTTGTCCTTCAGACATCACCTCTTTACAAATGTAAGAGTGTTTGACTTTAAAACTGGTTCTTTTTATACTTCTAGATCAGTGTTTCTCCAGCTTAGCAGTTTGAAGATGGGCAGGCTTCAGTTCCCTAAGTGCGAATGCTTTCCTTTTGAGGTGTAACTGAGTTCCATTGTGGCCCGCTTACTCTCTTCTAATCCCTTTCGCTGCAATCTCTCCACTATGGGGAGGTGGAATGAGGGGGGGGGGAAGAGAGCACAGGCCGCCTGGAGAATTCTGGGAGCCGGAACTCTGCACATCTTCAAGTTGCCAAGGTGCAGAAACCATTAGAGCCTTCAGAATTCAGGTTTTCTAACCCAAGCCTACTCTTTTCTCTAAGAAATGAAGCAAAAGGGATCGCTTCCCCACTCACAAAACAATCGCTTTGTGTTTGAAGGCCGGGAGCCCAGAAACCGAAGTGAAACCCACGGTGCCACCGCACCTGGTCCCCAGGATGGGGGAATGGCACAAGATCTTCCACCAGAGCCTAACTGTGCCTCCGCGTAACGTCCGGAAGCCAAATTTGCCGCTCCAGCAATCGGTGCCATTTCAGTGCGTCTTGAAGAGTGTGCACGGGAATGCCTTGAAACAAGTAAGATCAATCAATCGATCGATCAGAATAGAGCTGGAAGAGACCTCGGAGGTCTTCTAGTCCAACCCCCTGCTCAAGCAGGAGACAGACCCTAGAGCATGTTAGACAAATGGTTGTCCACTTTTCTTAAAATACTCCAGTTTTTGGAGCAACCGTACACCACAATCTGAAGGGACCTTGGAGGTCTTCTAGTCCAACCCCCTGCTCGAGGCTGGAGTCTTTATCTCCTCGGCTTCTTTTAAGTTGCCGTCTCTAGTGATTTTATTATCCGTGTTGTTTGAGTTGCAGTTTTCAAGGCTTTAGGGTGGGTGGACTTCAACATCCAGAATTCCCTGATCAGCCTTCCTCCCTCCCTCTTTTTCTTCTTCCCTCCCTCCCTCCCTCTCTTTGTCCTCTTGTTTACCTGTATTCCTTCCTTCCTTCCTCCATTCCTCCCTCCCTCCCTTTCTTCTTTCCTTCTTCCTTTCCTCCCTCCCTCCCTCCTCTTTTCATTTCTTCATTCATTCCTTCATTCCTCCTTCCCTCCCTCCCATTCTTTCTCCTCTGGTTTCCTTCCTTCCTTCCTTCCTTCCTTCCTTCCTTCCTTCCTTCCTTCCTTCCTTCCTCTCTCTCTTTCTCTCTCTCTCTCTCCCTCTTTGTTCCTTTCTTCCTCCTTCCCTCCCTCCCACTCTTTCTCCTGTGGTTTCCTTCCTTTCTCTCTCTCTCTCTCCCCCTCTTCCTTCCTCCTTCTCTCCCTCCCACTCTTTCTCCTGTGGTTTCCTTTTTCCTTCCTTCTTTCTTTCTTTCCTTCCTTCCTTCCTTCCTTCTTCCTTCCTCCCTCCCTCTGGAATTCTGGGAGTTGAAGTCCACCCCCCTCAAACCTTGACCAACATGGGTTCATCTTACCGTACGTGGATGACGTCAGGGACAACCCAAACCTTCCCGTAGATTGCCTAAAGCGAGACCTGATCAGCTCGGTACAATTCCTTTCCTTCCCCTTTCAGCTATTTCTTCGCGATTTGATGTTTGCTATTCACCCGAGACCTCCTTCCTCTCGTTCTCCCTCACCCACCCCTCCTCCCTGCTGCTAACTCCCCTCCTTGGTCCTTCCAACGCTCTGCAGAAAGTCCTTGAGAACATGGTGGAAGTGGCATTCCAGCTGCGCCTTTCGCTCTTCGACGTGGCCTACCGCCAGTTCTTTGGCAGGACTTGGAGAAGCCCCCCCAGGCCTCTGAAATCCGTCCCGGGGCAGCCGCCCTCCGTGGTCTTCAACGAGGTAAGGGCTGATGGGTCTTTCCCCCCAAATGATGGGTTTAATGGAGGCTCTAGACTAGCTTTTCTCAACTGTGGCAACTTTCAGATGGGGAAAAACTGAACGACGGGTAGTCCTCGACGTACGACCATCATGGGAGTCTCTCAATTATGGACGTACATCGTGACGATCGTAAAATGGGTTGGCCACGTGTTTGATCTGAGTTTATAATTTTTTCTTGCGGCCATCATTAAGTGAACCCGGTGGTTATAAAACGAATGCCGTGGTCGTTTTCACCCATTCACTCTTGGATGATTTTGCCAAAAACCAGAATGAAGTGCTCCTATTTATGACCATGATGTTTTCTTGTTTTATTTGGTTGGTTTTACGTCTTGCAAGTTTTATGTCTAGAGTCCCCTCTTGGCTAGGTGGGCGGGATACACATTTCAAAACAAATACAATAAGTCAAATCTCCTTCCCTGCACTGAAGTTATCATCTTCCCTGCAGAGTGTCGTTCTTAAAAAAAAAAAGAAAAGAAAAGAATTTTCTCCAGAATTGTAAAATTTTCTCTGCAGGCTTCCTTAATAACCCTCCCGGTCCTGTGGTCGATGGTGGGCTCTCCATCCCAGAAGAGCTGGTTCTAAAACCAGCAGCAGAGGGCGCTGTTGTTCCAAGAATCGCGTGAAAAAGCTGCCAAAACTTTTTAACTGCTAAACTTGCCCTCTCTCTTAAGCATCCCTGCGTCCTCCCTGCAGCTTTCCAGTTGGGGGCTTTTAAATTCAGATTTTTCAAGGAAACAGCAGCTCAGTCTTTTATTTTCATCCCAACGTCCTTCCCGAGAGCCCCCTACAAACGTGGCGATCCCTCTCATTTAAGGATTAATTTTTTTAAAAAAATTATTAACCCTTTTTTCATACTTATGACTGTTGCGGCATCCCCACAGTCACGTGATCAGAGTTCAAACTCTTAGCAACTGACTCATACTTACGACGGTTGCAGTGTCCAGGGGTCAGACGATCCCCTTTTGCGACATTCTGACAAGCAATGGGGAAGTCAGATTAACATAACCATGTTGCTAACTGAGCGACTGCAGTGACTCACTTAACACATGTGGCAGGAAAGGTCGTAAAATGGGACAAGGCTCACTTAACAAACGTCTCGCTTAGCAGCAGGAAGTTTGGGGCTCCGATGTGGTCGTAACTCGAGGATCAACTGCAGTTCACATTTCGCAACTCAGGGGCATTCCAGCTTTTCCTTCCTGCCGGTGCTCGAGATTGACGGGTGGGGTGTGGGCGGGAGGGTCTCCTCGCAGGGGTGGTTTTGACTTCCGCTACCCGGCTGACCAGAGCCAGCCTGAACGGCCCTTTGAAGTCTCGGCATCTTCCGCGTTGCGTTGGCATCTCTTATCCTGCTGGGAGGGAAGTTGCGGACAAAAGAGATCACAAATCTGCCTCGCAATCCCAGCTTCTGTGCCGGAGGCGAGAGAGTGGCAGGCCTGGAGAAGCTGTCAGCCGGGATGATTAATCTCCTGTCACCGAGACCGTCTCGGCAACGAGCAGCCCCGCTCGGGGAATGTACAGGAGAAAGTCAGAGGGCCACTCTCCTTCACCCTTTCTCTCCGCTCCCCTCCCAGGCGGTGTATTTCCTCACGTCTTTGGGTCACCCCGGTGTCTTGATGGTGCTAGAGATTGTGGCGACCGCCAAAGGACAGGACGCGGCGTCCCGGGAAGTCGGCTGCGGGTTCGGGTTCCTCCGGTTGTTTAACGGCAAATCCGAGCCGCTGATTTGGAACGTGACGGGCAAAGGGTACGTTGG
This sequence comes from Ptyas mucosa, assembly GCA_012654045.1. Lineage (NCBI taxonomy): Eukaryota > Metazoa > Chordata > Lepidosauria > Squamata > Colubridae > Ptyas > Ptyas mucosa. Next base: position 839,260 of record WNWU01000359.1, on the reverse strand, counting down.
TTAGCTTCGGGATGAAACGTGGTTGGTATCGGTGACAAGGAGTCCCTTGACTAAAAGTCTAAAACCAGGCGCCCTTCTGCCAGGTAGGGTGGGATTTAATACCTTGACAAAAAAGATGGCTGAGTGAGTTTGGGCCAGTTGCCAGGAGATGGTGAGTTCTAGTTCTGCCTTAGGTATGAAAGCCAGCTGGGTAACTTTGGGCCAATCACCAACTAAGATCTCAAAAACTTCTTTTTTTAAAAAAATAAATAAAAATCCAACTTCTCTGTGATCCAATACTCCCCTTCTCTCTGCAGGCTCCCTTTGTATCAGGGGACTCCCCGCGCCCTCCTGCACCCGCTGCTCCTGGAGCCCATAGAGAGTAAGTCGTAAGGTGCCTAGCAATTTGCACAGGCCAGGCCCTGTGTTCTTTGCACCTGGGAAATCCGGACAAAAACAGCCTTGCAGGGTTGGAAAATGATTCTGGGTGCAAGGAGCGGGGAAGGGACAGGCTATTGGAAATCGTAATTGCTGAATTCAAGATTCAAGGGAATTCAATTTTCTCTCTGGTTGCAGCAATTCCTCCCTTCTGGTATAGACCAGGAGGGTCCCCCCCCCTCTTTCTCTGCCGCTTCTGCTGCCCTGAAGGTGCCCCGCTCTGCCAGCCAGAGAGCCCGTTGGCACCTTAGCCCAGCAAGCGGAGCTCTCTGTGATGTCCTTAGGACACCCTGGAATAGTCGGTCATTCGGGCTGGGTGCTGATGGCCAGACTAAAAGCAGCCATCCGGAATTTGTGAAATCTGGATTTGAATTGTCCTGATGTGAGTTTAATTTATTATGTCACAATGTCTCCCTTTCCTTCCTTCCTCCTCTTTGTCCTTCTTTCCTTCCTCTCTCCCTCCCTCCCTCTCTTTTCCTTCCCTCCTTTCTTCCTTCCTCCCTCCCTTGCTCCGCTCTCCCTTTTCTATCTTCCTTGTTTTTTCTTTTTTCCTTCCTTCTTCCTGGTCTGTCTGTCTGTCCTTTCGGCTCCTTTAGAGAACAAGTACCTGACAGTGATGGAAAACACTCACCTACAATGCACCCTGCAACTCCACCCACCCTTGGAGGCCATTTACCATCTCCTGCCTGAGAATACCCCCGTGTCCAGCGGGCAGAGGGTCCCAGGGGTCTTAGCAGCACCTGAAGGTACGCATAACCCTTGCCCTTCTTTCCTCTCTCCCTCCCTCCCTCCTTCCCTTTTCCTTCCTTCCTTCCTTCCTCCCTTT